>OY294068.1:94551925-95066925 GCA_958510875.1 Endomychus coccineus
ATTGAATCTTTACGGAAAGATTATTAGTTAGCAAAGTCGAGAATATACTTACTCTCCATTTATCGGATTAAATGGAAAAACTCTACTATCGGTATCTCGGGTTTACTGCTTCAGCTACGGTGGTCTCCTCGCAAGTCAAGTTTAGATGGGAGACCGGCCTCCTTTTATACTCTGAAGTTGACACGTCATGTCATTGAGAATTTCGCCGGAACGCGGACTCGCTTTTCAGGAGCTACACTCTGCTGTCGGGTTTTTATACACGTAGTGTACCAAAGTTTGATTCCTTTATTTCGGTAGAGGTGACTTACTTGGGCAATAATATTAATTAGTAACGACGCTTCGTTACAACATATATTCAAAGTCTTTACACCAACCAAAATACCAGTTACTAAAAGAGACATTGAAGAAAATTGAGGGGCTTGGATATTTTCCTTGTACCGAAAGTGATGAGGTCATAGACCCCACAGAAGCGAGGCCTAATTCGATAATAATATTCGATGACGTGATGTTTGAGAAACAGGAGAAAATTCGTGCTTATTTTTCAAGAGAGGGAGACACAACTCAATTGATAGTTTCTATCTTTGTCACTCTTTTGCTAAATGTCGAAAACATGGATTGCGCGACAATGCCAATTGCTTGATTATTTTCAAACAAGATGAACTCAATTTGAAACATATATTTACCGATCATGTAAGTACCGACATGTCACTCGAGAAATTCAAAGAGATATGTAGCGTATGTTGGAAAGATAAATATGGATTCCTTATGATAAACAAAGACTGTGATATGAACAAAGGACGTTATCGCAAAGGGTTTGATAGTTATATATACATCTAACATGTATACATACCTTCATTTGAAATGGACAACCCACTCAGCATGGACGTGGGTGTGAGTAACATGCTAAAAGAAAAACAACAATTGAAGAAAAAAATTTGGGAGTTAGCAAACGTTGTGAGGAAAAAATATATGGCTGTGAAATTGGGTAAAGCTGAAAATGATGAGATTCTAGTTAATATGTTCAGGAATGTTTCTAAACCTCTGGAGGAAATTGCGAGAAATGCTGAAATAATCAAACAAAATTCGTTGGTTAAACCTAAAAGAATTGTTTCTACAGCAACACAAATGGAGAACATACCAATCCCAAATATTGTAACTGAAGGTGAAGCATTCGTATATCACCCCCAAGATACTGGGGAGGATGTGTTTACATCCGAACCTACTATCGATCAGATTCGTGAAGAATTCAGAAAACATGCGAAAGATAATGCAGCGGCTACAGAGGAGTTTCTGCAACAATACCCCACATTAGCACGTTATTACTTGGAAGGATTCCTATTGGATGATGATGTTAAGAGATACGATGATAAAATGGGTTTGCAATATAATTCAACTTTAGACAAATGGTTCATGGGTAATCAACCTATAGAAATTGATAGTGATAGCAATATAATTATTAAGGGTACTCCGTTCAAGGGTACCACAGGACTGTATAATTTTATATTTTACAGAGATGTTCTACCTGATACTTACACTGTGGAAGATGGGAAAAATTACAGTCAAATGATGGAAATGACTAGTGCCCATAGACGTAATAACGATCCAGCTGATCGAATAAGATACACAGTAAAATACAAACATGTACTGAAACCTTTGATTAATTCCATGAAAAGACCCAGAGCCAAAACATACACTGAAAGTGCATATATCAAAAATGATATGCTTGAATATAACGAGAAACCTATCGAATATGTTTATTGGGATGGCGTTAACGAAATTGTGGATAGACTGAGACTTCTTGTTGCATCCTCGCATGCCGGTTACAATAACGAGATAATCTCTATAATAGAAGAATTGATAGAGGCAGGGGTAATTGAATGAAAATCAGGTGTAAGACAAATTCATCACAGTCATAAAGATGGTTCCAATGGATAAGTTTGGCAGAGCCTCCTCTTCCATGTGGATATATGATACAAATGTATTTATTAATAATTTCAAACAAGTTCACGGACAAGGATTATTCCTAACGAGCGATGGAAGTTATGATATGGAAAATCGTAGATTGTGCAACGTAAATCAAACATAAATTAACGAATGAGAAGGTTATTCTCAACATTGATAAACATCTGATGGACATTCAGAATAAATATAATGAAATGGGAATCTATATGGAATGATAGTATAAAACAATCAGTGATAGTGTGAGGGAAAACAGAAATGAATTGAAAGAGATCAATAACACATTTAACAGTGTGAACATGCTTCTAAATAACAACACTAGTAGAGTGGAGGCGTTAGAACGACGGATAACATCTATGGAACCTTCTAAGAAGAGACCCTCATCATCTACAACAACAACAAAGCAGGCCTCTGTGAAACGTATATCTCCAAATCCTGTGAATATACCCAAAAAATTAATTCTACACTGAATTTCCTCACTGATAAGATGCGTAGAGAACAAGTTGTGCATGAGCTTCATAAGCCGAGTAGGAAGAATTTCAAACGACGCAGAACAATCATAAAAGTTTGGATGATTTGTGGCAAATGGATCTGGCTGAAATGGGTAATTACGCTCGTGAAAATAGAGGATTCAAATACGTTTTGGTTATGATCGATTGTTTCTCGAAATTTCTATGGACACGCCCGCTGAAAACGAAATCAGCCGAAGAGGTTCGGAAAGCGGTCAGTTCTATATTGCAAGAAGGACATCGTAAGCCTAGGAATCTGCAAAGCGATCATGGGAAAGAATTCTTCAATAAGCACTTCAACGATCTAATGAAGAAACATAATATCAATGATTATAATACGTATAGTGTGAAAAAAGCAGCCATTGCTGAACGTGTCATTCGAACGTTAAAGGAATCGCTTTACAAACATTTCAGTCTTAGCAGGAAATACAAATGGCTTGATATACTTGAAGAAACCACAGAAAAATATAATAAACGTAAACATAGTACTATAAATATGGCTCCAATAAAAGTGACGAAACAGATTGAGAGCGAGATATTGAAGCGATCCTACTCACACATCAAGTTAGCTCTGCCTCACAAATACAACATTGGAGATGTGGTACGAATAAGTAAGGCTAAACATATTTTTGAGAAGGGATTTACGCCCAATTGAAGTACGGAATTATTTAAAATCATCAAAGTAAAAATTACCAACCCGGTCACATATCTACTAGAAGATATGACCAACGCACCAATCAGCGGCTGTTTCTACGAGGAAGAATTACAGAAAACAAAAGAACCCCATGTGTATTTAGTCGAAAAAATATTACGAAAGAGGAGGGGTCAACAGTATGTGAAATGGTTGGGTCTAGATAATAATCACAACAGTTGGATCGCTAATTCGGATCTCGTTCAATGAACCCATCATTAACCATTTGGAGATTATTAGGAACAAACAAATAGCTGGAATATTATTGACTCGAGGGTATGGATATTATAATAGAGCAAAATTCCGTGAATATGAGGGTGAATCAAGAGTGAAAATTATGATATTTGAAACATATATTGTTAAGACTATACTTAAGTCTTTTGTATTGAGAAAATTTTGAAATTAATAAGAAACATTATTTTGAGATCTTTGGTCTTTCCCCCTCCCCTCTTCAAATAACAGTGCAATCTTGAATTCTCATCAGTCTGTATGGAAGCGTACGCGGGAGAAGTTGTTCTCAATACGCTTATAAACAAGCTCCCGTTTGAACTTCATATTCCTGGTTATCAATACCAGGTGCAAAATTAGAAGAACGGTTGAGAAGAGGAGATTCAGGGTATCAATTCATTCGATAAAGCTTGCCCACGATATTTCATGTAATATAACACCTGTAATTTTGGTCAGTTATGTGTAGAATTCCTCTCTAACTCTTCAGTTGTGCTCGACTAACCCTGCATTTATTAGTATATAAATAGATTGTTGGTAAAGTTTTCATCTATCATGTCTCAGACGTTCACTATCACGGGTAAGAGCTCCCGCTTATTTGTAGATTTTCACCCACCTATAGAACTAGATCCTCATTCATATTATTCTATCGCACTTGTTGGTTTGCATTCTTAGAATAGCATCCCGAACATTGAAGAAGGTTTTAATAAATTTTATTATGAAAATGTGAAGGGTGAGGAAAAAGAAGTTACTATACCTACGGGGTCCTACGAGTTGACAGACATCGAGGATTTCATACAAAGTACAGTTTGTGAGATAGGAGTGAAGCAAAAAGAGCGTGACCGGAAATTATCAATGAAATCTTACAACAACACTCCTAAAGATAGTATAAGCGAACTGTTGGGATTCAGCGAAAAGAAATTGACATCTCGTGAACTACACGTATCTGATCGACCTATAAACATAATCAAAGTTCAAACTATTAGAGTGGAGTGTAACTTAACCGCAGGAGCATATTATAACAATAAGATTGCTCATACGATATATGAGTTCTCACCTCTTGTACCACCTGGGTTTTCCATTGATATAAAGCCGAAGAATCTTATTTATCTACCGGTCATCAGCAAGACGTCCTTCGATAACATCAAGCTGAATATTTTAGATCAGAATTGGAAACCGGTAAATTTTAGTGGAGAAGAAATTATTATACGATTGGAATTGAAAAAGATCGCAAGGGATTATGGCTTCCAACAATAAATAACCACCACTCATTATATGAAAAGAATTCATCTGAGAAGGTTGTTGTTGCAGTAGCCATCAATTGAGAACATGGGTTTGGATTTTAGCAATAAAAGACATCTCCATAGTGGTCATCAGTCATTATCTACAAGGAGCTCGAGGGAGAAGGTTGCTTCTGCATCACTGTCATTGAAGAAGGAGAAGGTTGCTCCTGCATCACTATCATTGGAAAATATAAATTTCTTGAAGTCCCTTGGTTACAATGTCGGAAAAACTTCAAATATTCAACGAGCCAAACTTCATTGAAGACATCATCCGGGGAGAAACTCATACCTACTATCCACACACAACATCTTTTGGCAACAGCGATGAAATTGAGATATTAATCAATCAACAAGTTGTGTTGGTAGATTCGACCTCGTCTGCTTAATTCATCGAGGCAGAATTCCAGCCAGAAGCAAGTGGTGATGGTGAATGTAAACTAATGAATAATTTCGGAGCGTTTCTCTCCGAATATATCAGTTATGAATTGAATGGAAAAGAGATAGACAAAGTAAGTGATCCTGGTATTGTCAGCACCATCAGAGCTTATCTAACATATGCCAAACATGAATCTATACCTCTAACTATTTCTGGATGGTCATTTAAGGATGAATTGAGTTCAGTCTACAATAATAAAATCAATTTATGGATATCGTTGAATTTTCTACTAGGCCTATTCATTGACTATAACAAAGTTTTGAGTGGAAAACATAAGCTGCGCTTGATAAGGTCTCGAACCGATAACGATTGCTATACTAATAGCACAGGCACGGAAACGGCTAAAATAAATGTGAATACGATAGCATTGAAAGTGCTACATGTGTTTCCAAGGGATCAAGTTAAATTTCAAATGTTGGAGAATTTGAGTGTTGAGAAACCTATTTTGATTCCATTTCGCAGCTGGGATCTGCATGAAAATCCACTGATGAAGGAGAGCACTCGTGACATTTGGGCTGTTAAGACTTCAGTAAATTTGGAACGTCCCAGATATGTGATTCTAGCTTCCCAAACTGATCGAAAAAATAATCCTGTTAAGCCCAGTGCATATTTCGATAATATAAACTTGCTAAATGTAAAATTATACTTGAATTCAGAGTGTTATCCATTTGAAGCAATGAAATTGAATTTCACCGACCAGCAATACGTGGAAGCATACCAGATGTACTATGATTTCCAGAAATCATTTTCAAATAAAATAATAAGCGAACCCATGTTAGATTATATAGCATTCAAGAATAGAGCAATTTTTGTGATTGACTGTTCAAAACAAAACGATGCTATAAAGTCATCAACAGTTGACGTCAAACTAGAGATGGAAAGTTTCCTGAATTTTCTCAAAAACACCAGGGCTTATTGCATCATCATTAACGATCGTATAATGGAGTATTCTCCGATTACAGGATTAGTTCGGAGTTTAGTGTGAAGAACCATGAATCATAATGTTATTATTTTAATTCTAAATGATGTACTATCAAAATGTATTTTTATAAATGAATGTTATTATTATTATTTTTGGTATTTTATTTCTTTCACTTTCCCGCAAGACATCACAATAATGAACGAGCCGTTTGGTAAAGTACATTCCCTTGGATCAACCCAACAGGATTGTAATCTAAATTATAAATATCGCTTCAGAGTTAGACACAAAAAATTTATGTTGCTATCTAATTAATAAATAAATGTAAATATACTTTTGTTTTATTACTTGTTTGCATATAATATACCTCGAAAAAGTGATTCAGATTATTACGTTATCTTTTCTATTATTATAGTATGTAGTAGTGGTTATCAGGCAGTTTGCGGTAAATATTCTCTCTTATCTCGAGTGCAGAAGCCGATAAAGTTGTCACATTCAGAACAGCGGCTATGAAAATAATAAATAACCTATCAAATCGTTGAAGCTTCTTCCTTCATGTGGGTTATCAATCTCAAACTTAATCTTTGGAGAATCTCAAATAAATGAGTCTCTCTATAGGTAATAATAATCAATCATATTCATTTAGCCCCGACCAACATACAGATAATTTCTCGTAGGCTCGCAAATGATAACAATGTTGCATACAAAATAGCTTTGGGCAATAAGCCGTTACATGGGAAATATCGATATTCTCAAATAAAAGGTAATAAAAGTGGGGTAATTTCTACAGCAGATATTTAACCTCACCTCGATATCAATGAATATTCGATAATTCCAACACACAGCTCTTCTTTCGTGGAATTTCCTCGAAAAATATCTCGAAAAAGGGGCAACTTGTGAAAATTATAGAACTACACGATTTTTCGTCGTTTTTTAAACAGTGAATTTTATCAGTAGGATGGGGTTATATGTCAGGATGAGGAATAAAACTCTTTATATGCATTAATCTTCATTGAAATTACATACTCCAGAATCTTGATGTGCATTAACATTTATTGAAATTACATATTTCTGGGATATCTTCTTCATCTAGTTCATCTACAAACGTTAATTTACAATTTTCATCCATACTATACAGTCTATTGTTGATTTGTACAGATGATGATGTAGATTTATTTTCAATGAATGGCGGTTTATCTGAGTATCCTTTGATGAAACACATGTTTACAACGACATTCCCGTCTTTTTCTATCTGCTCCATCACCCTCCAAATAGGCTCAACTATATTTTCCGTAGTCCATTGCTGACCTTGAATTTCCACAGTATCGAAAAGGTGAATGCTTTGTGGTGTACAATATTGGAAATTTGCCTCTATCCTCAAAACATTCTGTATATTCTTTCCTGAGAGGTTATGTTCAAGTAGGAATTTCTTACCGACAGCTCCGTAGGGTGCCTGTTGGAACGCCCGAAGCATCATTCGATCAAACTCCGTTGTGAACTGCAAGAAAGATAATTTCATATCGAGGTGTTTACTTAGTTTATGCCTTTCCACATCGTACTTTCTACTATAGCTTTTTTGACATAACTCACAGGAGTACATGTTTAGCGTCTGATCGCTACGGCGACTGATTAATAACTGATACCTCTATTGATCGCTCTAATACTCAAACCACCTGCTGACTCATCTGTTCAATGTTTGTTTCTTCTTCATCTTCTTCTTCTGAGAGGGTTTCGGGCGAATGATCGTGTCTTGATAGAATCTCGGGCAACAATTCTTTCAACTGATCGAGCAAGCTCACATTGGGGAATTGTATTCCGAAAATACTTGGATTGAATTTTTCCACTTTCATCAGAGTATGAAGAAACTCGTTATAATAATAAACCATATCTTTCTGGAAAAAATATAGTATTCCATCGATGTAGCGAAATACTGACGATATTGGAGTAGGGGCTGTATAAAAGAGTTTTGTTATCAGACCGTGATATTTCGTTGTGAAGTCACACTCGTTGATTTCGGCGAAATAATGATTGTTGTAAAAAACATAGGTACGTCCTGTGTATGAGCTCACCACGCCCTGTATATGAACATTAGGTATCCTCAATTTATTTGAATAGGTTTTTGGCCAGCCTTTAATCAGTTGTAAACTCGGAAATTCCATCATATACACCATTCTATCTATGAAAAATACAACCTCTCCTGAGGGCCTTTGATAAATTGCAGATATTTTCTTGAAGTTGGCGGGTAAAAACGGTAGCCAATCGGTGATTAACATCGGCTGCTCAATAAATTTCGTTTCTAATTCCATCACCCAGACCCAGCTTCCATAGAAAATATACAAGCGTTGATTCACCACCAGGAAGAAGTGCAGTCTCTTTATATTACATATATCTGGAGGAGTAGCAGGTTTGACAGCGGTGGGGGTAGTGGTGATTTTTGAGGAAACAGGCCTATTGGTCGTTTTTGGTTTTCCATATAGACTCTGTACAGCATAAATATCGTCGTTACTCAAAGTAATATTAGAAAAGTCTCTAGGTTCTTCGTAAAATGCAAACATTACAGACTCGTTATCACTCGAATGAGCTAGGCCTATTGCATGACCGATTTCATGTAATAGTACAGCAAACAAACTTGATTTGTTATAAGCGGGTCTCGTTTTTGTTTCACACCAGTTTTCATCTCGATCCAAATGTATTTCGACCGTTGACCCATCACTTGTTGGAAAATCCGAGTGTGCGAGAATCGTTCCAGGTCCATCAAACAACCCTGAACACACCTCATTGTTCGTAACTCTACGATGCATTCCTCTCTGATACGAAATGAGTATATCGGTTGTGTTACCACCTGTATATTCAAAGCTCAACCCCGAATATTTGCTTCATACTCCAAACACATCGGTAGTCATTCTAAGCAGTTGAGCTGAGGCAAATCTGAATCTCCATGTCAATTTCGACTTCAACCATCTGGATGTTGTTCTGTATTGAGAAGGATCATCAGCCACTGCGCACCTTTTCGTATTCATCAATTTCAAAGTCTCTTTATTTAGGGTACCGTCTATTGGTAGCCTATAGAATTCTTGAAACACTCTCAATGCATCCTCTGTTTCACTCAACCCGTTGGAATTTTGCCGTCATATATCCATATTTTACTAGATATTCGTTCGCCTGGGCTCCGACGAAGCATAGAATGAATAATAACATGTTGCTCTATCGACAACTTTACACATAATGCCTCTCTGACTGACTGAAACTCTTATATATCTACATTCGCGGAATTTTTGAAGCGTGCTCGATGAAGAAAACAAATGGCTGGGGCTAGCCCGAGCCTGGTAAATATTAACAAGTGTTAGTTATCAAAATATTTGCGGCTCCTAACGCACATCGCTGTAATCTTAATACGTTAGCGACGTGTTTCAAAACAGATATGATTTATCCGTTTAACCGCGATTGTTACTATATAATGATGAATTGAATCATTTTAAGAATGTAGTTTATTTCCATAAATATTCATAGACTGAAACATCTCAACTATTTACACTCGTATCTAACCAGCCAAACAAATATACCTATATGCTGCTTTACATTGAAGTTATCCCCAACCTCACATATTGCTTGCTGTCTACCTTGAACGATCTTGTATATACAGACTGATTACCACTACTCGGTCTCCATTGACTCTACCATACAACCATAGCGGAAGGTCACCTAGTGGGCAGAGACCACACCCTACCCGGTAATACAGGTAACACCTAGAGGTTAGAGGCGAGACCACACACTAACCGTCTACCCGGCCGGTAATACAGGGTCAGTACTCACCGATACCTATCTGGGCATAATGCGCATGCACGAGTGTATCACTGGTTGCCTACATCTGATAGGGCTCTCTATCAGGCGGGCCAAAGTGAGGCCATCCCTACTTCAACAATACACTCAGATACAATATTGATGTAAGAGTCTTGTGAAGATAATTTTTTCTTCTTACTTCTCAAATCGTTAGGTTCTCTATCAGACAAAAATTCCAACAAAACGCAATAGGTAAGGCGCTTCAATAGTTCATTAACTCCTGGTGGCCACTCCTGTTATCGTCGTTATTGTCCCATTAAACTGCTTTTCCTTTTTGATTAATATTCTCTGTGCTCTTGTTATCGCGAAAACTTCGCCTGATGTCTTACTTCATATTGCTTTCAATTCTGTAGATTCAATTCGAATCCTTCATGAAACATCCGCAGTAACGTTAACTGTGCCTCTGATGTAATTCATTGTGAAGTCGTACTCTTCTAGGATCTTTCTGAATTTGGTTAATCTATTGGATGTCTTCGTCCTGCCAAACACATATAACTATGGTATATGATTCGTAAAGATATCAAGCTTTATTCCATACAGGTTTGGTTCGAAATGTTTCAACCCGTACTATAGCTAAGAGTTCCTTTTCAATGGTGAAAAATTTTGTTCTGCCCTTTTCAATGTTTTCCTTACATATGAGACAGGTTTGTTATCATTGTAAAATAACGCGAATTTCACACTTTATGTGTCAGCTGAAATATGTATTCTTCATTGCTAAATAATTCGTGATTTCAGGAAAATTTGGAATAAATTTCCTGTAGTAATTCGCAAATTCTACGAAGCGCTCATCATCTCCAGCATTCTTTGTAACAATATAGTGCTTAGTTACACTAACTTTTTCCGAATCGGGAGATATCCCGTTCCAGGAAATGAAGTGACCCAAATATAAGATTTCGTTCTTCAAAAACTCGGATTTACTCGGATTTGATTTGAAATTTACATCTTCTAATCGTTGTAAAATTCTTACTGAATTTACATCAAGTGTTGACAAATCTCTCCCAAAAACTATCAGATTGTCAAGATACATACATAGCCATCGTCAATACGCTTTGGCATAATTTTAATTCCATAGGTAACCTGGTTAGCAGGTATTGACCCCTGTCTGTAGTGAAAGATGTTCTGCTTTGTGGATCTATTTCTACCTGATAGTATCTTTGGGAGAGTTCAACTATGAGAAATACACCACACAGGATGATGAATCCGAAATATTTCCGATATGGAGGGAAGTTGGAACCTTACATCTTCTATATGTTCATTCATTAAGCGGTGGTCAATAACAACGCTCAATTTCTTATTCTCTTTGTTGTTTGATTACTTTTTTTGGTACTATTAGAAGGGGAGAAAGTCATTAAGAAATGGTTTCCTCGATTACACTCTTTTGTAAAATTGTGTCAATATGACGGTGAATTTCCTCATCTATATGGCTTCACATATACTGAACTTTTACAGGTGAATTTTTTATTTCACTGTGTTTGTAATATCATGAGGATCGTCCTCTTGATGGAAGACATCGGTGTATTTTGAACAGATTTTTTCGATTGACGTACCCATTCAAAGTATCTGAATCAATTTCTCCTACTAGTAGTTCTTCACGATCCAATGACTAGTACTCTTCTTCAAATTTGCATTCATTGTAATCGGATGATTTTTGGATAGCAGGTTTTAAGTTCCTGTTCTTCCTCATTTGAACTCAAAATATACATAGGTATCTGTCCAATAGAAATGTCGTATTATTCATGAATGATGCCATGTCTCATCCCAAACCGCAATTACAAAATTTAACATCGTATTCCTGGTTCTGAATACAACCTCACACTGCCAACCATTAGACCAAGGTTATAACGTAGGATATGGGAAATATCTGATAAGAGAACTTCTGGCTTCAACCTACAGTGAAAATTCTTACGAATAAACAGAAAAATTTATCAACTTAACTAGTGTTTTAGTATGCATATCAGCAGCTTTGAAAAATGTTCCTCCTACTACAATTTGGAGATGTTTTGTGAAGGCGGGATCCTTGGACATTTTCGACGGGAAAGTCAGACAGAAATCATGAATGGAGTAAGTGTAGGGAGCTTTGCATCTATTGATCAAAGTGTATTGACTGAAAACCCCAGCTTTATTATTCAAGAAATCTTAGATGCATTGCTCACTAGTGAAACAGATTCTGACAGTGAGAACCTGAAGCTCGAGCATCAGTCATTGAAGGTATGGGAGAAATTGGTAAAAAGCTTATCGACATTCACAACTTTTCGTTCAGTAACCATAAAATCGAACTTGCCTCACGAATTGTTGAGGTTTTATCGAAATGTAAGAGTCAAGGTTTCCAAATGAAACTAACCTGAAACAAACATAACTGGTACAATTGGTCAAAAATAACAACCATTTGCATACCTAGATGTATGTAATATAGTAACACATAATAAATAAATATTGATACAACAAATATTTACCCAGTTGTTTTTGAAACCACATTCCTTCCCACACTCTCAATAACGGTCTTATCTCTACAGCGGCCAATTTTACAGTTTATGTTTGTGGTCGTTATTTATAGGTTTTACTGAATGTCTCTTATGAATAGATTACATCCAACTTCATTGAACACATCTGGGGCATAACTAAGAGCTTCAGATGGCAGTTCGAGCGGAAAATCAGTGACACTAACAAAAACAACATCATAAATATGGGCAAAGACAATTTGCCAAACTGATGAAGTGAATAACTTTCTGTTATCATTGATGTGCATCATTTCAAGGAATTGTATATAGCGTTCGAAGCATTGGAGTATTATTCAATATTTTAATATGGTTGTACGATAGAGTCAGATTCAATAATGACATTGATTTGAAGCTATATATGCTTCTTCTTCTATATTCTTATTTTCATATTGAAGAACCTTCTCAAAAATGTTTTCTTTCAGATTCCATTCGGTTTTCCTTCAACTAGAGAGGGAATTCAATACCGTCAGTAATGTGTTTGTATTTTCTGGAATCGACGTGATATTTGTTGTAATAATATATTCATAGTACTATAATAGTGTTTAGTACTGAGATTTGGAAATAGTTCATTGATTTGGATATTATGACAATGAGGTATATTTTGTGTTTGTTTCAATGAATAATGATGCTTATATTAAAATTTCAATACTAAAAATAATATGAATTGAAAATATCGAGTCGATGCTAAAAGTTAATATTCTATTTTCTTATCTAAATCATTTAGGTGTAGGATCAGTTTTAATTCAATAATCAATCGAGTGATTTCTCAAGAAAATTTAACATTTTGTAGCCGGAATGAAGCTTATGAAAAATAGTCCGTTTCGCCATTCACTGGTTTTTCCTCGGTCAATAATTAAATTTAATACCAAAACAGATAAGCCTTTATTTGACTTGGATGTTTGTTGAAACGATAATTTACAATTATAACCTATTTGTGTGAGTAGAAACAGGAGCTTTGTACCTACTTCATTTTTTTATTCTAACTAACGACGTGCATTCAGTGTTTTCTTCAAACAGTTTGTGAGTTACATTTAAGATAACAAAAAAAAATGCGTCAATGCAAATCTAGAAGCGATAAAATTAGAACATTTCAGGAAATGCTTCACCTGTCATTAAGGGTTAAAAAAAGTGTCAGTATAAATCTATTAGCATTAAAAGTGGAGGTTTCTGGAAAAGCTTCCAAGGTCATGAAGGGAACAAAAAAAAACCCGCCAGACAAATCTAACAGTGATAAAAGTGATACTTTTGAATATGCTTCCACTGCCATTAAAGTGACAAAATATGAAAATGAAGTGGAACAAAATAGACTTTGACATGAAGCTGTAAGTTTGGAGGAAACATTTTTCTAACGAAATTAGAAAAACAGTTTCTCTTGTATATTTCGATAAAAACGTTCTAATCGAATTGGATTAAATTGAATTGATCACAGCTGCAGTACATAGACATTGGAGAAGACCCAGTCTGTCGAACTGGGACGTTTGCCTTGTTTGAGATATAGAGCCAGTCGGAATTGTGAACGTTGATAATAATTCCAGTTGCTGGATAGCTCTGCAGAATGAGGTCAGGTTCAAGAGAGAAAAATTACAAGAGCTGGTTGGTTTGGTGATAAATGAATATAACATAGGGTTGCGTCTGTTTGTGGTTATCAAACTTGAACCACATTACATCGAATTGCTGTGGTTCTAGATTATACTCTCGGTGGCATGAGGGATCCTTCTGGAATAGAGACAGGTAACTCCTTCGAATCTGAACCTATTGCTGAGCTCTTAGCCAGGAAAGAGCATATATTTCGTGTTGGTGGATAGATTGCGTTTGAGTTAAGGCCAGTACATCCTGCGTGTCTGGCTCTAGGTCCTGATGACCATCGCTCATATTTTGCTCACATCTCAGATGTTACAGAGGTCTATCTTCAAGTTGATATTTTTCAATGATGAAATCCCGAGAACGTCGAGAAATCCGAACGGATGTGTATTTTCCTTCCGGAGTATTATATTCCAGCGATTTCATGAAAAACCTAGAATGGATGAAATTTTGGTTTCGATAGCGAGACATGAGAATGAGTATGAGGGTGAGACTGGAAGCATCGACCAAATGCTGGCACATTCCTTATTTTGGAATATTTTTAACGATATTGATGCAACAGAACATATTAAGTTGAATATATCCAAGTGAAATAGGTGTAATCTGGCTTCTAATTTCCTTTAAAACCATATTGTAAAATTAAATATTACTATGATGATATCACTTCCATTTGTAACTTCCTTCACATCTTTTAGTAATGGCGTTGTCATGTAGTAAGTGCGCCAATCAATCGGTATGATGATTATTTAACGTGCAATGAGACATGTGAAAACAGTATCATAGTACATGTGTAAGTTTAACAATTGAGAAACTTGAAATTCTGAATAAATCACGAAAAATCAAATCATGACTATATGAAAACTGCATGACAAATGAGTTAACCTCACATTGTACTGGGAAATCACAATCTACAACATGTTAGTTGATTTGAAAGATCTGGAATATGAAGAATCCGACAAAAACATGAATCAGAGGCAAGGAAATCTTGGCAATATTCCTGATATTATAAACAATGCTATTGAAAGTTCAATAAATAGCCTTTTAGCTCCTTTTATTGCAGAACTAAGATAGAAATACTGGAGTTGAAAGAGGAGAATAATTGAGAAATAAATCAGCAAATGTTGATACAAATAAAATCGAAGCACAAGAAAACGTAAAAAAACAGAATGAAGATGAAAAGAACGACAGAATAATCGTGCCGATTGATCCACGTTGTGTGGTTTCGGTCCTCAAAAGGCGCCTAGATCTTCCAGACTCTACGGTTGAATCACCTGAAGATGGCAAATGCGACTTTGCCGAAACGTCGTGAAATTGGTCCTTTTGAGGACCGAAACCACACAACGCTGATCAATACCCGAGAATCCAGTCCTACATATATATATATATATATATATATATATATATATATATATATATATATATATATATATATATATATATTCCTTTATTGATATTCTTGAACCATTTGTAATATCTGTATACTTTCTTGGTATATTGGTTCGTATATATACTGAAAATAAAATGAAATAAAAATTCTTTTTGACGTTCCGACAATGTTTATTGTCTTCTCTTCAGGGCTGCTGCTCTGCTCCAAGTTAACTCGAAGCAGAGCAGCAGCCCTGAAGAGAAGACCTGAGGATGGCACATGAGATTGTGCCGAAACTTCTTCATATCAACGGTTTCTATCGAAACCAATCTACGACAACGCGGAGTATATCCCAGCAACCCAATACAGCATACAACGCCCGCGGAAACCTGAAGCAGAACATATATATATATATATATATATATATATAAACAAGTTTAAAGTTTCTTTGCCTAATTGGCCACTATCGTGTATGTAACTTTATAATCCTATGTTAAATTATCTAAGTTATCTTCATAATTCAGAAAATTTAATTCTATATCTCTTATATATATATATATATATATATATATATATATGTAGAACTGGATTCTCGGGTATTGATCCGCGTTGTGTGGTTTCGGTCCTCAAAAGGACCAATTTCACGACGTTTCGGCAAAGTCGCATTTGCCATCTTCAGGTGATTCGACCGTAGAGTCTGGAAAATCTAGGCGAAAATCTAGGCGAATCTAGGCGAACAGTTCGCCTAGATTTTCCAGACTCTACGGTCGAATCACCTGAAGATGGCAAATGCGACTTTGCCGAAACGTCGTGAAATTGGTCCTTTTGAGGACCGAAACCACACAACGCGGATCAATACCCGAGAATCCAGTTCTACACATTACGTCCGCGAGAACCTAAGAAGAAACATATATATATATATATATATATATATATATATATATGCAACCGGCAACCCAATACAGCATACAACGCCCGCGGAAACCTGAAGCAGAACATATATATATATCTGATCTCCGTTGCTCCTGTTGGTGTTTTATGTATCCTTGTTACATCTGGATGATTTTGCCGGTTTGATGCGTCTGAGTTTGTTGGTCTGTTGCGTTCGAGCGATTTTGTCGGCTCGTTGCGTTCGAGCGAGTTTGCCGGTCCGTTGAATTAGTCTGGTTGACTGTTCTCCTGGGTGGTTGAAGGGCTGGTTTCCAAGCAGTTGGTAATCTCTGTGTATCATCTCTTGTATTGAGATTTGAAGGTCGCTTCTCGATTTCGATAGCTTCTCTTATGATGCGTTTTCTTTTGTGCTCCAGGCTGGCTAGGACTCGGGTGTTGTCAGAATCGATTTCATGTGAAGTTTTTCTCACATGTTCGGCAAGTGATGATGTTGTTTCTTGCTTTGCGACTGCATTGCGGTGTTCTTCACGTCGAATGTTGATTCTTCTATTAGTTTGTCCTATGTAGCTTCCTCCGCAATCTTTGCATGGTATTTCGTAGACCCCTTGTGTTTCCAGATTTATTTTGGATTTAGCGTTAGGCAGTACTTGACCAATCTTTCTTGTCGTTTTGAAACTTGTCTCAATGTTGTGTTTTTTGAGAATTCTGCTGATCTTCCCTGTAGTACTTTTGACGTATGGCAGATGGGCTTTGGCGACAGGTTCTCCTTTTTCTTCTTCTGTGGTTCGATCTGTCTGGCGTCGTGGTCTTAGTGCTCGTCGGATATTGTCTTTTGAGAACCCGTTTTGTTGTAGCGTGGTTTGTATTGTCTGCATTTCTTGTTGTTTGTGGTCATTGTCGGTTAGTCGGTCTGATCTGGTTATGAGTGTTTTTATCACGGATTGGAGTTGTGCTGGATGGTGATGTGACAGTCACATCACCATATATATATATAGCGTCCGGTCCAATTTTGTAGCATGGATTTATAAAAAATTTCAGCAAATTCTATGAAGTCATATACACTTCACTATATTCTCAGCGTCCTTTGATAAAAAGCACCTTGGCGTCTACAACATATACGAAGCTTTCATATTACAGATTCCTGGGCGTCCCCACATATAAAAACTGTTTACATGGCAGACCCCTGAGCGTCCTGCGGTGTTGCCACGATTATGTTCCAATAGCAGTACCGAGTAGAGGCAAGGTAGAAACATTCAGGTCCTCCTCGATACACGAGTGCAATAGACACGTGCCGTCAAATCAAAGGACGGTGAAACCGTTAGACAAACACTTACAACTCCTATGGTACATGACTAGTAAAAGTAGACTGTTTATCTTTTGTGACGCTTAAAAATGAAACATAAGTTTCATTTGTTTTTGAAATAAAAAGGGTCATTTCACATTTGTTCTTTGAACAAGATTAGTTAATCGTTCAGTTCATTTCGTCTCCATTTTTTCAGTTAAGTAGTGTCAAAGATGATGATTTGAAGGTGATATCATTGTAAAAATTGTTAGTACCTATAAAACAGTAATATAACAACTTTGATTTTTCACATAATTCTGAATAGCTTCAGAATTTATCTTTTTTTTTACTTCCCATATCTTTGATTGAAAGTGTATATATTATCAACTTGCTGATCTTACATTGAAAAACTATAAACAGGATTCTATAATATTCGTATCTGTAACTATTCGTAAGACAACATTACAAACAAAATAGAATTTTCTATTTTAAGGACAGAAAAAAATCGATCATCAGGTACCGGCAAGAAAAGCACCTTCCTTCTTCAAAAAAATATTTGGCTTCTTTAGAAACAAACGTTTTTCTGAGATTACCGATGATGCTCCCAGCAGAAGTACTTCCCACCGTACTATCTGATGACCCTGGAGAATGGCCATTCAATAATTACATCAGCAGATGCAAGATTTCCAACTGAAAAAGAACACTGTCAAATGACAAAATGGAGTTACCGAATAAATAAGATAAATTAAATAAAGTTTTTTCTGAATTTTTTAAACCGGACCATTGCCAACAAAAAAAAAGTTTTAAGTGATTGGCCCATTTATTCTACAGGAAGATATATGGTTGACGTTTCTGTTGCAAACTTTTTGGCAAGTCTTTAACAAACTCGTCTAATAAGGAGAATTGTTCTGATTGGAAACATTTGTCACTAGTACTATATAGACACAAAAAGAGTAACTCTCATGAGAACAATTTCGGATCTTGGTTGATTTTATTAACTATAATATGAAAGGGAGTAGCTCATTAACGTTCATTGGATGTACAACAAAATATCTGTATCGTATCATTGAATGAATAATTTTTGATCAATACAGTTTTTATGTCCACAATGTTAAGCATCACTTGGTACATCTACCAAACTGCATGAAAATAATAATGGAAATTTCTTAAAATAGGCACGTTCTCAAAATTTAATTCTTTAATGGAGCAACATTACAAAAGTGATGACGAACCGATAATACACCCGAACATTCCTTATGAATTTCTTCGTACAAGATGAAACCACTTCAATGAGTTAAAATATTTGTTTTTTGCTTTTTGAATTCACTTATACGTCCAGCTTAACTGAAATCTCCAGGAAATCGGCTGACAATTTATCATTAGATTAGGAAGATGAAGCACGTCAAGAGTTAGATGTTTATTGCGAATGGCTTATTTGATGAAATTTGATGTTTAAAATGTCACGAATAAACCAGTAGCTTCTTCATTTACGAAACTTGGTGGGTAGGTTCAGGGCGTATCCCATATGGCTTGTGGTCAGTTGAGACGACCGCTTTCACTTGCCCCCTAGAAAAAACGATAAAAAAGGATCGAAACTGAAAACAAAGAATATTTTCGTATTTTTCGGATCCAAATGCAATATTTCCGAAAAACGCATCCTTCTGGAGATGAAGGGCTCTGAAAAAAAAGCGATCAAAACATAAATCGGTTAATAATAATTAGATGATTAAAAAAATGTTATAATTGGAAGTTGAATTTTCGGTTACCATAACTTTTCTTCCCGGTCAATATTTCGAGAGATATTCCAAAACAAACGAAAGAAAATCCTTCAGTCCAAGGATTGAGAAATTAGCCAAAGGACGTTTTTAAGATATCCTAAAAGTTTGAGCCCATATAATGACCCCAGATGAACTTTTTTTTATTCTTGGCAGTTATTATAAAGATAGTAACGACTTTTCAGCGAATATTTGAAATTGGGCAGCATCCAGGAAAATTACGATGATCGCGTTCTGTTTGTTCGATTCTTACGAAATTTAAATTTTTTCTTGTTTTTTGTTCACTGGTTATGAATCCTTTGAGATGATTTGAAAATTCAAAATGTCGGTACCGAAATGGACCCTCTGTCCGTATTGGGCCCATACAACAATTATAAAAATAATCTTATCATGGTATATTAGGACTCAAAATAAAACTTTTTTCATATTGTTACTGTCATCTCTACATTTGCTTTTTATACTGTTGGGAACATTGCCAATTTAGGTATTGTTATAAGCTTATAAGCTTATTCAATTTTGTCGATATTCTTTTTATAGGACACTTATATTCGATCAATATTTTGATATTTTCTAGAAATTTCTTTAAAAATCAATTTTTGATTAGCTCAGGTCCATATGTATGTAGCCCAAAGGTATTATTATTATTTGAGGAGAGTATAGATACCCACAAAACCTAAATTTTCGTTGTTTCAAATGAAGAACTCTCAAAAAAATATTCTTATGAATAGTCATTGTGAGACATCCTGTGTGCTGATATGATGTATGAGTTTGGTTATGACTTACTAAAAGAATGAAAGATAAGTATTGACAGAATTTTGAAAGATTCTTCGCGATAGCAGTAACACACCAAAATACTTAACATACTTTGAGATTATCGATTAAATTTAACATTATGGGGTTCTCAAATTAAGTAAGTATACCAAATTTTGAGATACACTTCAAGACTATTGTTCCTCGTAACTCACCATTTCCTTCCTGTCAGAGCTATCAAGATGAAAATCTATATCATCAATGCTTTCCAGTTGTAATTCATCTTTTTTCCAATACTTTGACTACATGTGAGGGAAACCTATAATGTTCTAAGAACATCACGTGAGTCAGCATTGTAATGTGGAAAGGGAAGGTGTTTGTTACGATGACAATGACTCGTTAGGATTCCAGTCATCTCTCTGATGTCCCTTCTGTTCAGAGAAAGGAGTTTCTTCGATAGCCTAGGTACAGGCTCATTAATAAATAGCTTGGCCTGCCTCATACGTGGTCTGCCACAAGTCAGAGCACTCTTTGTTCAGTTGACTTGGAAGTACAAGATCCCTCACGCATTTTGATACAACGACCATTGGATCCGTTCAGACAGGGGCGCCAGATGACCCCCGCCTGGTCAGGTAGTAAGCCATTTCAGTTCCTTCAACTCTACTGTATCCAGGGACCCAGATGAGTTGCACTTCATTTTTCTTGGCTGGTTCAGCCAGTGAATTCCCGCATCCTTTGACAAGCCTTGATGTGAATCTAGGTGAATTGAGAGCGCCTAGGGCAGACCGGCTGTCTGTGCAAATACGTATGCTCCTATTTACATAGTTTCTTCGCAGATTCTCCATGGCGCAAGTCAATATTGCGTAGACCTCCGTCTGAACCCACTGGGTGGAGAGTTCCACAGCTTAGCTGTTCGGTGAAAAAATTAGGTCTGGTAGGAAGAAGTTTGGCAGGTCTTGAGCTTGACAGTGAAGGGGTGACTATTTAAACCTCGTCTCGTCCGCGTTGAAGGAGACGAAATTTCCGATGAACACCGACCATTGAAATATATATAGAAAAGGGTATGAGGTAACACCAGACTATAGATCCTCATTCTCAATTGAGATGGCGGCGAATGACGGTGTCAGCGATCTCGATGGTGAGGAGAAAGTGAAAAAAAGGTGAAAAAAGTGAAATTCTGATGAAATGTTGTAGCAAGCTGTGTGCACTATATGTCTGTATAATTTGTTATGGTATTTTACACAAAATTTAAACAAGAAGTAACCCAAAAATCCTATTTCTGAATGGTCAGAAAATGGTAAGTTGAAGTGAGACCAGTGAGGTTATAAGAAAACAAGTGGAGTTACAGGAGAAAAACAAACTTCTAGTAGCTGGAAATAGGTACTTTAAGCAACTAATTGCAGAAATCAGAGATAAAAACAATATCTTGCACATAAATAATGATTAACTCCTTCAAAAAATAAATAACTATGAAGAACAGATAACCTACCCACAAAAAGCTGGACAAAATACGATCAAAACAAACTGGAGCAAGGTAAGTAGTATATCAAGCGGGATACTGTGACACTTCGATGGCATGTCCATCCGCCTGTGTCCACCAACCCCAACTTCTTGTGTTTTGTCGTCAATGACCAGAGGCTCCTTTGCTGAAGAAGTTGTCGTCAATGACCAGAGGCTTTTTCTCGAAGAAGAAGTGGTCGTCAATGACCAGAGGGTGTGCCCGCCTCACGTGGGTCTAATTAATGTCACCTTGATAGTAGGTAAAGGTGAGCCTAGCCTCGCCCATAATAATTTCAAGGTGATTTTTTTATATTTCTCGCAACTAGTTTGCAAATAGTAATTTTTTATTTTGTTGAGACTTGTTATTTCCTTATCTGTGTGTTGATGTTAGTAGAGGTCACAAAAGGTGAAACAAATATTATGATATTATTAATTTTAATTTTCTTGTCAAGACTTGCTATTTTCTTATCTGTGTTGATGTTAGTAGAGGTCACAAAAGGTGAAACAAATATTATGAATTTTAATTTTCTTGTCAAGACTTGCAGGTTTCTTATCTCTGCTGTTGACGTCAATGAGGGTTCACAAAGGTGAAACAAATATGTTGTTGTTATGATTATCTCTGACGAGGTCACAAAGATCAAGCAAATATGATATGAGATGTTATAATTAGGATATTGCATGGAAGTTTATAATAAAAACATTCAAATAATAATAATAATAATTTATTTCACATTAAACTACATTGTCAGAGTTTATCCAGCTGTTATGAGTATTATAGAATCCTAACCATTTGACGTATACCTTTTTATTTTTCCTTTTCAAAATTTTCTCCACCAAATATACATCTGGATATTTAACTTTGTGTAGTTGTTGTTCATAGAATCCTCCAAGAATATTTTCATTTCTTGAGTCTTTTAATAAATATGTAACTGGATTTGTGAGTTGAATTTTTCTTATTGAAAATATTTCCGTTGACCAGTTAGGGGTGTATTTTTTATCAAATACTCCTCGAAATTTTGAAATACGCACATGATCTCCTAATGTAAATTTCAAATTTGTTGGAGCTAATTTAATATGACTATAAACTGTGTTTAAAAGTTGTTTTTCATGTTTTTTAGTAACATCAATTGGTTTCATCTTTATGGTACGGTGTTTGGTATTATTATATTTCATGACAACTTTTTGTAGTAAATCCAACCATTTGTAGTTACCTTGTAAACTAAATTCTTTCCACATAATATTCTTCAATGTTCTATTAACTCTTTCAACTATAGATGCTTTTTTCTCGCTAAATACATTATAATGATTTACTTTATATTTTTTCATCAATTGTTTGAATTCCTTGTTGAAAAATTCTTTACCCATATCCGTTTGTAGATTATTTGGTGGTTTTATTTTCAAAACTTTCTCCATGTTATTTGATACCTCAGCACCAGACTTGTTTTTAATGGGAAATGCCCAAACATATTTGGAAAAACAATTAATTACAACTAATATATATTTGTAATCCTTATTTTCTTTAGAGTATGGAATCATTTCAACAAGATCTGCCTGATATAAGTCATTTAACGATTTCAAAATAACTCTACGTCTTTTCATATTAATTCTAGCAGGTTTATGTATTTCTTCGACAACTTGTCTTTTTGCTTCTGTGATAAATTTAGACATGATTGTTTTATTCAATGATTTCTGCTTCTCGTAATTCTTCCACGATGGAATTGATTTCGTTTGTATGACCAGTGTGGCCGGCGTTTTGTGAAGCGATTAATAATTGTAAACGTTTTATAAGTTCATTTGGGTCATCCCAAAATACGTAATCTATAGATTTATTGTTTACTTCCATCAATAAACCACGTCCTGACATTGGTGCAATTATTTTCCTATATTTCTGTGATCTACATCCATCAATTTGTTTATTCGTTTGATAATACCTATGTTTTGCAGCTGTTTTTGTTAGAATTTCATTATACGCCTTTTTATCATTTAATGTATAATATTTTGGTTGTTTTTTAAAAAGTAATTCGTATAATCCTCTAGTACCAGTATATGTTTTGCCTTTTACTACTATGTCTGTACCATTTATTTTTAAACTTGAATTCCCAATTGAAAATTTCTCTGTCATAGGATTGTGACGGATTCCATACTTTTGATCAAAATCCCTCAAGTCACCCGTTATCATTTCCCTTATATATTCTCGTGGTAATGGTTCGTATTGTTCTAAATAGTCAATAAATGATTTTTCGGCTATATCATCATTTCTAGTTCTATTAATATTTACTTTATCATTGTAATCATCATCATCATCTTCTTCTAATTCTTTAATTATTGATTGTTTGAAACTGTCTGTTGGTAGTCGTTTAGAATCAAGTTTTGGTGTTGAAGAAAATATTCGCTTTGATGTACTAGGAGTATGTAAATTATTTACATCTGAATCAATATTTTTAATAGGAACATTAAGATAATCATCAGACTGTTCATTTTTTGGTGAAAAATATTCACTTTCTTCACCACCACTAAAATCTGTATAAATATCACCAGTTTTCTTATCTAATTTATTTTCTATATTTTTCAAATGTTTAGTTATCGGTGAAAAAATTTTTTCCCTGAGAATTTCACCATGTTTCAATACATCCAATTTATTTTTTATCTCTTTACGCTTCTTTATTAGTTTTTGTTTTAAATGTCGTTGCGTAATATTCATATTAACGATGATGTTCTTCACTCTACGATATAATATTTCCAACTAAGTATGTTTGAATAAAGTAGATTGATATATATCAAATTAACGAAAAATTAAACAGTTTCCAACAGTTATTGAACAGCTTAAGAACAGCTTCTGAACAGCTTAAAACAGCTATTAAACAGCTTCAAACAGGTATTGAACAGCTTCAAACATCTATTAGATAGTTTCTCATTAGTTTTTTCTTTTACAAAAATAGTTTATAGATGTATGAAATTATCAAAACACTTTCTATATCTTCCTTTATCGATAGCATCATCTTTAACAATACATAAAAATTCGTATGGTTCCTTCCACCACTATGAACATATATTTTTGAATTCTCCAAAAGTCATATCAGTCCCCACATGATTATTATATATGTGTTTCAAATTAAGATCGTCTTGTTTAAAGAGAACAAATAAATTGGCATTATCTCTTATTAAATGTTTAGGTATTTTTGCATAAGTTTGACATAAGTAAAAACAATCGATGTGATTATGTCTTCCCATACTAAAATATTCTCTTATCACCTTCTGGTTGGCACAGGACACATCGTCAAATAAAAATATCGAATTTTTCTTAGCCGCTGAAGGTTCCAATATATTTTCACTATTACTAAAACCATAATATCCAATACCTTTTATTGGTTTCAATAGTTTCTCTAAATATTTATATTTCGGTTGATATAGAGACTTTGAATATATATATACGTTTTCAAATTTTAATCCATTCTCATGTTCAATCAGACTGATCATCACATTTGTCTTACCACAGTTTGAAGGACCTACAATGATAGCCCTTATCGTTGAAGGTAATAATATACCATGTTTATGATTCTTCTTTGTTTCTATATCATGATTATTAACAGGTAGTGTGATTTTTTGTTTAGTAATTTTCATGATGACGTTCAACATGAAACTAATATATAAACCTCAGGTACTGGGATATTTAAATAGTTTATCTAAACATTTTTGACAGTAGACAACTGAAAATGAAGTATTACGTTGGAAATGGATTCGTTAATAATATGATCAACAGTTTACCATTTGAATTACATTTACCTGGTTATAATTTTTGTGGTCCTGGAACAAAACTTCAAAAAAGGTTAGATCGTGGTGATAAACCTATTAACAATTTAGATAGAGCATGTATGGAACATGATATTGCATATTCACAAGGAAAAAATTTAAGTCAGCGTCACGAAGCAGACACTACATTAGCTAAAAGAGCGATGAAAAATTTTCATTCTGGTAGTGCATCTCTCGGTGAAAAGTTAAACTCATTAGGTGTAGCGGGTATAATGAAAACAAAAGTTAAACTTGGAATGGGTTATGATGATCATGATGAACCCACCAAAAATTGTTCTAAAATATTGAGTAGATGTAGTGGTTTGATAAGAAAGTCTAAAAATGCGTTGGAAAACAATTTGAAAAATCTTGAGTTGTGTTTGAAAATATTGAAAAATTCCAAACCAATTTTAACAAAGAAAATAAAAGCAAACAATATTATTCCAAAAAAATTGATTCGTAAATCTCTTGTGAATGATATTATACCAAAAAAATGGACTCCTAAGTTGAAAAAACGAAAGGTGAACTCTGATGATAATAATGATGATGATGATGATGAAGATTATAATGATGATAATGATGTACAGTTCAAAATTATTAAACCAGATTCCAATACAAAAGTGATAAGGAAAATTCCGTTACTAAAAAGGAAACGCCTCAGCAACAACAATAACAACAACAACATTGATGATAATTTCAATTCAAAACAACCTAAATTGGAAGAAAGTGACATAATGGATTATGATGACATGATAGCTAATAGGAAACGTAAACTACAAGATAATGACACCGAATTTGAATCAAATAAAAAAGTAAAATTGTTTTAAATATAATTGATTTTTCATTTTCACTTCATACGTAAAATAATTTTTGCCAGAACAACAACAACAACAACAACAACAACATTTAGAAAAATGGCTCCTAGAAGAAAAAGCAATAAAAAACAAAGTAAAAGAAAGATTTCGTTTATTACTCTAACGAATCGTATAAAAAAATATATGCTTCATCATAAACCAAGAGATTTGAAAAGTGCAATTGCATTAGCGTTGAAAGCTTCCGATAAGCCCAATCAGAAAATAGCATTACCTAAATCGAGAATAATTAAGATTCCGAAAACAGGAGGATTTTTACCTTTGATACCGTTATTCGCTGGTTTGAGTGCTCTGGGTGCTTTGAGTGGTGGAGCCGCTACTATTGCAAAAGCCGTGTCAAACGCTAAAAGTGCAAAACAACAATTGGAAGAATCGCAACGACACAACAAAACAATGGAATCTATTGCATTGGGTAGAGGTGTGTACATGAAACCTTACAAGACTGGATTGGGACTTTTTTTAGCACCACAACAGCAGCACCCCTCAAAAAACTATCGATAACATTACCTAGACGACCTTTGACAAATATCGATATACTAAACTATGTAAAACAATTGAAAATTTCCAATTTTAGAGGAGTTTTTATGCGAGATAGATTTCCAAAAACAATACACATTAATGAAGCTGGTGTAATAAATATGGATGGTATCAATGGACCAGGTACACATTGGTGTTGTTACAAAAAATGTGTGAATAACGTCTATTATTTCGATAGTTATGGAAATTTAAAACCTCCATTGGAAGCTATCAAATATTTCAATTCAAGAGGTCGTTGTAATATTTTATACAATCACGATCGTTATCAAATGTATAATAGCTATAACTGTGGTCATTTGTGTTTACAGTTTTTGAATAATAAATAGCAACTATTTATATAATTAGTTTTATTCAAGTTCCATCATCTTGTAGATGAACATGTCCTACACATTTACATTATCAGACCGAAAATCGGTTATTTCTTCAAACATATATCCTTCTGTTCGGCTAAATGATAATTCTAATTATGTTTTAGGATTAATTGACTTTGTGACTTATAATTCAATACCAAATGTTGATAAAAGTAACAATAAATTCCATTTGAATGAGAAAGTTTTCCTAGAAATACCAGAAGGTTCTTATGAAATTGAAAACATTAGAATATATATCAATCATCATTTGATTAATGTGGAAAAAGAAGTTAAAGAAAAAACTTTTGTAGATCTTAAAGCTAACGTGAACACTTTGAAATGTGAACTAAAGTGCAACAAGGACATAGATTTTACCTTGCCTAATAGTATTGGTAAATTATTAGGATTTAAGAAGAGAAAATTGAAGAGAAACATCAGACATATATCGGATTATCCCATCAATATTTTTAAAGTGAATGCGATTGGTGTAGAATGTAATTTAGTTACAAATTCATATAATAATGGTAAACCTGTCCACATGTTATATATGTTCTATCCTAACGTGTCGCCTGGTTATAAGATTGTACAAAATCCTTCGAATGTTATCTATTTACCAATCAACACACGTGATATTAATGAGATTGTGCTTAAAATTGTCGATCAAGATGGAAATTTGGTCAATTTTAAAGGTGAAGTGATAACGGTCAGACTGCATCTAAAAGAAATTAAGTGAGAGAGAGAAAGAAATGGTTTTTAGATATAACATCGATTCAAATTTTGCAACTGATATTTGGAGAGATATAAAACCCAAAACGGAATGCAACAAATTCAGTTCTAAAAGAAAACTTAAAGCGTTAACACCCGAGAGTAGAAAAATTTTACGTGACTTAGGTTTTATTCTACACAGTCAACATCGGTGATAAAATCCAAAAATTTTGGTGTAATCTGAAATTGAATATTAGAATTGGCATAGAAAAATTTATAATATATTTACGTTGTTCGTGTAAATATAGTGAAAAAAAAATATGAATAGTAATATTTTGAAAATTAACGAATCAGTCTATTCTGATAATTCAATAATAAATTCAGAGTACCATACTCATCAACCGTATGCAGCTACAACATTGAATAATAACGATGAAATAAGAATACCAATTCAAACACAAGACATATACACGCTACCTTCACAGAGTTACTTATATCTTGAAGGAACACTAACAGATGAAGCTGGTAAGCCTTTACCAACCGTGACTTTCGTCAACAATGGAATACTTTTTCTATTTGAAGAAATACGATTTGAACTTGGTGGTACTATTATAGACAGAGTTAAAAATCCTGGAATTACATCTTTGATGAAGGGGTATGTTTCATACACAGACAATGATAATAAACGATTGAAAAATGCATGTTGGGAGATTGGAGATCAACCCCTCAAAATTGCTGATGACAAGGGTAATTTCAGTGTGTGTATACCATTGAAAAGTATTATGGGATTTGCAGAGGATTTCAATAGAATTATTGTGAATATACGTCAAGAATTGGTATTGATACGGAGTAACTCTGACTTGAACTCAATACATACGATAGTTGCAACAGATAAACCTAAAGTTAAGTTGCAGAAAATTTTATGGAAAATGCCACATGTATCAGTTGCAGACGCTCAAAAATTACAATTATTGAAATATATCGATAACAACAGAGACCTCGATATTGCTTTTAGATCGTGGGAACTGCAAGAATATCCTCTTTTACAAAAAACAAAAAATCATACATGGGCAATTAAGACTACATCTCAACTGGAAAAACCACGTTTTGTTATATTCGGATTTCAAACAAATAGAAAAAATGATAAAACAAGAAATGCCAGCTACTTTGATCACTGTAATTTGAGTAATATCAAATTATACTTAAATTCAGAAGTGTATCCATATGATAACCTAAATTTGAACTTTGATACTAATCATTGGACTTTGTTATTTCAAATGTTTGCGCAGTTTCAACAGTCATATTATCATAAACATCAAAGTGAACCTTGCATATCACCAGAATATTTTAAACAAATAACACCGTTAGCAGTGATAGATTGCAGTCGTCAGAACGATTCGTTGAAAGGTGGTGCTGTGGACATTAGATTAGAGCTAGAGACAAATACAGATATTCCTGATAAAACATCAGCTTATTGTCTAATAATACACGATCGTTTAGTGAAGTACAATCCTTTAACCAGTGTAGTGAAAATATTATAAAAAATGTTTGTGATTGACATTCAGGGATTTCAATATAAAGACAGCAACTTTATAATAAAAGAAATCGCAATTTTGAATATCCTTACATACGAATTGAAACATTTCATAATTCGTCCAATACTCACGGAAAAGTGTCTTTCAAGACAATTTTTAAGTCAGATTGGTTGGTGTAAAGAAAGACTTCACGGCTTAGACTGGAATTCTAACAACAGCAACAACAACAACAACAACAACAGCACCTGCTCCTCCTCCTCCTCACCCGACTACATTTATTTAGAAGACTTTAGTAGTAAGCTAGTTGAAATTGTGAAAAACAAAGATGTGATAGTGTTTGTTAAAGGATCCGAGAAGAAGACTATATTAAATAGATTTCTATCAAACATTATAGACTTGAACGATTTGAAATGTCCTAGCTTGGAAGAATTAACAAAAAATAATTTTGATAATCCTAAAGTTGATTGTAATTGTCACTATCAATCTAATAGTTATTTGAATAATATCAAGTGTGCAAAAATAAATGTATTTTATCTATATGAGTGGCTTGTGAAATTTAACTTTTAATGTTGAATGTTTATAGAAAGGAATAATAAAATTATATTATCTAATTTATGAGTTTTATTTAATCTAATAATAATAATACTAGTAATTTTTAATTTCAAAACAGAAAAAGAAAAATGATAATAATTACACTTCTTCCTCCTCTTCTTCTTCATTATTTTCGATAGTGAGAGGAGGTAGAATCATCCTCTTTCCATTAAATAGCTTTTTTGATGGCGATGATGATGATGTTGACGTGGACGATGTTGAAGCCTCCACTTCGTCTTCATCGCCAATCATGTTAACGCCATATGTTTGGACAATCTTCTGCATTATTTTAAATTCTGCTTCGTTGTCCAGTTTTGTGCGGATGTATCTCAGAGGTAGGTTCCCCAATTTTCTTTTTAAAGTCGCCGCCCTCGGACAGTACGTTAAATTTAGGTGTACTCTGTCGCTCTTTACGTCGATAGATTTGACACCATATCTGAAGAAACAAAAACATGTATTGAAACTCAAGAAAGCAACAAAACCATAGTCTGCGTATACAGTTGTTATGAATTTATAATAATTATAAATTGTAAGTAAATAATCATATCAAACATTTTTTTTCTTTTTTCTTTTTACTTGAAGGAATTATTTTCCAATAGTTCCAAGTACTAAAAAAAAAATAACCTATTGAAATTAACAAATTCATAACATGTCTGCACGTTTGATCAGAATATATATTGATTAAGACTTGGTAAAATATATAACATTTGCTAAGAAATTTAAAAAAAAAATCAATAAATGTAAAAGTACTTACTGGAACGAATGTTTCAAAACTACATTCACCCATGATATGGGGAAATTCACTTGATCTTCACTGAACACAACTATCGAGCATGGAACGTTTGCCATTGTGAACTGATGTAGAATATTGAAGTTCCCTCTCATTTTATACAATATGTGGATCAAAACAAACTACGTCAATGCATACATTTATCTATTAACAATTCTGAATCAGCGAACCGGTACTACACACATTAGATCCGTGTACTTTTCCAATGCAGCTATTTATAATTCACGTAAGACGTAAAGGATGATGCAATAACAACAACACGTTGCACACATTTATCGAATGATATGCATTTATCTCTAACTTGTGTAACAACAACATGTATCAATTGCATGTATGCACGTGTACATTTTTATTTATGATGCAATCACATATGTTGTTTGCGGAATAGTTTTGCATATCAGCACATTTTACATAAAAATTTAGATTGACGTCAATCTGGATATGTTTAAATAGCTGTGGCATGTGAACAACGATCACAGTTCGAGTTCGGTAGAAGCATCAAGTTCAAGTTAAAGTAAGTTCTTATTATGGCCAGAACAAACAATGGAACGAATTCCCATACACTTGATGGTGTTTCGATCGACATGGTTGTTTCAATTGAAATGGTGAGTAGATTAATTAAGACAAAAGATGAATATTTAAATCAAATTGGTTTTTTAAAAAGGAATATTTTCAAATTGAAAAGAGCTCTAAGGAATAGATTAGATTGTATAAATAATTCTGCAGTTGTTGAATCTAATTTGACTATTTTGAAATATTACTTACAACAATTTAAATTGAAATTAAACAAAATTAATGCTAATCGGAAATTGATTTGGGAAGATATTGAATCTTGTTTCAAAAATCGTATAAAAACGGGGGCTATAATAAATTTGAAAATAAAGGAACCTCATGTTTTTTTCAAACAAGCATTTCGTATATTTGCAAATAGGATTAAGAAGGAAGTTCAAAATTCTCTTTTGAAAGTGAATACAACTTTTGTTGGATTATTTATCAAGCCGCAATCTGGTGAAACATCGATTAAACATTTCACCACTAAAAATAATGTTATCGAATCAAGTACAAAATTGAAAGATTGGTATAAAGAGTTTGTGAGTGATAAACTTTTAACAAAACTTGAAGAATTTCAAGAAAGGGACAGTGGTTATGCCCTATTGGAGATTTGGTACTTGAAAGTTAACATAAATTGTTATAATCCAATAACTGTTGGGTTCGGTACTTACTTGAAATTGCCAAAATTTGTGAAAATTACTAAAAGTGTTATTAATATTGAAAATAATGATATTTATTGTTTCCTATGGTCAGTTGTAGCAGCACTTTTTCCAGCTCCAGCAAACAAAAATATGAATAGAGTTTCTTCTTACCCTCATTTTAGTACAGTTCTAAAATATGAGGGTATCAATTTTCCAATTTCTTTGAGAGATATTTCAAAATTTGAATCGTTGAATAATTTGTCAATAAATATTTTTATTATACAAAATGAGAAGGAAGTTTTACCTTTGACTCTTAGTAAAACTGAATTCTCTTCAACTATCAATTTACTTATGATTTGTAATGAAATGAATGAGGAAAATACAATTTACCATTTTACCTATATAAAAGATTTATCTCGATTGTTACATAAACAGGTGGGAAATGTAAAGAATAAAAAATACTTTTGTGGAAGATGTTTAAATCATTTTATAAGTCAAGAGAATCTGAACAAACATTCTGATGAATGTAAAGATGTAAACAACACTAAAATTATTCTTCCAAAAGAGAACGATAAAATATTATCTTTCAAAAATTTTTCTCATAAAATTGAGGTTCCTTTTGTAATATATGCAGATTTGGAAAGTATTTTGATGAATCATACTGATAATACTATTTCCAATACCAGAAAATACCAAAAACATGAACCATTCAGTATCGCTTATTATTTAAAATGTTCCTATGATGACTCATTGTCTAAATTTTCTTCTTATACTGGTCAAGATTGTCAAATCTGGTTTGTGAAACAACTGAAAGATATTGCTTTTGAACTGAAGGAAATATTTTCAAATGTTGTACCTATAACAATGTCTTCACACGATAGATATACGTATGACACTTCAGTAATTTGTCACATTTGTGAAAAACCAATTTTATCTAGTGCAGAAAAGGTTAGAGATCACTGTCATTTCACTGGGAAATATCGAGGTCCTGCACATTCAAATTGTAATTTACAATTCAAAAATGTAAACACAATTCCTGTAATTTTCCATAACCTCAGTGGATATGACAGTCATTTTATCATTAAACCTCTCAGTACGGAAATGAAAGGAAATTTGTCTCTCCTACCTGTTAATAAGGAGAAATATATTTCCTTTACAAAGTATGTTGAAGGATCCAATATATGTTTTAGGTTTCTTGATTCTTTTCGATTCATGCCGAGCAGTTTGGAAAAGTTGTCATCTTATTTGAATGATGAACAAAAAATTGTAACAAAGAAATATTTTAATGAAATTGAAAAATTCAAATTGGTCACGAGGAAGGGTGTTTTTCCATATGAATACTTAGATTCATGGGAAAAATTACAAGATGAGATTTTACCTTCTCGTGATAAATTTTATAGTAAATTAAGTCAGTCGGAAATTTCATTAAGCGATTATCAGCATGCCGAGAATGTTTGGAAGATTTTCAAAATTCAAAATTTAAGAGAATATTCAGAATTATACTTGAAAACGGATGTTTTGTTATTGACAGATATTTTTGAGAATTTTAGAAAGACTTGTTATAGTACATATGGTTTAGATAGTTTGCATTATTTCACTACTCCCGGTTTGGCATTTGACAGTTGTTTGAAAATAACACAGGTAAAATTGGAATTAATCACCGACGTGAATATGATTATGTTTATTGAGAAAGGAATCAGAGGAGGAATATCACAATGCTCAAACCGATATGGAAAAGCTAACAATAAATATATGAATGAGTATAATTCTGAAGAAGAATCATCTTATTTAATGTATTTTGATGTTAACAATCTTTATGGTGCAGCAATGTGTTATCCTCTTCCAACTGGAGATTTTACGTGGGTAGCAGTTGATAATATTTCTACAGAAAACATTCTCAATATAAGTGATACTAGTGAAATTGGATATATTTTGGAAGTAGATCTTCATTATCCTAAAAGTTTGTTCAATTATCATAAAGATTTACCTCTTTGCCCTCAACATTTAGTTCCACCTGTAGCTATTTCGGAAATTCCAAAATTGTTAACTACTTTATATAATAAAGAAAAATATGTGATTCATTATAGAAATTTACAGCAAGTTCTCAAATTGGGATTGAAACTGCAGAAAGTTCATCGTTGCTTGAAATTTAGACAATCTCAATGGTTAAAGAAATATATAGATCTCAATACCAATTTGAGAAAACAAAGTTCGAATGATTTTGAAAAGAATTTTTATAAACTAATGAATAACGCTCCTTTTGGAAAAACTATAGAAAATGTGAGAAAATATAAAGATGTGAAATTGGTAACTAGATGGAAAGGGAGGTATGGGGCAAATTATTACATTTCTCAACCAAATTGTGATAACGTTACAATTTTTGGGGAAAACATGATATTAATTGAAATGAAAAGATTAAAAGTGTATTTTAATAAGCCCATATACGCAGGTATGGCAATTTTGGATATTTCAAAAACTATTTTATATGATTTTCATTATAATTACATCAGAGAAAAATTTCAAAACAATGTTAAATTATTGTACACTGATACTGATAGTTTAATATATCAATTTTATGTTGATGATATTTACGAATGTATCAAGCATGATATTCATATGTTTGATACGTCAGACTATCAACCTAACAATGTTTATAATATTCCTCTTTGTAATAAAAAGGTGATAGGACTAATGAAGGATGAAAACAATGGTATTATCATGACTGAATTCATTGGGTTGCGTTCCAAACTGTATTGTTTCAAACTAAATTCTGATAAAAATGAAAAACTTAAGAAAATTGCAAAATTAGTTGAAAATAAGTACAGTCAAAATTTTATTGAACAATTTGATTCAAATTTTGGAATTACAAAAAAAGCAAAGGGTATAACATCAGCATCATTACGACGAATAACTTTTGAAGATTATTATAACTGTTTAATGCATAAAACAAATGTAGATGTCGTACAAAATATGATTGTTTCAAAAAAACATGAGGTATTTACTGTTAATCAAATTAAAACTGCTCTAAATCCCTTTGACGATAAAAGGATTGTGAATTATGTATATACAGATACTATTCCATGGGGATTTAATGATTAATGATTTGTTGAAACATCTTTTGTCTTGGTTATCTCTCTCTCACTGTAATAACAATAACAACAATATAGAATGTAAGATTTTTTATTATTTTTGAATAAGTTTATTGTTATTATACGTTTTTTTTTTTTCTTGTAGAATAGTTCTGTGATTATTCAACCAAAATTCATTGAAATTGGAGAATTCTTTGAAAAAAGTAAAAAGGTATTTTTGTTTTATTACAATTTTATATGCATCTCTAATTTCTTTTCTTTCTTTCTCTCTCTCTCAGATTGATAAATTGGAAGAAATTTGTCTTAATAGAGAACGAGCAGGTAATAATAATATTGGTTATTTGAAACAAATCAGGAAAATTAGGCCACATCAGCTGCAAAAAAATTTGAATGGGACAAATTATTGCTACTTTTGTCAAAAATATTTCTGCTACTGCACCAATTCACTTTATCAACACGGAGTTGTTTCTGTTGATAATAATAATATCGACAATCTAAAGGAAGAAGAGAGAAAATATATTATTAATCATTTTTCTGGAGATGGTGATAAAGATCTTGAGGAACTAACTGAAAACCAGAGGAAACAAGTAGAGTTGCATAATTTTATGAAAAATTTGTTGTGTTCCAACTGCTACAAATTCAGTTGCATTTGCCAAATTCAAAAGACAATAGACGTTCTCGTTGATGAATTACAGTGTAAGGAGGAAATGAAAGATTCCCCCTTCTAACATCAATCAAAATTCTATATATTTTCGGTTTATCAAAACACACAATCATTTTTTGCTATGATAATATACAATAGAGATCAATTAAAAGAACTACGTTATAAGTTTGTTGGTAATGTAGCAGATCATTTATTTTTGTATCAAAGACAACCCTTTTTGGATGAGGAATGGATATTAATGGAGGAAAGATATAAACAGGCTAAAGAAAATGACATAATTGGAAAAGACCATTATCGATGGGTGAAATCAAATAATAATTACAATAAGAATATTTGGAACTATTACAATTCCAGAAACAAGAGGAAGAATCAAAATTAACGATCATTAAATGAAAATTCGTATAAAGTAATAATAACCAATCAGTTTGTGAGGATGTCGTCGTCGTCGTCATTGTCCCAGTTATACAACAGTTTTGTTCGCAGTGTGCTAACCAGCGTTTACGATGCAAAAAAATTCGTAAACGTATGTTGTCCGAGTTTGATGAAATACGTGGAAAAATTACAATTACCATCTGAAAATTGGTTAATCGCTGGAGAATTTATAACGTTCATTATTGGAGCAGCAACAGTAGTCACCTCAACCAATTGTGGTCATGTGGATATTTTATATTTCGGAGGAGATTTCGATCCACCTGAAGAAGATTGGAAGATAATTGATATGAATGTTGAAAACGAATTCATATATCAACATAGAAGATTGAATTTTTCGTTACACCAAATTTCAGGTATCGTTCCAAAACCAAGATCTTACCTACTAGATTGTTTCAGAGTGCTACAACGTTCTGAAATTGATTTTTATCGGATTGCACTTCTACCATACAGGTGTGAAATAATGGATCTGCGTAACATACGGAAAGATACTCCCAATTCCTTTGACGTTAAGGTGCTTCAAATGCTTTGTAGGAGAAAGGGTGAAGACAACTATAAAAAAAGTTCAACACATCCACCACCAACATTACAAATTTTGTGTTTCAACGTTCTCTTTCAAAATTTCGATTATATCAAGGAAATATGCCAGTAACAATAAAACTAAAGTGTCTCACATGCAAAGGTGAATCAGACATTTCCATGTATTGTCTTCATACTTTGACTATAAAGAATAAAAAAACTGTGTATTATGATAGTGCGTGTGTGTACGCTTTTGTGTTATGACATTAATTTAAAGTTTGTAAACCCTATTAACATAAACATAGATATAATATTAGTGTGTAAGTGTAAAATCAAACAATTATCATTATTATTATTAGTTATCACTGAAAATATAAATCTTCTCAAGTTTTAGTTAACTTTAAAGATACTGTAGTTTAGTAGTAGTAGTAGTAGTAGTAGTAGTATACGTTCTCAATCAATCACACAGAAAACAAAATGGAACAATTTGTATTGGAATATCTCAAAAACCTTGAGACGTACAAATTAAGAAGTTTATGGAATCAAATACCAAAACACATTCAATCTGAATTATATGAATTTATGGTACCATGTACGGAACATTATAAATTTTCCAGTGGAAATGATGAAATTGATGGACCTGTACCTCCTAAAATTAGATGTCCACTTTGTATTAAAGATTGGAAAACTAAAATCTAAACATCATAATCAAAACCTACTCACAACGTTAAACAGTAAGTTTCACACGAATTATTTATTAATATATAATAAAAAAATTGTTTTTTTCTTCTTTTACAGTAATATGAGTAGAGGCAGCAACCTCAGTTATGGAAAGCAACTTCAACGATTGAATCAACTTAACAAAGAAATGGAAATTATGAGGGAACGTATCAAGAATCATCATGTTAAAGAACGACTTGACCAATGGACTCTCAAATATGAAAAACTTAAAAAACATATTATATTCGAGTCTGTAACTAAAAGTTTCTCTGAAATAAAAATACAATAGAATGTTTACATTTCTTTATTATTTAAAAACCTAACAATACAGTATTTTAAAACATCTTTAAGTTAATTACATAACAAAAAGTTATCAATGTATCTCATCCAAATTATCACTAAAGTACATTATTCAGTCTTTTGGGTAGTTATATTCGGTCTTTTCGGGTGTTTCTCACCATAGATTCTCTTTACATAATTTTCATGTGCACAAGGAAAACATTCCAGATTAGGATGGTCTGTTTCACCGCCACATTTTTTACACTTATATTCTACCGGGATTGGCATTATTTCAAATTAGACTGTTTATACTAGTTTAAATTCAAACCTTCTAACTTAAGCAGAATGAATTTCCTTTCCAATTATTCAACAATTTATGAAAAATAAAATGGAGACAACAAAGATATTTGAAACATGTACGTACATCTATGAATCGACAAGTAGAACTAATTTTAGAACAATTTATAAAAAAATAAAATGAAGACAACAAAGATATTTGAAACATGTACGTACATCTATGAATCAACAAGTAGAACTAATTTTAGAATGCAGATTACTCTGAAAATAGTAAGTAGAAATAAAAAAAATCACCTTGAAATTATTATGGGCGAGGCTAGGCTCACCTTTACCTACTATCAAGGTGACATTAATTAGACCCACGTGAGGCGGGCACACCCTCTGGTCATTGACGACCACTTCTTCTTCGAGAAAAAGCCTCTGGTCATTGACGACAACTTCTTCAGCAAAGGAGCCTCTGGTCATTGACGACAAAACACAAGAAGTTGGGGTTGGTGGACACAGGCGGATGGACATGCCATCGAAGTGTCACAGTATCCCGCTTGATATACTACTAAGGTAGTCAGTGATCCCAAAAATGTAAACAACCAACACAAATTGTTCCCAAGTCTGCACAAATTGATACTCCAATTCGGTCTTCAGATTCCGGAAAAGGTTATGAAGTTAACAATCAGTCAAATGGGCTAATATCGTGCGCATCTGGAATTTCGGAGAAGGTTGGCTCAGGAAAAACAAAGACGGATACTGACAATCAGATCACGAATGATGGGTTTCAACAGGCAAAATGGCGTGAACCAAGAAAAAACAGCAAACAAAAACACAGATGGATTTTCAGGTGTTCAAAAAAATTATTGATATACCTACACAAGGTGAAGCGAGAAGCTACTGGAGACAAAATTAGAAGCTACATTGGGAGCAAACCTAGATTGGAGGAAGATGGAATATGGGTGAAAAAGATTCCCATAACTGACAATGAACTCAGAAAATATGTTGTTACTGCTCCTCTGCAGAAGAAAGAAGAAATGTACGACTTTTGTTTTTTCCAAGTGGAGTTGGCATTGAAAGATTTGACTTTCAGAAACACAAGCAATTTCTTGGGCAAATTAGACAGGATAATGGGGGGAATTTTTGACATGCAAACAAGCAGTGGATCAGAAAAATTGTGAAATAAGTATTATACATAAAAACGTGCAGTCAATAGGTAACTGTGTAGACGAGTTGGATGAGTTGATGTCAGATAACGCATACTCCCAAATTCTATGTATCACAGAACACTGGAAAACGAGGGAACAACTGGAAACATTTAGCCTGAAGAATTCCTTCTTGGTGGCAAGTTTCTGTAGACAAAATAAAAGAGATTGTTACACTCTCAATATTGAAATGACAGAATTAAAACAAGGAAACGAAAGTCCTTTCGATTTCTACAATCGAGTGCAACATTTATTGAATCTGTAAACTTATTTATCCAAACATACCGCCGCAAATGAAGCAGCAGTATCAACAGCCTACTATAGGAATTATGCATTAAGAATATTATTGCGAGGCTTAAAAGAACATATTGGATCACATATGCGAACAAAAAATCCAACAGATTCAAATCTTGCTTTGAATATGCTAACAAATGATTTCCAATTGGAAATAACTCACCAGAAAATTGATCATAAGAAATTTAATTTGAAGCCTAATACCCAAAATTATCAAAATAAACCGATCATAAGACATCAAACTTCACCAATAACAAATTATGCTCATAATTCCCGATTTGTCCCAAAACCAAGTACTTATACCAATAACCAGCAACAATTTGATCATATTAATGGTACACCCAATCAAATTGAAAATTCAATCACTAACAAATATAATCAAAATTAAAATTTCCCGAAACAAACATCAACGAGTATGTCAACGAGAAATACTTATGGACCTAATCAATTACAAAATCAAAATCAATATGGAAATTTCAATAAAAATAGATTAAACTATGTGGTTGAAGAATTTTATAATGTTGATGATGAACCCGCTGTAGATTTTCCTGAAGAACAAGAAGAAGTAGATAATTAGTTTTCAGAGGAAGATGCCTCGGAACAAACTTCGAACTTATGAATTTAACAAATAATCAAAGTGAACTACCATACATAATATTTCCAGAGTATAATTTGAAATTCTTACTGGATACCGGTAGCACAAAATCATTCGTTGATTCTGAAATCGCAAGAAAAATTGTTTAATAATTCAATCAAGAAAGACTCATTCCAATTTTCTACCGCTCATGGCACCCCAATAGAGAAGTACAGTACTCTCATAAAATGTTCGAAACTATTTAAGATACCAAATCTTTGTTTAAAATTTCACTTATTCAATTTTCGCAACTATTTTCATTGTTTACTAGGACTAGACAATCTGAAAAAATTGAACGCTACAGTAGATCTTGAGAACGATTTACTCATAACACCAACTTGCAAAATAAAAATAAATTATCATAAACTACCCCTTCAAACTAATTGCATTGTGGGTGCACCAAGATCAGGAAAAGTCATAAAAGTTAATGTGGAGAATATCAAAGAAGGTGAAATAATAATACCCTATACAAAAATTAATAATTTAGAAATAGCTGAATGCCTTACGACAGTAAAAAATTACGAAGCTCTATGCACCATTCTGAATCCACATGAACAAGAAATAACTATAGACATCACAAAACCTTTACTAGCAGAAACATTTGACGAATATGAACAAAATTTGAATCCAAATCGTAACAGTATACATACTGTAAATATAAAATGTGATATTACTAACGTCCGAACTGAACATATGAATTCAGAGGAAAAGAAAATTATTACTGACTTGATTAAAGAATACGCTGACACATTTCGAATGAATGACAAAAAATTAACATTTACTAGTCAAATTAAACATAGCGTAAAAACTAAGAACGAATTGCCAGTTTATACAAAATCTTATAGATACCCTCAGATACACAGACTAGAGGTACAGAAACAAATTCAAAGTATGTTACACCAAAATATAATACGTCCTTCTCATTCTCCCTGGTCTTCCCCTATTTGGGTGGTCCCAAAAAAATTGGACGCATCTGGTGAACCCAAATGGCGTATTGTAGTGGACTATCGAAAACTGAATGAGAAATCAATTGATGACCGGTACTCTCTACCAAAAGTAGTGGTCCGGGCACTTGGGGCGGCCAGACAGAGAGCCTTATCAGATGTAGGCAACCAGTCGTGCATGCACGGTCACTCTCCTTATCAGTTGCTGATAAGCAGACGGCCTTGGGGGGAAGATCTCCTCATCAGTTGCAGACGGCGGGACATTCGCGCGGTCATGGGTAGTTCCAGACAGGTATCGGCAAGTATTGACCTGCGGCTAGGGTGTGGTTGTCTCTGACCGCTAAGTGACCTTCTGTCAGTTAGGTGACCGCTAGGTAATATTCTGTTGGTGGTAGAGTCTATATAGCGAGTAGGGTAATCAGCTTGTACACAAGGTCTCACGAATCAGCTTGTGAGTAGGGTTAGGGAGAACTTCAGCAGTATATTTGAGAGGTTGGCCAGACATGAGAGCTGATAGTTGAGATGTTTCAGTCTGTGAATATCCACGAAATAAACTACATTCTTAATAAGATTCAAAATAATTCAATTTATCGTACTATAGTAACAATCAGTAATCGCGGTTAAATGGATGTTTGTGAAACGCCTCGCTAACATATTAAGATTGCAACGTACCGGGACACGATGTGCGTTAGAAGCCGCAAATATTTTGATAACCAACACTTGTTAATATTTACCAGGCTCGGACTGGCCCGCATTTGTTTCTCCTTCGAACACATACACATTACAACACACACACGTTTAAGGCTAGATGGATCTTGAGAAATGAAGCCTTCTGCCTCTAGTTTCCACGACCTGCCTGTTGTGCTGTCTGTACCTTATTTCAACTCGATTGCAATATTACAAAATGCGATTTCAATCATATCGAACATATAGATATGTGGATATTATTTTCAGTATACAAAATGGAGTTAGGGGGCTTCAAATAAGGGATGGAATGTGAGGTTATACAGATTGTTTATGTATGACGTCAGTCATTTGAATTTTGAACGAAGCTGTCGCGAGGTGCAGTCTCCAATGAGGCGAGAGTGTAGATGGAATGTGAGGTTATACAGAGTGTGCAGGTATAATGATGTCGGTCGCGCTGGTCTTCAGCGAGGTATCTACCCCCGCGCGAGTTATCAATGAAATGTAGGGTTGTTTGTATATGACGTTAGTCAAGGGGTTTTATCAGAGTTATAATTATCGGTCGCGGTGCATCGGCTGCCCCACAGGCCTTCAATAAGGGGTCATAACATCTAACATGTGGTAGTTACAAAAAATACTGCTTCTCATAATAGCGATATTATGAATTATCTGTGTTTGCAGAAATAACTATTAAATCATCTAAGGACGTTCTGCTTGATTAGTACTAGCGAGTACAATATTCGATATAATATTATGAGTATGCATCATTGGGGGATGGAGCACGCTCGAGTGATAAGGTTGCGCTAAATTGTCTCTCCAAAAGCAATGTATTCAACTTGGAATATTCATTATCGTAATGATGCGCGATCCTTCAATGTTAAAGTAGTTCCATAAGTTATCCGGGAGTAATACGAATATATAAAATGTTCTTCTAAAATTAGTACCGAAGTAAACATAATTCGCTATAATATTATATTAATCGTAATAATTCATTCATGTATGTTTCATAAATTATCCGATATAAATCAGATAAGTTTATGCTAAATTAGTAGCAGGTTGATCAATATCCGCTATCATATTTTGCGATAGAGCGAAAGCTAGCTCGAGTGATAAGGAAGTTACGCCGATCACCTTCAAACGCAATGAGAATACTTTATTTCAAATCAAACATGTTGTATCTATATATATATATATATATATATATATATATATATATATATATATATATATATATATATATATATATTCGATATTTAACCAACGAATTTTGTTTGATTATTTCAGCATATTTCGCAATTTCCTCTAGGGGCTTAGATACATTCCTGAACATATTATCTAGAATCTCATCATTTTCAGCTTTACCCAGTTTCACAGCCATATATTTTTTCCTCACAACGTTTGCCAACTCCCAAATTTTTCTGCAATTGTTGTTTTGCTTTTAACTTGTTAGGCACATTCACGTCCATGCTGAGTGGTTTGTCTATTTCGAATGAAAGTATATATACATGTTAGATGTATATATAGCTATCAAAACTTTTAAGATAACCCCCTTTGTTCATGTCACAGTCTTTGTTTATCATAAGGAATCCATACTTATCTTTCCAACATACGCTACATATCTCTTTGAATTTCTCGAGTGTCATGTCGGTACTTATATGATCGGTGAATATATGTTCCAAATTGAGTTCATCCTGTTTGAAAATAATCAAGCAATTGGCATTGTCGCGCAATCCATGTTTTGGACATTTAGCAAAAGATTGACAAAGATAGAAACTATCAATTGAGTTGTGTCTCCCTCTTGAAAAATAAGCACGAATTTTCTCCTGTTTCTCATCCATTACATCATTGAATATTATTACCGAATTAGGTTTCGCTTCTGTAGGGTCTATGACACCATCACTCTCTGTGTACGGAAAATATCCAAGCCCCTTAATTTTCTTCAATGTCTCCTTTAGTAACTGGTATTTTGGTTGGTGTAAAGACTTTGAATATATGTATACGTTTTCAAATTTCAGACCGTTTGCATCTAACAATAGAGATAACATTACATTTGTTTTCCCACAATTACTTGGACCACAGATTATTGTTCGTAGAGTATTTGGCAGCAAAGAGCTGTGACGTTGTGGTTGTTCAACATTCTCAATGCTTGACTCTAAGTTCATAATATTCAACGAGTCTTTTTGCTCAACAATCTTCATGTTGCCTAGAAGAGCATCGAAATCATACTGAAACATCTGTTAATAAGCATTTGTTCATATACTAGTTGATGATGTTATATTGTGTATGTCCGATCACGCGGTTAAGGACTTCTACGCTCCTGTCAAAAGCAAGTATCAAATACGTGTTAAATAGGTCTGAATGTTGAAGCACGTGCATAACACGTGTCTGAATGTTGGAGCACGTGTCTGAGTAGAGCACGTGTCTGAATGTTGGAGCACGTGCTTAACACGTGTCTTAGTATCGAAGCACGTGTCTGAGCATGTGACTGAACACGTGTCTAAATGTTGAAGCACGTGTCGGAGTGTTGAATCACGAGATAAAACATGTGCATGAATGTACTACCCATTCACTTTTCACACCTAATGTATTCAACAGTCTTATAACTTCAATTTTACAGTGGGATGAATAATGAGTAGACATTATTACTATCAATCGCATTTTATTCCTCATCTGACCATCATAGTTCGTGAACGATGATGACGTCATCATCGTTCGTGAACTATTAACGCCGGATTGAAACAATGAATGCCTTCCGTGACGTCATCATCGTTCGTAAACTATGGTCGCCGGATTGAATCAGTTACTGTTACCGGTTTGAAGCAGTGACGTCATCATCGTTCGTAAACTATGGTCGCCGGATTGAATCAGTTAATGACAACGGTTTTGAAGCAGTGACGTCATCATCGTTCGTAAACTATGATCGCCGAGTCTTCAATTCAATAAAGCACCACTTACTCGTCAAAATCATTATGTATTTTGATACACATGAAGCTATCGTTAGATGTTCTCCCCACCTAATTTGCATGCATCATTTTTACCTCATCGAAAATATGGAAATTAACATTCTGCATGTCAAGACTTCGTATTTGATACCTATAAAGTTATGGTTGACATTCATAGATCTGCCATGACAGTTCACGTGACAGATGCTTCATGGATCCACCACGTCACACCCGCCAAGACATGACACGACATGACACCTCGATGAAGACCTCACGTGACAGACGCCATGACACCTCGTTGAAGACCCACGTGACAGCCGCCATGACAACTCTTTCCTCCCCCCCCCCATGTTGCTCTATGGTTTTGACTTGGGTTAGCTCTATATCCTTCGTAGATGTGCTGCACCGGTTCGGGCTCAAAATCGACCTTTTTTGCATGTAAATCCTCATGAGGAAATCTAAGGTTCATTTTACCGAAAACTGACCATCCCAAGGTCATCCACAATCACGCATGCTCAGTCATGTTGATGGGAGGGGTAGGTAGTCTATGGTTCTATGGACTAGTCATCTGTCTATGGTTCCCTCTAACTATGGTTCTGATGAAGTCGGTGAACTAGTCATCTGTGTATGGTTCAACCCTAACTATGGCCCGGTGGAGTCTGTGAACTAATCATCTGTGTATGGTTCTTCCCTAACAATGGTTAGGTGAAGTCAGTGAACTACTCATCTGTGTACTCACATTCTACTGAAATGATTTTTTTGTCTACACACACCGAGATTCGAACCCGGGAGATAAACTCTAAAGTTAGGCGGCTTAACCGCGGAGGTTTTGAAACAATGTAATCTAGTATACAAACACTTCTACTGAAAATGAAGTATTTTTCTACACACGGGAATCGAACCCGAGAAATGAAATCCAAAGCCAGCTCCTCAACCGCTCAGCTATGGAGGAATTGAGAACAAGCGATTTTAATGTTGTAGATATAACCGCGGGGTATCCGGTCTGAGTGATAAGTGCGAGTATATTGCAGTCTATATGATGCAGGTTATTTGTCTTTACATGACGTCAGTCATGCAGGTATCTGAACATGCGGGTGACGAAGTGTCGGAGCCTAAAGCGAGGTATGGAATGCGAAACTGCTTCTTCATAGCGTCAGTCCTAGGGTTTTAAATAGTGTTGTTTGTACATTTCGTCAGTCACGTGATTTTTGAGAGAGACCGGGGCTTCATCGAGGTATCATGGGAGGGCTGCTGCTCCCTCATCGGAGTGGGTGTATAGATGGAATGTTATACAGTATGGAAATGATATCTTCTGCATTTCTCAAACGCGATGTTTATAAGGAAATTACTTTCAAGACGTTTATTCAAGCTGTCTGTACCTTACTTGATTGCTATATTACAAAATGCGATTTCAATCATCTTAAACATATAGATATATGGATATTATTTTTAGTATACAAAATGGAGTTGGGGAACTTCAATGAGGTATGGAATGTGAGGTTATACAGATTGTTTATGTATGACGTCAGTCATGTGAATTTGAATGGAGCTGTCGTGAGGTACGGCCTCAAACGAGACAGGTGTGTATGTGAGGTTATACAGAGTGTGCAGGTGTAATGATGTCTATCACGCAGGTCTTCAGCGAGGTATCTACCTTGCAGGAGTCTTCAATGAAATGTGGGGTTGTTTGTACATGCCGTTAGTCGCAGGGGTTTTGTCTGAGTTATAATGATATCGGTCGCGGTGCATCGGCTGCTCCACAAGTCTTCAATAAGGGGTCATAACATCTAACATGCGATCGTTTACGAAAAATGCTGCTTCTCATAATAGCGATATTATGAAGCGTTTGCAGAAATAACTATTAAATCATCTAAGGGTGTTTTGCTTGATTAGTACTAGCGAGTACAATATTCGTTATAATATTATGAGTATGCATCATTAGCTCACTTGAGCGATAAGGTTGTGCTAAATCATCTCCAAGAGCAATGTATTCAACTTGGAATTATCGTAATGATGCGCGATTCTTCAATGTTAAAGTAGTTTCATAAGTTATCCGAAAGTAATATGAATATATAAAATGTTTTTCCAAAATTAGTTCCGAAGTAAACATCATTCGCTATAATATTATATTCATTCATGTATGTTACATAAATTATCCGATATAAATCAAATAAGTTTATGCTAAATTTGTGGCAGGTTGAACAATATCCACTATCATATTTTGCGGTAGAGCTACAGCTGGTTCGAGTGATAAGGAAGTTACGCCGATCACCTTCAAAAACGCAATGAGAATACTTTATTTTAAATCAAACATGTAGTATGAATATATATTCGAATCATATTGATTGTAAATCGCATAATTTGACCCGAAATCTAGCTGCTGGTGATGGAAATATTGTTAATTATTATTAACGTAGTACCCTATAAGCGCTGTAAACGTTATATAATAAGATTTGCGACGAATTCGGTAATTCGAGGTATACAATATATAGGTGCGGGAGGGTTGGAGCTCAATACCTATACAGAATCTAGACGAAGCGGTGTTACGCATCACGATGATTATTCGAACTGTCTGTACAGCTCGATTGCTATATAACAAAATACATTTTTAATCATCTTAAACATATAGATGTGCTAATATAATTTTTTTAGTATGCAAAAATATGCTAATAATAAAACATTTTCATCGACACACATTTCTTCATAAGAACAGACAGACAGACGGACAGTTAGCTTTTATAAAATTCAATCAATTTCAATGGAAACATATATACGGAGGAGTTTTCTGGAGATCGAGCTCGTTTCCCCCAACCACCCAAGAGGTAGAACTATGATGGTTGAATGCGAAATAGATGAGGATAATAATAATAATCATATGGATATCTTCATAAGCGCTAATCTATATGACATTCAGACACATGCTCCATAAAAGTCTGAACATTGAGTAGAGCTATAGTATCTTCATAAGCGATCATTATCAACATTCAGACACTTGTTTAGCACGTGATTCAACAGCCTGTGACGTCATCATCGTTAAAGAACTATGATAGGCTGATGAGGAATAAAATACCAATAATAATTATATAAATATCTCCATTAGCAATCTGTACTATCTTCCTCCATGAGCACAACTTTCACAAACTCCATACGTTCGCGTAAAACATTATAATGATAAACACATTTTTTCACGGGTTTACATAATCATATGAATATCTTCATGAGCGCTAATCTATATGACATTCAAACACATGCTTCATAAAAGTCTGAACATTGAGTAGAGCTATAGTATCTTCATAAGCGATCATTATCAACATTCAGACACTTGTTTAGCACGTGATTCAACAGCCTGTGACGTCATCATCGTTCACGAACTATGATAGGCTGATGAGGAATAAAATACCAATAATAATTATATAAATATCTCCATTAGCAATCTGTACTATCTTCCTTCACGAGCACAACTTTTACAAACTCCATACGTTCGCGTGGAAGATTATGATGATAAACACATTTTTTTCACGGGTTTACATAATCATATGAATATCTTCATAAGCGCTAATCTATATGACATTCAAACACATGCTTCATAAAAGTCTGAACATTGAGTAGAGCTATAGTATCTTCATAAGCGATCATTATCAACATTCAGACACTTGTTTAGCACGTGATTCAACAGCCTGTGACGTCATCATCGTTCACGAACTATGATAGGCTGATGAGGAATAAAATACCAATAATAATTATATAAATTTCTCCATTAGCAATCTGTACTATCTTCTTTCACGAGCACAACTTTTACAAACTCCATACGTTCGCGTAAAAGATTATAACGATAAACACATTTTTCCACGGGTTTACATAATCATATGAATATCTTCATAAGCGCTAATCTATATGACATTCAAGCACATGCTTCATAAAAGTCTGAACTTTGAGTAGAGCTATAGTATCTTCATAAGCGATCATTATCAACATTCAGACACTTGTTTAGCACGTGATTCAACAACCTGTGACGTCATCATCGTTTACGAACTATGATGGTTCGATGAGGACTCAAACATTGAACAGATGAATCAGCAGGTGGTTTGAGTATTGGACTTATACTTGAACTATTCAGGTTATACCCTGTGATATAATATCAGATTCTAATAATGAGAAATCAATTTATTGTAACTACATATGGATAGATATCGATAATAATATTGCAGCTACATCTAAATGTAAATGAAACATCAATCAATCACTAATTATGCTTACAATAATTATTATTCTTATAGCTAAATGTTAAATATGCTTATACTCAAATATTAATCGGGAAATATAAAATATATATCCTAATAGATAGAACGAAAAGTGTATATCGATAATAATAATAATATTGCAAATATATCTAAATGTAAATGAAACATCAATCACTAATCATATAACTAAACTATGATGAGCTGATGAGGAATAAAATGTGAATAATCATAATGATTGTAATACATTTAGAAACGTGTTTCAGCATTCAGACACGTGTTTCAGACACGTGTTTCAACATTCAGACACGTGTTTCAGCATTCAGACACGTGTTTCAACATTCAGACACGTGTTTCAGACACGTGTTTCAACATTCAGACACGTGTTTCAGCATTCAGACACGTGTTTCAGACACGTGTTTCAACATTCAGACACGTGTTTCAGCATTCAGATACGTGTTTCAGCATTCAGACACGTGTTTCAGACACGTGTTTCAACATTCAGACACGTGTTCCAGCATTCAGACACGTGTTTAAACATTCAGACACGTATTTCAGATACGTGTTTCAACATTCAGACACGTGTTTCAGCATTCAGACACGTGTTTCAGACACGTGTTTCAACATTCAGACACGTGTTTCAGCATTCAGACACGTGTTTCAACATTCAGACACGTGTTTCAACATTCATACCTATTTAACATGTATTTGATACCTGATTGAGAGAGAGAGAGAGAGAGAGAGAGAGAGAAAGAGAGAGAGAGAGAGAGAGAGAGAGAGAGAGAGAGAGAGAGAGAGAGAGAGAGAGAGAGAGAGAGAGAAGCGTAGAAGTACCTAACCGCGTGATCAGACATACACAATATAACATCATCAACTAGTATATAAACAAATGCTTATCAACATATGTTTCAGTATGATTTTGACTCGCCCTCAGGCATGATGAAGATTGTTAAGCAAAAACTCGTTGAGTATCATGAACTTAGGGTCAAGCAGTGAGAATGTTGAACAACCACAATGTCACAGCTCTTTGCTGCCTAATACTCTACGAACAATAATCTGTGGTCCAAGTAATTGTGGGAAAACAAATGTGATGTTATCTCTATTGTTAGATGCTAACGGCCTGAAATTTGAAAACGTGTACATATATTCAAAGTCTTTACACCAACCAAAATACCATTACTGAAGGAGACATTGAAGAAAATTGAGGGGCTTGGATATTTTCCTTGTACCGAAAGTGATGAGGTCATAGACCCCACAGAAGCGAGGCCTAATTCGATAATAATATTCGATGACGTGATGTTTGAGAAACAGCAGAAAATTCGTGCTTATTTTTCAAGAGGGAGACACAACTCAATTGATAGTTTCTATCTTTGTCAGTCTTTCGCTAAATGTCCAAAACATGGATTGCGCGACAATGCCAATTGCTTGATTATTTTCAAACAGGATGAACTCAATTTGAAACATATATTTACCGATCATGTAAGTACCGACATGTCACTCGAGAAATTCAAAGAGATATGTAGCGTATGTTGGAAAGATAAATATGGATTCCTTATGATAAACAAAGACTGTGATATGAACAAAGGACGTTATCGCAAAGGGTTTGATAGTTATATATACATCTAACATGTATATATACCTTCATTTGAAATAGACAACCCGCTCAGCATGGACGTGGGTGTGAGTAACATGCTAACAGAAAAACAACAATTGAAGAAAAAAATTTGGGAGTTAGAAAACGTTGTGAGGAAAAAATATATGGCTGTGAAACTGGGTAAAGCTGAAAATGATGAGATTCTAGATAATATGTTCAGGAATGTATCTAAACCCCTAGAGGAAATTGCGAGAAATGCTGAAATAATCAAACAAAATTCGTTGGTTAAACCGGAAAGTATTGTTTCTACAGCAACACAAATGGAGAACATACCAATCCCAAATATTGTAACTGAAGGTGAAGAATTCGTATATAACCCCCAAGATACTGAGGAGGATGTGTTTACACCCGAACCTACTATCGATCAGATTCGTGAAGAATTCAGTAAACATAAGAAAGATAATGCAGCGGCTACAGAGGAGTTTCTGCAACAATACCCCGCATTAGCACGTTATTACTTGGAAGGATTCCTATTGGATGATGATGTAAGTAAGTAAGTAAGTAAGTAAATTTATTAGTTCATATATATACAATTACAATACAAGTAAAACATAAAATGCTCGTATAAGTATACACAAATGCCCGTTCGGGCGTAGAACAACGTCAAACAATCAATAAGACTTACATACAATTATTAATAAATACTAGCACATTATTACAGATAAAATAATTCAAAATATCGTCCGATAGTTTAAATTAAAATTTCTTCATCATTGAAATAATCCTGAAGTGAATAGTAGGATTTTGAAATCAAAAATGTTTTCAGCTTTGCTTTTAATATTTCTTTTGGTAGGCATCTACTTCTAGGTGGTATTTTATTATAAATTTTAGTTATTATGTATTTTACATTTTTTTGCAAGTACGAATAATTAAATTTTTCAACAACGACATTATTTTTATACCTAGTATGGTATCCATGTTCGTCATCATGTTCTTTAAATAAACGCTTATTATCAATCACAAACATAACCGAATCTAAGATTAGGAGACTGTATAAGGTGAGTATTCTTTGATCCACAAAATGTTGTCTACAACTTTCAGTTCGCTTTATTTTCAAAACACTTCTAAGCCACTTTTTTTGTAGAATGAAAATGCGTGAAGCTTCATTAGAATTGGCCCAGAATATCAGTCCATATCTCAATCTGGATTGAACATGCGCATGGTAAGCTGTTAAAGCGGTTTTTTTATCAATTTGATTTGATATGACTTTCAGAGCAAAAACATATCGAGTGATATTTTGTGCCAATTCACTGACATGACATCTCCAATCTAATCGACAGTCTATATGAATTCCCAGAAATTTTACACTATCAAGACAATGCAGTGTCTGACTGTTATGAGTAACTACTATTTTATCATTATTTGTCTGAAAATTGAAATGTAGCAGTTGAGTTTTTTCAATATTCAGGACTAAATTATTATTCCTGCACGATGTTAAGACTTTCTCTAGACAATCAGATATTGTAAGTCTCAGATCTTGTGACATTGGCTCACTGAAAATCACAGAAGTGTCATGTACGAATTGAATCAATATTTGTTGTACTTCTGCTGGTAGGTCATTTATGTATAGTAGAAATAGCACTGGTCCTAATATGGAGCCCTGTGGTACACCACGTTTTATGAACTGATTAGAAGAAGTTTGTACAACTCCGTTGATATGTTTTTCTACTACCATTTGCTGTCTGCACGTCAAATAGGATTCAATGAGCTTCAGAGAATCGCCCCTAATGCCATAACGATCCATTTTTGTAAGCAATATGTCATGTCTTACACTATCGTATGCTTTCGATAAGTCTAGGCACATAATCAGTGTACTATTCTTTTCATTTAAAGATCTTATTACTTTGTCTAGAAGTTGATAAGCGGCAACGATTGTAGATTTATTTTTCTCACCCCCATTTTGACATTCAGATAAGATGCTATGTTTATTTAAAAAACTCACGACTCTAGTGGCAATAAGATTTTCAAATATTTTACTGAAGTTAGATAAAATCGATATAGGGCGATAGTTTTCTAGTTCAGATTTGCTACCTTTTTTATAAATTGCTGTTATTTGAGAAATTTTCAGTGCCGCAGGAAAATTTCCCGTTCTGAATATGAGATTAGCTATAAACGATAAGATAGGAGATAACTCTGACGCTATATGTTTCAAAAAAGTAACAGGTACTTCATCTTCCCCTGTTGAATTTGTATTTTTTAGAGATTTTATAACATGTTCTACTTCTTCGTCATCGCTAGGGAAGAAGAATAAACTATGTTCATTTTTTTTAATGTCAGACTGGTTTTGATTTGGAGCAATATCTTGACATTGATTTATAAAGAAATTATTTATATAATCCAAGGTTTTTTTTGTATCTTCATTGTCACGTTTTAGATTTTTAATAATAGACTCATTGGTGTGGTACTCTTTACCTAATGTTTCATTCACTAACTTCCATACTGCCTTTCCCTTATTATTAGATGAATTTATAAAAGAAATATTTGAATTTTGTTTCGCTTGAATAATTTGTTTTTTAAGTATTCTGCAATAGATCTGGTAGAACTCTTTCGTTATAATTCCCTGTTGTAATTTCGTATATAACTCTTTCTTATTTTTACAAGAAGTTTTTAGACCAATAGTAATCCAGGATCTTTTTTTTATTGGATTGATAGCTTTAACCACAAATATTGATTTCATTAGGCTCTGAAAAACATTCATAAAATAATTATATGCATCAGAAGGTTCTTTTAATGCATACAGTTCATTCCACGTTAAATTTTGCAATTCAGTCTTAAAATAGTCAAGTTTAGTTTGTGAAAATATTCGTTTATAAATCATTGTATGTTTACTGGATGATACTCTTACCGTCCCTACTTCTAATACTTGACAGTAGTGATCAGATAAAGCACTACATATTACCTTAGCCGGCTCTGAAGTTTCAAAATTAACAAATATGTTATCAATAAGCGATTTAGATTTATTAGTAACTCTAGTAGGTTCAGTTACGGTCTGATACATATTAAACGTTTGCAAAATATCTAAAAATTGTTTTACACAGTAAGAAGTAGTTTTGAAAAAATCTATATTAAAATCACCACACAGAAATATATTATAATTTTTATAATGCAATTGTACATTATCCAATAAATTTTCTAAAGAAATAAAAAAATTATTGATACTACCTGAGGGTGATCTATAAACTGATACAATTATGGATTTCAAAAACCTACTTACAATAGCCGAACTCTCGAAATCACATTCCAAGTTCCATTGCTTGAAGTTCTGAAGTTCTTCGAAAACGATACCCTTTCTAACATAAATGCATGATCCCCCGTGTCCCATGTTTCGACGAACAAAATGGGAGACTAGTTGGTAGTCAGCAATTTTTAAGATTTGCAATTCTTCTTCTGAACACCAATGTTCAGTGAAACATAATATATTTGGTTGATGTATGAAATTTTTAATGTATATTCAATTTCTAAAATTTTGTGCTTTAGTGACTGGATATTTTGGTGCATTACAATCAAATTAGAATGTTTCATGGTGTTTTTCTCTAATGTCTGTACTTCTCTTGAGCCGTTTTGGTAAAGGCCGTTTTTGGAAAATTTGATCTCTGCCGAAAAGGACGTATGATGGTGTATCGTGGCCACAGGTCGGGATTTGTAATTTTCTTTAAATTTTGAAGTTGTACCGTTATTTTGAAGGCAGCAATGTTATTAGATTGGGTTTCTAGCTTTTCAATACTATCCAAGGTTATACCATTTTGTGATAAGTATTTTGAAATATTTTCCGTTGTAATATTGGGCGATAAACGAGATATGAAGAGGGATCTTCTACTTTGAACGGCAGTTATATCCAATTTGTTTTCATTCCTCCCAAACACTGTATTTATTCTGTTTCTTCTATTACGTGTATTTTCTTTGAATCCCTTATCATCTTGTGATGTTGATGATTGTACCGAGCTTCTTTGATTTTGGGAATTATTAGATCGGTTATCAGTCTCTAGATTTATTACGTTGTTCATAATTCCTGTTTGTTTCTCTACTAGAATTTTGGTGTCAAAGTTGACTGATCTAGCTTTTGGTGTTTGAGATTTCGGGCTATTGCTCATATTGCACTTTGCAGATTTGGTTGTTTGATTGTCAACCTTTGTGGTATGGTTTAAAACTTCACTGAAACTTGGTGACGGTGCTTTTAATGTAAAAGGAGACATCATAAGCCCAAGATCTTTGGATAACTCTTGTTTTAATTCTCTGAACTTGACTTGAAAGTCAGTACTAAGTTGTACGTACATATCTCTCAGAGCTTTCGAGAGATCAGTAGGATAAGAAACAGATTTTTTGTCAGATAATTCATTTTTTAAGACTTCGATGGCAGCCTCAGTAGAAGTAACTTTATTTTGTAGCTTTGTATTTATTTGTTTCAGCTCTTCTGTTTCTTTACAACTTCTTGGTTTTGAGAATTTTCCATTAACTTATTTAGTTCACTTTTTAAATTATCGTTTTCTTTTTTTAAGTTTCCTATTGGATTCCATTAATGTTGTGATATCAGGATCGATTATGGTATTAGTACAATTAGTACATATGAATTTCAATCTCCGCTTCAAAGAAGCTAGACATTTAATTTCGGATGGGCTTAGTAGACTGCATTGCTGACAATAAATATTACAGCAAGAATCACATTTTGGAAGAGATTTCCCGTCGCCGCCACTGCTGCAGATAACACAATTCATTTCTATGAAGAATACATCTGGGTATGCACAGCGATTTTATGAAAGAAGTTATATAGAGTTTTTACATCGATAAGAGATAACTTGAATGTTTAACCTAATATGCGTTCGAATAATCAGAATTACACTAGTTTTCAATTACACATATCAAATTAAGTACTGCACTTTTGATTTTGATCACCATCTTATGCAGCTCGTCATTATGCTTACAATGATGTCAATTTTATTTAAAGTTTAAAAGTTTACACTACTAAAAACTTGAGATAATTATGATGATATAAAATACAACTGCTTGACACTAGATCCACTATGATGTTAAGAGATATGATGATAAAATGGGTTTGCAATATAATTCAACTTTAGACAAATGGTTCATGGGTAATCAACCTATGGAAATTGATAGTGAGAGTAATATAATTATCAAGGATACTCCGTTCAAAGGTACCACAGGACTGTATAATTTGATATTTTACAGAGATGTTCTACCTGATACTTACACTGTGGAAGATGGGAAAAATTAAAGTCAAATGATGGAAATGACTAGTGCCCATAGACGTAATAACGATCCAGCTGATCGAATAAGATACACAGTAAAATACAAACATGTACTGAAACCTTTGATTAATTCCATGAAAAGACCCAGAGCCAAAACATACACTGGAAGTGCATATATCAAAAATTTTAACGAAATTGTGGATAGACTGAGACTTCTTGTTGCATCCTCGCATGCCGGTAACAATAACGAGATAATCTCCATAATAGAAAAATTGATAGAGGCAGGGGTAATTGAATGGAAACCAGGTGTAAGATAAATTCATCACAGTTATAAAGATGGTTTCAATGGATAAGTTTGGCAGAGCCTCCTCTTCCATGTGGATATATGATACAAATGTATTTAATAATAATTTCAAACAAGTTCACGGACAAGGATTATTCCTAACGAGCGATGGAAGTTATGATATGGGAAATCGTAGATTGTGCAACGTAAAATCCCCGAATGATGATGGAGATGTTGCAAATAAAGTGTATGTTGATAAATTAACACACAAACTGAATCTGAAAACGGAAACCAGTCTTAAAGATACCTTCAATGTTAGGGTTGATAATTTGATCAAAGATATCAACAAGGATCTGGATGAACATAAATTGACGAATGAGAAGGTTATTCTCAACATTGATAAACATCTGATGGACATTCAGAATAAATATAATGAAATGGGGATCTATGTAAAATCAGAGTATAAAACAATCAGTGATAGTGTGCGGGAAAACAGAAATGAATTGAAAGAGATCAATAACACATTTAACAGTGTGAACATGCGTCTAAATAACATCACTAGTAAAGTGGAGGCGTTAGAACGACGGATAACATCTATGGAACCTTCTAAGAAGAGACCCCCATCATCCACAACAACAACAAAGCAGGGCTCTGTGAAACGTATACTCCAGATCCTGTGAATATACCCAAAAAATTAATTCTACACTAGATTTCCACATTGATAAGATGAGTAGAGAACAAGTTTTGCATGAGCTTCATGAGCACAGAAGAAAGAACTTTTACCAGCGTCGAACATACATAAAAGGACTTCAATATAGGTGGAAGGGGTAGGAATATGCAATACGACTAGGACGATGAATCAAGAGCCAAGATTGTGATATTTTAAAAATATTTTTAAGGTTATACTCAAGTCTTTTGTATTGAGAAAATTAATAAAAAATTATTTTGAGATCTTTGGTCTTTCTCCCACCCCTCGTTAAATAACGGTGCAATCTTGAATTCTCATCAGTCTGTATGAAAGCGTGCGTGGGAGGAGTTGTTCTCAATACGCTCATAAACAAGATCCCGTTTGAACTTCAAATCAATACCAGGGGCAAAATTAGAAGAACGGTTGAGGAGATTCAGGGTATCAATTCATTTGATAAAGCTTGCCGTCTACACGATATTTCATGTAATATAACACCTGTAATTGTAGCCAGTTATGTTTGGAATTCCTCTCTAACTCTTCGGTTGTGGTCGACTAACATAGCATTTTATCAGTATATAAATAGATTGTTGATAAAGTTTTCATCAATCATGTCTCAGACGTTCACTATCACGGGTAAGAGCTCCCGCTTATCTGTAGATTTTCACCCACCTATAGAACTAGATTCTCATTCATATTATTCTATCGCACTTGTTGGTTTGCATACGTACAATAGCATCCCGAACATTGAAGAAGGTTTTAATAAATTTTATTATGAAGATGTGAAGGGTGAGGAAAAAGTAGTTACCATACCTACGGGGTCCTACGAGTTGACAGACATCGAAGATTTCATACAAAGTACAGTTTGTGGGATAGGAGTGAAGCAAGAAGAGCGTGACCGGAAATTATCAATGAAATCTAACAATAACACTCTACAAACAGAGCTGAAGAGTGATTTTAAAGTGAATTTTATTCCTCAAGATAGTATAAGCGAACTGTTGGGGTTCAGCAAAAAGAAATTGACATCTTGTGAACTACACGTCTGATCGACCTATAAACATAATCAAAGTTCAAACTATTAGAGTGGAGTGCAACTTAACCGCAGGAGCATATTATAACAATAAGATAGCTCATACGATATATGAGTTCTCACCTCTTGTACCACCTGAGTTTTCCATTGATATAGAGCCGAAGAATCTCATTTATCTACCGGTCATCAGCAAGACGTCCTTCGATAACATCACGCTGAATATTTTAGATCAGAATTGGAAACCGGTAAATTTTCGTGGAGGAAAAATTATTATACGATTGGAATTGAAAAAGATCGCTAGGGATTATGGCTCACAACAATAAATAATAATCCAATACTCACCACCACTCATTATATGAAAGGAATTCAACTGAGAAGGTTGTTGTTGCAGTAGCCATCACTTGAGAACATGGGTTTGGATTTTAGCGATAAAAGACATCTTCATAGTGGGCATCAGTCATTATCTACAACGAGCTCGAGGGAGAAGGTTGCTTCTGCATCACTGTCATTGAAGAAAAAGAAGGTTGCTTCTGCATCACTATCATTGGAAAATATAAATTTTTTGAAGTCCCTTGGTTACAATGACGGAAAAACTTCAAATATTCAACGAGCCAAACTTCATTGAAGACATCATCCGGGAAGAAACTCATACCTACTATCCCCACACAACATCTTTTGGCAACAGCGATTAAATTGAGATATTAATCAATCAACAAGATGTGTTGGTAGATTTGGCCTCGTCTGCTTTATTCATCGAGGCAGAATTCCAGCCAGAAGCAAGTGGTGATGGTGAATGTAAACTAACGAATAATTTCGGAGCGTTTCTCTTCGAATATATCAGTTATGTATTGAATGGAAAAGAGATAGACAAAGTACGTGATCTTGGTATTGTCAGCACCATCAGAGCTTATCTAACATATGCCAAACATGAATCTATACCTCTAGCTATTTCTGGATGGTCATTTGAGGATGCATTGAGTTCAGTCTACAATAATAAAATCAGTTTATGGATACCGTTGAATTTTCTACTAGGCCTATTCATTGACTATAACAAAGTTTTGAGTGGAAAACATAAGCTGCGCTTGATAAGGTCTCGAACCGATAACGATTGCTATACTAATAGCACAGGTACGAAAACGGCTAAAATAAATGTGAAGACGATAGCATTAAAAGTTCTACATGTGTTTCCAAGTGATCAGGTTAAATTTCAAATGTTGGAGAATTTGAGTGCTGAGAAACCTATTTTGATTCCATTTCGCAGCTGGGATCTGCATGAAAATCCGTTGATGAAGGAGAGCACTCGCGACATTTGGGCTGTTAAAACATCAATGAATTTGGAACGACCCAGATATGTGATTCTAGCTTTCCAAACTGATCGAAAAAATAATCTTGTTAAGCACAGTGCATATTTCGATAATATAAACTTGCTAAATGTAAAATTATACTTGAATTCAGAGTGTTATCCGTATGAAGCAATGAAATTGAATTTCACCGACCAGCAGTACGTGGAAGCATACCATACTACTACTACTATGCGTACTATGATTTCCAGAAATTATTTTCAAATAAAATAATAAGCGAACTCATGTTAGATTATATAGCATTCAAGAATAGAGCAATTTTTGTGATTGACTGTTCAAAACAAAACGATGCTATGAAGTCATCAACAGTTGACGTCAAACTAGAGATGGAAAGTTTCCTGAATTTCCCCAAAATTACCAGGGCTTATTGCATCATCATTAACTATCGTATAATGGAGTATTCTCCAATTACAGGATCAGTTCGGAGTTTAGTGTGAAGAACCATGAATCATAATGTTATTATTTTAATTCTAAATGATGTACTATCAAAACGTATTTTTCTAAATAAATGTTATTATTATTATTTTTGGTATTTTATTTCTCTCACTTTTCCGCAAGACATCACAATAATGAACGAGCCGTTTGGTAAAGTACAGTCCCTTGGATCAACCCATCAGGATTGTAATCTAAATTATGAATTTCGCTTCAGAGTTAGAAACAAAAAATTTATGTTACTATCTAATTAATAAATATAAATATGCTTTTGTTTTATTACATGTTTACATATAATGTTCCTCAAAAAAGTGATTCAGATTATTATGTTATCTTTTCAATTATTATAATATGTAGTAGTGGTTATAAGACAGTTTGCGGTAAATATTCTCTCTTATCTCGAGTGTTGAAGCGTGCAGCCGATAAAGTTGTCACATTCAGAATAGCGAATATGAAAATAATAAATAACCTATCAATTCGTTGAAGCTTCTTTCTTCATGTGGCTTATCAATCTCAAACTTGAAGAATCTCAAATAAATCTACAGGTAATAATAGTCAAACATATTCATTTAGATTATCCATTATACAGGCACTCGTAGGCTCGCAAATGAAAACAATGTTGCATACAAAATAGCTTTAGGCAATAAACCGTTACATGGGAGATATCGATATTCTCAAATAAAAGATTATAGTGGGGTAATTTCTACAGCAGATATTTAACCTCAAAGATTTTTGATCGCTCCAATACTCAAACCACCCGCTGATTCATCTGTTCAATGTTTGAGTCCTCATCGAACCATCATAGTTCGTAAACGATGATGACGTCACAGGCTGTTGAATCACGTGCTAAACAAGTGTCTGAATGTTGATAATGATCGCTTATGAAGATACTATAGCTCTACTCAATGTTCAGACTTTTATGAAGCATGTGTTTGAATGTCATATAGATTAGCGCTTATGAAGATATTCATATGATCATTATTATTATCCTCATCTATTCCTCATTCAACCATCATAGTTCTATCTCTTGGGTGGTTGGGGAAATGAGTTCGATCTCTTTAAAACTCCCCCGCATATATGTTTCCATTGAAATTGATTGAATTTTATAAAAAGCTGTCTGTCCGTCGGTCTGTCTGTTCCTATGAAGAAATGTATGTTGATGAAAATGATTCATCAGTGTATTTTTGCATACTGAAAAAATTATATTAGCACATCTATATGTTTAAGATGATTAAAAATGTATTTTGTTATATAGCAATCGAGCTGTACAGGCAGTTCGAATAATCATCGTGATGCGTAACACCGCTTCGTCTAGATTCTGTATAGGTATTGGGCTCCAACCCTCCCGCACCTATTTATTGTATACCTCGAATTACCGAATTCGTCGCAAATCTTATTATATAACGTTTACAGCGCTTAAAGGGTACTACGTTAATAATTATTAACAATATTTCCATCACCAGCAGCTAGATTTCGGGTCATATTATGCGATTCACAATCAATATGATTCGAATATATATACATACTACATGTTTGATTTAAAATAAAGTATTCTCTTTGCGTTTTTGAAGGTGATCGGCGTAACTTCCTTATCACTCGAACCAGCTGTAGCTCTACCGCAAAATATGATAGTGGATATTGTTCAACCTGCCACAAATTTAGCATAAACTTATTTGATTTATATCGGATAATCTATGTAACATACATGAATGAATATAATATTATAGCGAATTATGTTTACTTCGGAACTAATTTTGGAAAAACATTTTATATATTCATATTACTTTCGGATAACTTATGAAACTACTTTAACATTGAAGGATCGCGCATCATTACGATAATTCCAAGTTGAATACATTGCTCTTGGAGATAATTTAGCACAACCTTATCGCTCAAGTGAGCTAATGATGCATACTCATAATATTATAACGAATATTGTACTCGCTAGTACTAATCAAGCAAAACACCCTTAGACGATTTAATAGTTATTTCTGCAAACGCTTCATAATATCGCTATTATGAGAAGCAGCATTTTTTGTAAACTATCGCATGTTAGATGTTATGACCCCTTATTGAAGACTTGTGGAGCAGCCGATGCACCGCGACCGATATCATTATAACTCAGACAAAACCCCTGCGACTAACGGCATTTACAAACAACCCCACATTTCATTGAAGACTCCTGCAAAGTAGATACCTCGCTGAAGCCTGCGTGATAGACATCATTATACCTGCACACTCTGTATAACCTCACATACACACCTGCCTCGTTTGAGGCCGCACCTCACGACAGCTTCATTCAAATTCACATGATTGACGTCATACATAAACAATCTGTATAACCTCACATTCCATACCTCATTGAAGTTCCCCAACTCCATTTTGTATACTAAAAATAATATACATATATCTATTTGTTTAAGATGATTGAAATCGCATTTTGTAATATAGCAATCAAGTAAGGTACAGACAGCTTGAATAAACGTCTTGAAAGTAATTTCCTTATAAACATCGCGTTTGAGAAATGCAGAAGATATCATTTCCATACTGTATAACATTCCATCTATACACCCACTCCGATGAAGGAGCAACAGCCCTCCCATGATACCTCGATGAAGCCCCGGTCTCTTTCAAAAATCACGTGACTGACGACATGTACAAACAACACTATTTCAAAACCCTAGGACTGACGCTATGAAGAAGCAGCCTCACATTCCATACCTCGCTGTAGGCTCCGACACTTCGTCACCCGCATGTTCAGATACCTGCATGACTGACGTCATGTAAAAACAAATTACCTGTATCATATAGACTGCAATATACTCGCACTTATCACTCAGACCGGATACCCCGCGGTTATATCTACAACATTAAAATCGCTTGTTCTCAATTCCTCCATAGCTGAGCGGTTAAGGAGCTGGCTTTGGATTTCATTTCTCGGGTTCGATTCCCGTGTGTAGAGAAATATTTCATTTTCAGTAGAAGTGTTCGTATACTAGATTAAATTGTTTCAAATCCTCCGCGGTTAAGCCGCCTAACTTTAGAGTTTATTTCCCGGGTTCGAATCTCGGTGTGTGTAGACAAAAAAATCATTTCAGTAGAATGTGAGTACACAGATGAATAGTTCACTGACTTCACCTAACCATTGTTAGGGAAGAACCATACACAGATGATTAGTTCACAGACTCCACCGGGCCATGGTTAGGGTTGAACCATACACAGATGACTAGTTCACCGACTCCATCAGACCATAGTTAGGGAAGAACCATAGACAGATGACAGACTTCCAGAACCATAGTTGGAGGGAACCATAGACAGATGACTAGTTCATAGAACCATAGACTACCTACCCCTCCCATCGACATGACTGCGCATGCGTGATTGTGGATGACCTTGGGATGGTCAGTTTTCGGTAAAATGAACCTTAGATTTCCTTATGGAGATTTACATGCAAAAAAGGTCGATTTTGAGCCTGAACCGGTGCAGCACATCTACTATCCTTCAGCTCTATGGTACGTGATAGCCGCCATGACACCTCGTGGCAGACACCTCGTTGAAGCCCCACGGGACAGACACCCCGTCGAAGTGACAGACGTCATGAAGTCTCACCGCGTGACAGATCATGTGATTTCAGAACCGTACGAGTCGAACTGGTGGCGCCACCTACACGAAGCAGTCTGTATCTTAGGTTCATCGTCACGTGGTGGTGACACCTACACGAAGCAGTCTGTACCTTCGATCCCCCACATGAAAGCAGTCTGTGTCTTCGGACCAAAGGTGCAGACTGCTTCATAGAGGTGGTGGGACCACCTCCACGGAGCAGTCTGTACCTTGGGCCCACCATGACAGCTGTCACGTGGTGGCGACATCACCACGAAGCAGTCTGTACCTTCTATGACAGCTGTCACGTGATAGCGACATCTCTACGAAGCATTCTGTACCTTGGGTCCCACCATGACAGCTGTTACGTGATGGCGACGTCTCCACGAAGCAGTCTGTACCTTTGATGACAGCTGTCACGTGATAGCGATATCTCTAGGAAGCATTCTGTACCTTGGACCCGCCATGACAGCTGTCACGTGGAGGTGACACCTCCACGAAGCCTTTGGTCCGCCATGACAGCTGTCCCGTGATAGTCACGTGACCCTGTACATGTGACACACTTTTTGTACGCACCCTGTATACTCTTTACAAACAACATATCCTTATCTCACACCTTATCACATACATTCATTCCTTATCACCTGACCGACCTACATCCTTATGGCCGCCATGACAGTTCTTGATCGTAGAACTCGCCATGTACATCTACTGATTCCTATTGGATGATGATGTCAAGAGATACGATGATCAAATGGGTGTGCAATATAGGCAAATGGTTCATGGGTAATCAACCTATAGGAATTGATAGTGAGAGTAATATAATTATCAAGGGTACTCCGTTCAAGGGTACCACAGGCCTGTATAATTTGATATTTTACAGAGATGTTCTACCTGATACTTACACTGTGGAGGATGAGAAAAACTACAGTCAAATGATGGAAATGACTAGTGCTCATAGACGTAATAACGATCCAGCTCATCGAATAAGAAAGATTGTAGAATACAAAAATGTACTGAAACCTTTGATTAATTCCATGAAAAGACCCAGAGCCAACACATACACTGGCAGTGCATATATCAAAAATGGTATGCTTGAATATGACGAGAAACCTATCGAATATGTTTATTGGGATGACGTTAACGAAATTGTGGATAGACTGAGACTTCTCATTGCATCCTCGCATGCCGGTAACAATAATCATCACAACGAGATAATCTCTATAATAGAAGAATTGAGAGAGGCTGGTGTAATTGAACAAAAACCGAGTGTAAGACAAATTCATCACAGTTATAAAGATGGTTTCAATGGATAAGTTTGGCAGAGCCTCCTCTTCCATGTAGATATATGATACAAATGTATTTGTATCATGAAGTTATGATATGGAAAATCGTAGATTGTGCAACGTAAAATCACCGAATGATGATGAAGATGTTGCAAACAAAGTATATGTTGATAAATTGACACACAAACTCAATCTGAAAACGGAAGTCAGTCTTAAAGATGCCTTCAATGTTAGGGTTGATAATTCGATCAAAGATATCAACAAGGATCTGGATGAACATAAATTAACGAATGAGAAGGTTATTCTCAACATTGATAAACATCTGATGGACATTCAGAATAAATATAATGGAATGGGAATCTATATGAAGTCAGAGTATAAAACAATCAGTGATAGTGTGAGAGAAAACAGAAATGAATTGAAAAAGATCAATAACACATTTAACAGTGTGAACATGCGTCTAAATAACATCACTAGTAAAGTGGAGGCGTTAGAACGACGGATAACAGCTATAGGACCTTCTAAGAAGAGACCCTCATCATCCACAACAACAACAAAGCAGGCCTCTGTGAAACGTATAACTCCAAATCCTGTGAATATACCCAAAAAATTAATTCTACACTAGATTTCCACATTGATAAGATGAGTAGAGAACAAGTTTTGCATGAGCTTCATAAGCAGAGAAGAATTAACTTTTACCAGCGTCGAACATACATAAAAGGACTTCAATATAGGTGGAAAGAAGTAAACCTAGGAATATGCAATACGACTAGGACGATGAATCAAGAGCCAAGATTGTGATATTTTAAAAATATTTTTAAAGTTATACTAACATTTTTTGTATTGAGAAAATTAATAAAAAATTATTTTGAGATCTTTGGTCTTTCTCCCACCCCTCGTTAAATAACGGTGCAATCTCGAATTCTCATCAGTCTGTATGGAAGCGTTCGTGGGAGAAGTTGTTCCCAATACGCTTATAAACAAGTTCCTGTTTGAACTTCATATTCCTGGTTATCGATACCAGATGCAAAATTAGAAGAACGGTTGAGAAGAGGAGATTCAGGGTATCAATTCATTCGATAAAGCTTGCCGTCTACACGATATCTCATGTAATATAACAACTGTAATTGTAGCCAGTTATGTTTGGAATTCGTCACTAACTCTTCGGTTGTGGTCGACTAACATAGCATTTTATTAGTATATAAATAGATTGTTGACAAAGTTTTCGTCAATCATGTCTCAGACGTTCACTATTACAGGTAAGAGCTCCCGCCTGTCTGTAGATTTTCACCCACCCATAGAACATTCATATTATTCTATCGCACTTGTTGGTTTGCATATGTACAATAGCATCCCGAACATTGAAGAATGTTTTAATAAATTTTATTATGAAGATGTGAAGGGGGAGGAAAAAGTAGTTACTATACCTACGAGGTCCTACGAGTTGACAGACATCGAAGATTTCATACAAAGTACGGTTTGTGGGATAGGAGTGAAGCAAGAAGAGCGTGACCGGAAATTATCAATAAAATCTAACAACAACACTCTACGCACAGAGCTGAAGAGTGATTTTGAAGTGAATTTTATTCCTCAAGATAGTATAAGCGAACTGTTGGTGTTCAGCAAAAAGAAATTGACATCTCGTGAACTACACGTATCTGATCGACCTATAAACATAATCAAAGTTCAAACTATTAGAGTGGAGTGTAACTTAACCGCAGGAGCATATTATAACAATAAGATAGCTTATACGATATATGAGTTCTCACCTCTTGTACCACCTGGGTTTTCTATTGATATAGAGCCGAAGAATCTTATTCATCCACCGGTCATCAGCAAGACGTCCTTCGATAACATCACACCGAATATTTTAGATCAGAATTGGAAACCGGTAAATTTTGGTGGAGAAGAAATTATTATACGATTGGAATTGAAATAGATCGCTAGGGATTATGGCTTCCAACAATAAATAATAATCCAATACTCACCACCATTCATTATATGAAAAGAATTCATCTGAGAAAGTTGTTGTTGCAGTAGCCATCACTTGAGAACATGGGTTTGGATTTCAGCAATAAAAGACATCTCCATAGTGGTCATCAGTCATTATCTACAACGAGCTCGAGGGAGAAGGTTGCTTCTGCATCACTGTCATTGAAGAAGGAGAAGGTTGCTTCTGCTCCACTGTCATTGGAAAATATAAATTTTTTGGAGTCCCTTGGTTACAATGTCGGAAAAACTTCAGATATTCAACGAGCCAAACTTCATTGAAGACATCATCCGGGAAGAAACTCATACCTACTATCCACACACAACATCTTTCGGCAACAGCGATGAAATTGAGATATTAATCAATCAACAAGATGTGTTGGTAGATTCGACCTCGTCTGCTTTATTCATCAAGGCAGAATTCCAGCCAGAAGCATGTGGTGATGGTGAATGTAAAAGTAGGTATGGCCTCACTTTGGCCCGCCAGACAGAGAGCCTCATCGGATGTAGGCAACCAGTGATACACTCGTGCATGCGCGGTATGCCCAGATAGGTATCGGTAAGTACTGACCCTGTATTACCGGCCGGGTAGACGGCCAGGGTGTGGTCTCTGACCGTTGGGCCCTTCTGCTATGGTTGTATGATGGAGACCGAGTAGTGGTAATCAGCCTGTATATACAAGATCGTTCAAGGTAGACAGCAAGCAATATGTGAGGTTAGGGAGAACTTCAATGTAAAGCAGCATCAAAATATTTTTCTACACACGGGAATCGAACCCGAGAAATGAAATCCAAAGCCAGCTCCTTACCCGCTCAGCTATGGAGGAATTGAGAACAAGCGATTTTAATGTTGTAGAAATAACCGCAGGGTATCCGGTCTGGGTGATAAGTGCGAGTATATTGCAGTCTATATGATGCAGGTGATTTGTTTTTTACATGACGTCAGTCATGCAGGTATCTGAACATGCGGGGGACGAAGCGTCGGAGCCTACAGAGAGGTATGGAATGTGAGGCTGCTTCTTCATAGCTTCAGTCCTAGGGTTTTGGAATAGTGTTGTTTGTACATGTCGTCAGTCACGTGATTTTTGAAAGAGATTGTCACGCGGGGGTTCATCGAGGTATCATGGGAGGGCTGCTGCTCCTTCATCGGAGTGGGTGTATAGATGGAGTGTTATACAGTACGGAAATGATATCTCCTGCATCTCTCTCAAACGCGATGTTTATAAGGAAATTACTTTCAAAACGTTTATTCAAGCTGTCTTTACCTTACTTGATTGCTATATTACAAAATGCGATTTCAATCATCTTAAACATATAGATATATGGATATTATTTTCAGTATACAAAATGGAGTTGGGAGACTTCAATGGGGTATGGAATGTGAGGTTATACAGATTGTTTATGTATGACGTCAGTTACGTGAATTTGAACGAAGCTGTCGCGGTCTCCAACGAGACAGGTGTGTATGTGAGGTTATACAGAGTGTGCAGGTATAATGATGTCTATCACGCAGGTCTTCAGCGGTGTATCTACCCTGCAGGAGTCTTCAATGAAATGTGGGGTTGTTTGTACATGCCGTTAGTCGCAGGGTTTTGTCAGAGTTATAATGATATAGGCCGCTATGCATCGGCTGCTCCACAAGTCTTCAATAAGGGGATCATAACATCTAACATGCGATAGTTTACAAAAAATGCTGCTTCTCATAATAGCGATATTATGAAGCGTTTGAAGAAATAACTATTAAATCATCTAAGGACGTTTTGCTTGATTAGTACTAGCGAGTACAATATTCGTTATAATATTATAAGTATGTATCATTAGCTCACTTGAGCGATAAGGTTGTGCTAAATCATCTCCAAGAGCAATGTATTCAACTTGGAATTATCGTAATGATGCGCGATCCTTCAATGTTAAAGTAGTTCCATAAGTTATCCGAAAGTAATATGAATATATAAAATGTTTTTCCAAAATTAGTTCCGAAGTAAACATAATTCGCTATAATATTCATTCATGTATGTTTCATAAATTATCCGATAAAAATCAAATAAGTTTATGCTGAATTTGTGCCAGGTTGAACAATATTCACTATCATATTTTGCGGTAGAGCTACAGCTGGTTCGAGAGATAAGGAAGTTACGCCGATCACCTTCAAACGCGATGAGAATACTTTATTCTAAAACAAACACGTTGTATGTATATATTCGAATCATATTGATTGTAAATCGCATAATATGACCCGAAATCTAGCTGCTGCTGGGTGTAGCCCAATACCTATACAGAATCTAGACGAAGCGGTGTTACGCATCACGATGATTATTCGAACTGTCTGTACAGCTCGATTGCTATATAACAAAATACATTTTTAATCATCTTAAACATATAGATGTGCTAATATAATTTTTCGGTATGCAAAAAATATACTAATGAAACGTTTTCATCAACACACATTTCTTCATAGGAACAGACAGACAGACGGACATGTAGCTTTTATAAAATTCAATCAATTTCAATGGAAACATATATACGGGGAAGTTTTATGGAGATCGAGCTCGTTTCCCCAACCACCCAAGAGGTAGAACTATGATGGTTGAATGAGGAATAGATGAGGATAATAATAATAATCATATGAATATCTTCATAAGCGCTAATCTATATGACATTCGAACACATTCTTCATAAAAGTCTGAACATTGAGTAGAGCTATGGTATCTTCATAAGCGATCATTATCAACATTCAGACACTTGTTTTTAGCACGTGATTCAACAGCCTGTGACGTCATCATCGTTCACGAACTATGATAGGCTGATGAGGAATAAAATACCAATAATAATTATATAAATATCTCCATTAGCAATCTGTACTATCTTCCTTCACGAGCACAACTTTTACAAACTCCATACGTTCGCGTAAAAGATTATAATGATAAACACATTTTTGTTCACGGGTTTACATAATCATATGAATATCTTCATAAGCGATAATCTATATGACATTCAAACACATGCTTCATAAAAGTCTGAACATTGAGTAGAGCTATAGTATCTTCATAAGCGATCATTATCAACATTCAGACACTTGTTTAGCACATGCTTCAACAATCTGTGACGTCATCATCGTTTACGAACTATGATGGTTCGATGAGGACTCAAACAGTAACAGGAATCAGCAGGTGGTTTGAGTTTCGGAGCGATCAAAAATCTTTGAGGTTAAATATCTGCTGTAGAAATTACCCCACTATCATAACCTTTTATTTGAGAATATCGATATTTCCCATGTAACGGATTATTGCCTATTTTGTATGCAACATTGTTATCATTTGAGAGCCTACGAGGGCCTGTGTGTTAGTCGGGGCTAAATGAATATGTTTGACTATTATTACCTGTAGATTTATTTGAGATTCTTCAAGTTTGAGATTGATAACCCACATGAAGGGAGAAGCTTCAACGATTTGATAGGTTATTTATTATTTTCATAGCCGTTGTTCTGAACGTGACAACTTTATTGGCTTCAACACTCGAGATAAGAGAGAATATTTACCGCAAACTGTCTTATAACCACTACTAAATATTATAATAATTGAAAAGATAACATAATAACCTGAATCACTTTTTTCGAGGAATATTATATGTAAATAAGTAATAAAACAAACGTATATTCAGGTGTTATGGCAACTATCACATACCGTAGTCATAGAAACCATAGAGCTAAAGGTTATAGAGCTAACCTAAGTCTCAGAGCATCATGGTGTCTGTCATGTGGGTCTTCAATGAGGTGTCATGGTGTCCACCGTGTGAACTGTCACGGCGGCTCTGTCATAGTGTGTGTGTGTGTATGTGTGTGTGTGTGTGTGTGTGTGTGTGTGTGTGTGTGTGTGTGTGTGTGTGTGTGTGTGTGTGTGTGTGTGTGTGTGTGTGTGTGTGTGTGTGTGTGTGTGTGTGTGTGTGTGTGTGTGTGTGTGTGTGTGTGTGTGTGTGTGTGTGTGTGTGTGTGTGTGTGTGTGTGTGTGTGTGTGTGTGTGTGTGTGTGTGTGTGTGTGTGTGTGTGTGTGTGTGTGTGTGTGTGTGTGTGTGTGTGTGTGTGTGTGTGTGTGTGTATGTATATGTGTGTGTGTGTGTGTGTGTGTGTGTGTGTGTGTGTGTGTGTGTGTGTGTGTGTGTGTGTGTGTGTGTGTGTGTGTGTGTGTGTGTGTGTGTGTGTGTGTGTGTGTGTGTGTGTGTGTGTGTGTGTGTGTGTGTGTGTGTGTGTGTGTGTATGTGTGTGTGTGTGTGTGTGTGTGTGTGTGTGTGTGTGTGTGTGTGTGTGTGTGTGTGTGTGTGTGTGTATGTGTGTGTGTGTGTGTGTGTGTATGTGTGTGTGTGTGTGTGTGTGTGTGTGTGTGTGTGTGTGTGTGTGTGTGTGTGTGTGTGTGTGTGTGTGTGTGTGTGTGTGTGTGTGTGTGTGTGTGTGTGTGTGTGTGTGTGTGTGTGTGTGTGTGTGTGTGTGTGTGTGTGTGTGTGTGTGTGTGTGTGTGTGTGTGTGTGTGTGTGTGTGTGTGTGTGTGTGTGTGTGTGTGTGTGTGTGTGTGTGTGTGTGTGTGTGTGTGTGTGTGTGTGTGTGTGTGTGTGTGTGTGTGTGTGTGTGTGTGTGTGTGTGTGTGTGTGTGTGTGTGTGTGTGTGTGTGTGTGTGTGTGTGTGTGTGTGTGTGTGTGTGTGTGTGTGTGTGTGTGTGTGTGTGTGTGTGTGTGTGTGTGTGTGTGTGTGTGTGTGTGTGTGTGTGTGTGTGTGTGTGTGTGTGTGTGTGTGTGTGTGTGTGTGTGTGTGTGTGTGTGTGTGTGTGTGTGTGTGTGTGTGTGTGTGTGTGTGTGTGTGTGTGTGTGTGTGTGTGTGTGTGTGTGTGTGTGTGTGTGTGTGTGTGTGTGTGTGTGTGTGTGTGTGTGTGTGTGTGTGTGTGTGTGTGTGTGTGTGTGTGTGTGTGTGTGTGTGTGTGTGTGTGTGTGTGTGTGTGTGTGTGTGTGTGTGTGTGTGTGTGTGTGTGTGTGTGTGTGTGTGTGTGTGTGTGTGTGTGTGTGTGTGTGTGTGTGTGTGTGTGTGTGTGTGTGTGTGTGTGTGTGTGTGTGTGTGTGTGTGTGTGTGTGTGTGTGTGTGTGTGTGTGTGTGTGTGTGTGTGTGTGTGTGTGTGTGTGTGTGTGTGTGTGTGTGTGTGTGTGTGTGTGTGTGTGTGTGTGTGTGTGTGTGTGTGTGTGTGTGTGTGTGTGTGTGTGTGTGTGTGTGTGTGTGTGTGTGTGTGTGTGTGTGTGTGTGTGTGTGTGTGTGTGTGTGTGTGTGTGTGTGTGTGTGTGTGTGTGTGTGTGTGTGTGTGTGTGTGTGTGTGTGTGTGTGTGTGTGTGTGTGTGTGTGTGTGTGTGTGTGTGTGTGTGTGTGTGTGTGTGTGTGTGTGTGTGTGTGTGTGTGTGTGTGTGTGTGTGTGTGTGTGTGTGTGTGTGTGTGTGTGTGTGTGTGTGTGTGTGTGTGTGTGTGTGTGTGTGTGTGTGTGTGTGTGTGTGTGTGTGTGTGTGTGTGTGTGTGTGTGTGTGTGTGTGTGTGTGTGTGTGTGTGTGTGTGTGTGTGTGTGTGTGTGTGTGTATGTGTTCTATCATTTGCAGCTATCGCGTGCAAAATGTTAATTTCCATATTTTTGATGAAGGGAAAATCAATATGATGCATACAAATTGGGGTGGGGGAGAACATCAGACTATAGCTTTACATGTATTGAAATACATAAGGATTTTGGCGAGTAAGTGGTGTTTCATTGAATTGAAGATCCGGCGACCATAGTTTACGAACGATGATGACGTCACTGCTTCAAGCCAATGACAGTAACTGATTCAACCCGGCGACCATAGTTTACGAACGATGATGACGTCATCATTGTTCACGAAATATGATGGGCATACATTCATGCACATGTTTTATCGCATGATTCAACACATGCTTTAACATTCAGACACGTGTTTCAACATTCAGACACGTGTTTCAGACACGTGTTTCAACATTCAGACACGTGTTTCAGCATTCAGACACGTGTTTCAGCATTCAGACACGTGTTTCAGACACGTGTTTCAACATTTAGACACGTGTTTCAGCATTCAGACACGTGTTTCAGACACGTATTTCAACATTCAGACACGTGTTTCAGCATTCAGACACGTGTTTCAGCATTCAGACACGTGTTTCAGATACGTGTTTCAACATTCAGACACGTGTTCCAGCATTCAGACACGTGTTTCAACATTCAGACACGTGTTTCAGCATTCAGACACGTGTTTCAGCATTCAGACACGTGTTTCAGACACGTGTTTCAACATTCAGACACGTGTTTCAACATTCAGACACGTGTTTCAGACACGTGTTTCAACATTCTGACACGTGTTTCAACATTCATGCCTATTTAACATGTATTTGATACCTGATTTTGACAGAAGCGTAGAAGAACCTAACCGCGTGATCAGACATACACAATATAACATCATCATCTAGTATATGAACAAATGCTTATTAACATATGTTCCAGTATGATTTCGATTCGCCTTCAGGCATGATGAAGATTGTTAAGCAAAAAGACTCGTCGAGTATTATGAACTTAGGGTCAAGCAATGAGAATGTTGAACAACCACAACGTCACAGCTCTTTGCTGCCTAATACTCTACGAACAATAATCTGTGGTCCAAGTAATTGTGGGAAAACAAATGTGATGTTATCTCTATTGTTAGATGCTAACGGCCTGAAATTTGAAAACGTGTACATATATTCAAAGTCTTTACACCAACCAAAATACCAGTTACTAAAGGAGACATTGAAGAAAATTGAGGGGCTTGGATATTTTCCTTGTACCGAAAGTGATGAGGTCATAGACCCCACAGAAGCGAGGCCTAATTCAATCATAATATTCGATGACGTGATGTTTGAGAAACAGCAGAAAATTCGTGCTTATTTTTCAAGAGGGAGACACAACTCAATTGATAGTTTCTATCTTTGTCAGTCTTTTGCTAAATGTCCAAAACATGGATTGCGCGACAATGCCAATTGCTTGATTATTTTCAAACAGGATGAACTCAATTTGAAACATATATTCACCGAAACATATATTCACCGAACATGTCACTCGAGAAATTTAAAGAGATATGTAGCGTATGTTGGAAAGATAAATATGGATTCCTTATGATAAACAAAGACTGTGATATGAACAAAGGACGTTATCGCAAAGGGTTTGATAGTTATATATACATCTAACATGTATATATACCTTCATTTGGAATAGACAACCCGCTCAGCATGGACGTGAGTGTGAGTAACATGCTAAAGGGAAAACAACAATTGAAGAAAAAAATTTGGGAGTTAGCAAACGTTGTGAGGAAAAAATATATGGCTGTGAAATTGGGTGAAGCTGAAAATGATGAGATTCTAGATAATATGTTCAGGAATGTATCTAAACCCCTAGAGGAAATTGCGAGAAATGCTGAAATAATCAAACAAAATTCGTTGGTTAAACCTAAAAGTATTGTTTCTACAGCAACACAAATGGAGAACATACCAACCCCAAATATTGTAACTGAAGGTGAAGAATTCGTATATAACTCCAAGATACTGAGGAGGATGTGTTTACACCCGAACCTACTATCGATCAGATTCGTGAAGAATTCAGAAAACATAAGAAAGATAATGCAGCGGCTACAGAGGAGTTTCTGCAACAATACCCCACATTAGCACGTTATTACTTGGAAGGATTCCTATTGGATGATGATGTTAAGAGATATGATGATAAAATGGGTTTGCAATATAATTCAACTTTAGACAAATGGTTCATGGGTAATCAACCTATAGAAATTGATAGTGAGAGTAATATAATTATCAAGGGTACTCCGTTCAAAGGTACCACAGGACTGTATAATTTGATATTTTACAGAGATGTTCTACCTGATACTTACACTGTGGAAGATGGGAAAAATTACAGTCAAATGATGGAAATGACTAGTGCCCATAGACGTAATAACGATCCAGCTGATCGAATAAGATACACAGTAAAATACAAACATGTACTGAAACCTTTGATTAATTCCATGAAAAGACCCAGAGCCAAAACATACACTGGAAGTGCATATATCAAAAATGATATGCTTGAATATAACGAGAAACCTATCGAATATGTTTATTGGGATGACGTTTACGAAATGGTGGATAGACTGAGACTTCTTGTTGCATCCTCGCATGCCGGTAACCATAATGAGATAATCTCTATAATAGAAGAATTGATAGAGGCAGGGGTAATTGAACAAAAACCAGGTGTAAGACAAATTCATCACAGTTATAAAGATGGTTTCAATGGATAAGTTTGGCAGAGCCTCCTCTTCCATGTGGATATATGATACAAATGTATTTAATAATAATTTCAAACAAGTTCACGGACAAGGATTATTCCTAACGAGCGATGGAAGTTATGATATGGAAAATCGTAGATTGTGCAACGTAAAATCACCGAATGATGATGGAGATGTTGCAAATAAAGTGTATGTTGATAAATTAACACACAAACTGAATCTGAAAACGAAAACCAGTCTTAAAGATACCTTCAATGTTAGGGTTGATAATTTGATCAAAGATATCAATAAGGACCAGGATGAACATAACTTAACGAATGAGAAGGTTATTCTCAACATTGATAAACATCTGAGGGACATTCAGAATAAATATAATGAAATGGGAATCTATATAAAATCAGAGTATAAAACAATCAGTGATAGTGTGAGGAAAAACAAAAATGAATTGAAAGAGATCAATAACACATTTAACAGTGTGAACATACGTCTAAATGACATTAATAGTAAAGTGGAGGCGTTAGAACGACGGATGACATCTGTGGAACCTTCTAAGAAGAGACCCTCATCATCCACAACAACAAAGCAGGGCTCTGTGAAACGTATATCTCCAAATCCTGTGAATATACCCAAAAAATTAATTCTACACTAGATTTCCACATTGATAAGATGAGTAGAGAACAAGTTTTGCATGAGCTTCATGAGCACAGAAGAAAGAACTTTTACCAGCGTCGAACATACATAAAAGGACTTCAATATAGGTGGAAAGACGTAAACCCAGGCGTATGCAATACGACTAGGACGATGAACCAAGAGTCAAGATTGAGATATTTGAAACATATATTGTTAAGATTATACTTAAGTCTTTTGTATTGAGAAAATTAATAAAAAAATTATTTTCAAATCTTTGGTCTTCCTCCTACCCCCTCGTTGAATAACGGTGCAATCTTGAATTCTCATCAGTCTGTATGCAAGCTTACGTAGGAGAAGGGGTTCCCAATACACTTATAAACAAGCTCCCGTTTGAACTTCAAATCAATACCAGAGGCAAAACTAGAAGAACGGTTGAGGAGAGCATATTATAACAATAAGATAGCTCATACGATATATGAGTTCTCACCTCTTGTACCACCTGGGTTTTCCATTGATATAGAGCCGAAGAGTCTTATTTATCTACCGGTCATCAGCAAGACGTCCTTCGATAACATCACGCTGAATATTTTAGATCAGAATTGGAAACCGGTAAATTTTCGTGGAGAAGAAATTATTATACGATTGGAATTGAAAAAGATCGCTAGGGATTATGGTTCACAACAATAAATAATAATCCAATACTCACCACCACTCATTATATGAAAGGAATTCAACTGAGAAGGTTGCAGTAGCCATCACTTGAGAACATGGGTTTGGATTTTAGCAATAAAAGACATCTCCATAGTGGTCATCAGTCATTATCTACAACGAGCTCGAGGGAGAAGGTTGCTCCTGCATCACTGTCATTGAAGAAGGAGAAGGTTGCTTCTGCATCACTATCATTGGAAAATATAAATTTTTTGAAGTCCCTTGGTTACAATGTCGGAAAAACTCCAAATATTCAACGAACCAAACTTCATTGAAGACATCATCCGGGAAGAAACTCATACCTACTATCCACACACAACATCTTCTGGCAACAGCGATGAAATTGAGATATTAATCAATCAACAAGATGTGTTGGTAGATTTGGCATCGTCTGCTTTATTCATCGAGGCAGAATTCCAGCCAGAAGCAAGTGGTGATAGTGAATGTAAACTAACGAATAATTTCGGAGTATTTCTCTTCGAATATATTAGTTATGAATTGAATGGAAAAGAGATAGACAAAGTACGTGATCTTGGTATTGTCAGCACCATCAGAGCTTATCTAACATATGCCAAACATGAATCTATACCTCTAGCTATTTCTGGATGGTCATTTAAGGATGCATTGAGTTCAGTCTACAATAATAAAATCAATTTATGGATACCGTTGAATTTTCTACTAGGCCTATTCATTGACTTTAACAAAGTCTTGAGTGGAAAACATAAGCTGCGCTTGATAAGGTCTCGAACCGATAACGATTGCTATACTAATAGCACAGGCACGAAAACGGCTACAATAAATGTGAAGACGATAGCATTAAAAGTGCGACATGTGTTTCCAAGTGATCAGGTTAAATTTCAAATGTTGGAGAATTTGAGTGCTGAGAAGCCTATTTTGATTCCATTTCGCAGCTGGGATCTGCATGAAAATCCGTTGATGAAAGAGAGCACTCGTGACATTTGGGCTGTTAAAACATCAATGAATTTGGAACGACCCAGATATGTCATTTTAGCTTTCCAAACTGATCGAAAAAATAATCCTGTTAAGCTCAGTGCATATTTCGATAATATGAACTTGCTAAATGTGAAATTATACTTGAATTCAGAGTGTTATCCATATGAAGCAATGAAATTGAATTTCACCGACCAGCAATACGTGGAAGCATACCAGATGTACTATGATTTCCAGAAATCATTTTCAAATAAAATAATAAGTGAGCCCATGTTAGATTATATAGCATTCAAGAATAGAGCAATTTTTGTGATTGACTGTTTAAAACGGAACGATGCTATAAAGTCATCAACAGTTGACGTCAAACTAGAGATGGAAAGTTTCCTGAATTTCCCCAAAAACACCAGGGCTTATTGCATCATCATTAACGATCGTATAATGGAGTATTCTCCGATTACAGGATCAGTTCGGAGTTTAGTGTGAAGAACCATGAATCATAATGTTATTATTTTAATTCTAAATGTATTTTTCTAAATAAATGTTATTATTATTATTTTTGGTATTTTATTTCTCTCACTTTCCCGCAAGACATCACAATAATGAACGAGCCGTTTGGTAAAGTACAGTCCCTTGGATCAACCCATCAGGATTGTAATCTAAATTATAAATATCGCTTCAGACAAAAATTTTATGTTACTATCTAATTAATAAATATAAATATACTTTTGTTTTATTACATGTTTACATATAATGTTCCTCAAAAAGTGATTCAGATTATTATGTTATCTTTTCAATTATTATAATATGTAGTAGTGGTTATAAGACAGTTTGCGGTAAATATTCTCTCTTATCTCGAGTTTTGAAGCGTGCAGCCGATAAAGTTGTCACATTCAGAATAGCGAATATGAAAATAATAAATAACCTATCAATTCGTTGAAGCTTCTTTCTTCATGTGGGTTATCAATCTCAAACTTGAAGAATCTCAAATAAATCTACAGGTAATAATAGTCAAACATATTCATTTAGCCCCGACCAACACACAGGCCCTCGTAGGCTCGCAAATGATAACAATGTTGCATACAAAATAGCTTTAGGCAATAAGCCGTTACATGGGAAATATCGATATTCTCAAATAAAAAGGTAATAAAAGTGGGGTAATTTCTACAGCAGATATTTAACCTCAAAGATTCATCTGTTCAATGTTTGAGTCCTCATCGAACCATCATAGTTCATGAACGATGGTGACGTCATAGGCTGTTGAATCACGTGCTAAACAAGTGTCTGAATGTTGATAATGACTGCTTATGAAGATTCTATAGCTCTACTCAATGTTCAGACTTTTATGAAACATGTGTTTGAATGTCATATAGATTAGCGCTCATGGAGATATTCATATGATTATGTAAACCCGTGAACAAAAAAAAATGTGTTTATCATTATAATCTTTTACGCGAACGTATGGAGTTTGTAAAAGTCGTGCTCGTGAAGGAAAATAGTACAGATTGCTAATGGAGATATTTATATAATTATTATCGGTATTTTATTCCTCATCAGCCCATCATAGGTCGTGAACGATGATGACGTCATAGGCTGTTGGATCAAGTGCTAAACAAGTGTCTGAATGTTGATAATGATCGCTTGTGAAAAAGATACTATAGCTCTACTCAATATTCAGACTTTTATGAAGCATGTGTTTGAATGTCATATAGATTAGCGCTTATGAAGATATTCATATGATTATTATCATTATCCACATCTATTCCTCATCCTGCCATCATAGTTCTACCTCTTGGGTAGTTGGGGAAATGAGTTCGATCTCTATAAAACTCCCTCGCATATATGTTTCCCTTTGAAATTGATTGAATTTTATAAAAACTAACTATCCTATGAAGAAATGTGTGTCGATTAAAAATGTATTTTGTTATATAGCAATCGAGCTGTACAGACAGTTCGAATATTCATCGTGATGCGTAACACCGCTTCGTCTAGATTCTGTATAGGTATTGGGCTACACCCAGCAGCAGCTAGATTTCGGGTCATATTATGCGATTTACAATCAATATGATTCGAATATATACATACTACATGTGTGATTTAAAATAAAGTATTCTCATCGCGTTTGAAGGTGATCGGCGTAACTTCCTTATCTCTCGAACCAGCTGTAGCTCTACCGCAAAATATGATAGTGAATATTGTTCAACCTGGCACAAATTCAGCATAAACTTATTTGATTTATATCGGATAATTTATGAAACATACATGAATGAATATTATAGCGAATTATGTTTACTTCGGATCTAATTTTGGAAAAACATTTTATATATTCATATTACTTTCGGATAACTTATGAAACTACTTTAACATTGAAGGATCGCGCATCATTACGATAATTCCAAGTTGAATACATTGCTCTTGGAGATGATTTAGCACAACCTTATCGCTCAAGTGAGCTAATGATACATACTTATAATATTATAACGAATATTGTACTCGCTAGTACTAATCAAGCAAAACGTCCTTAGATGATTTAATAGTTATTTCTTCAAACGCTTCATAATATCGCTATTATGAGAAGCAGCATTTTTTGTAAACTATCGCATGTTAGATGTTATGATCCCCTTATTGAAGACTTGTGGAGCAGCCGATGCATAGCGGGCTATATCATTATAACTCTGACAAAACCCTGCGACTAACGGCATGTACAAACAACCCCACATTTCATTGAAGACTCCTGCAGGGTAGATACACCGCTGAAGACCTGCGTGATAGACATCATTATACCTGCACACTCTGTATAACCTCACATACACACCTGTCTCGTTGGAGACCGCGACAGCTTCGTTCAAATTCACGTAACTGACGTCATACATAAACAATCTGTATAACCTCACATTCCATACCCCATTGAAGTCTCCCAACTCCATTTTGTATACTGAAAATAATATCCATATATCTATATGTTTAAGATGATTGAAATCGCATTTTGTAATATAGCAATCAAGTAAGGTAAAGACAGCTTGAATAAACGTTTTGAAAGTAATTTCCTTATAAACATCGCGTTTGAGAGAGATGCAGAAGATATCATTTCCGTACTGTATAACACTCCATCTATACACCCACTCCGATGAAGGAGCAGCAGCCCTCCCATGATACCTCGATGAACCCCCGCGTGACAATCTCTTTCAAAAATCACGTGACTGACGACATGTACAAACAACACTATTTCAAAACCCTAGGACTGAAGCTATGAAGAAGCAGCCTCACATTCCATACCTCGCTGTAGGCTCCGACGCTTCGTCCCCGCATGTTCAGATACCTGCATGACTGACGTCATGTAAAAAACAAATTACCTGCATCATATAGACTGCAATATACTCGCACTTATCACTCAGACCGGATACCCTGCGGTTATTTCTACAACATTAAAATCGCTTGTTCTCAATTCCTCCATAGCTGAGCGGGTAAGGAGCTGGCTTTGGATTTCATTTCTCGGGTTCGATTCCCGTGTGTAGAAAAATATTTTGATGCTGCTTTACATTGAAGTTCTCCCTAACCTCACATATTGCTTGCTGTCTACCTTGAACGATCTTGTATATACAGGCTGATTACCACTACTCGGTCTCCATCATACAACCATAGCAGAAGGGCCCAGCGGTCAGAGACCACACCCTGGCCGTCTACCCGGTAACACCTAGAGGTTAGAGGCGAGACCACACCCTAACCGTCTACCCGGCCGGTAATACAGGGTCAGTACTTACCGATACCTATCTGGGCATACCGCGCATGCACGAGTGTATCACTGGTTGCCTACATCTGATAAGGCTCTCTGTCTGGCGGGCCAAAGTGAGGCCATACCTACTTGTAAACTTACGAATAATTTCGGAGCGGTTCTCTTCGAATATATCAGTTATGAATTGAATGGAAAAGAGATAGACAAAGTACGTGATCCCGGTATTGTCAGCACCATCAGAGCTTATCTGACATATGCCAAACATGAATCTATACCTCTAGCTATTTCTGGATGGTCATTTAAGGATGCATTGAGTTCAGTCTACAATAATAAAATCAATTTATGAATACCGTTGAATTTTCTACTAGGCCTATTCATTGACTATAACAAAGTTTTGAGTGGAAAACATAAGCTGTGCTTGATAAGGTCTCGAACCTATAACGATTGCTATACTAATAGCACAGGCACATAAACGGCTAAAATAAATGTGAAGACGATAGCATTAAAAGTTCGACATGTGTTTCCAAATGATCAAGTTGAATTTCAAATGTAGGAGAATCTGAGTGCTGAGAAGCCTATTTTGATTCCATTCCGTAGTTGGGATCCGCATGAAAATTCGTTGATGAAGGAGAGCACTCGTGACATTTGGGCTGTTAAAACATCAATGAATTTAGAACGACCCAGATATGTGATTTTAGCTTTCCAAACTGATCGAAAAAATAATCCTGTTAAGCACAGTGCATATTTCGATAATATAAACTTGCTAAATGTAAAATTATACTTTAATTCAGAGTGTTATCCATATGAAGCAATGAAATTGAATTTCACCGACCAGCAATACGTGGAAGCATACCAGATGTACTATGATTTCCAGAAATCATTTTCAAATAAAATAATAAGCGAACCGATGATAGATTATATAGCATTCAAGAATAGAGCAATTTTTGTGATTGATTGTTCAAAGCAAAACGATGCTATAAAGTCATCAACAGTTGACGTCAAACTAGAAATGGAAAGTTTCCTGAATTTCCACAAAAACACCAGGGCTTATTGCATCATGATTAACGACCGTATAATGGAGTAATCCCCGATTACAGGATCAGTTCGAAGTTTAGTGTGAAGAACCAGGTCATGAATCATAATGTTATTATTTTAATTCTAAATGATGTACTATTAAAATGTATTTTTATAAATAAATGTTAATATTATTATTTTTGGTATTTTATTTCTCTCACTGTCCCGCGAGAGATCACAATAATGAACGAGCCGTTTGGTAAAGTACAGTTTCCTGGAACAACCCGTCAGGTTCGTAATCTAAATTATAAATATCGCTTCAGAGTTAGAAACAAAAAATTTATGTTACTATCTAATTAATAAATGAATATAAATATACTTTTGTTTTATTATTTGTTTGCATATAATATTCCTCGAAAAAGTGATTCAGGTTATTACGCTATCTGTTTCAATTATTATAGTATGTAGTAGTGGTTATAAGACAGTTTGCTGTAACTATTCTCTCTTATCTCGAGTGCAGAAGCCGATAAAGTTGTCACATTCAGAACAACGTCTATGAAAATAATAAATAACCTTTGAAATCGTTGAAGCTTCTTTCTTCATGTGGGTTATCAATCTCAAACTTAGTGGTAATCTTTGAAGAATCTCAAATAAATCTACAGGTAATAATAGTCAAACATATTCATTTAGATTATCCAACATACAGATAATTTCTCGTAGGCTCGCAAATGATAACAATGTTGCATACAAAATAGCTTTAGGCAATAAACCGTTACATAGAGAAAATCGATATTCTCAAATAAAAGGAACAGGTGATAATAGTGGGGTTAGGGGTAATTTCTCGCTCTTTTACAACTGATGATATTTAACCTCACAACCCTGATATCAATGAGTATTCGATAATTCCAACACACAGCTCTTCTTTCGTGGAATTTCCTTGAAAAATATCTCGACAAAGGGGCAACTTGTGAAAATTATAGAACCACACACCATTTTCGTCGTTTTTTTAAACGGTGAATTTTATCAGTTGATGAGAATTATATGGCAGGATAAGGAATAAAACTCTTTATATGTATTAATCTTTATTGAAATTACATATTCCAGAATCCTGAGATACTTTAACATGTATTGGAATTACATATTTCTGAAGCCGGGAATATCTTCTTCATCTACAAACGTTAATTTACAATTTTCATCCATACTATACAGCCTATTGTTGATTTGTACAGATGTCTCGAAAAGGTGAGTGCTTTGTGGTGTACAATATTGGAATTTTTCCTCTATCCTCAAAACATTCTGTATGTTTTTTCCTGAGAGGTTATGCTGAAGCAGGAATTTCTGGCTAATAGCTCCGTAGGGTGCCTGCTGGAACGCCTGAAGCATCATTCGATCAAATTCCGGAGTGAACTGCATCACGAAAGATAATTTCATATCGTGGTGTTTACTTAGTTTATGCCTTTTCACATCATACTTTCTAGTATAGCTTTTTTGACATAACTCGCAGGAGTACATGTTTAGCTTGTGTTCGCTACGCCGACTGATTAATAACTGATACCTCTATTGATCGCTCCAATACTCATACCACCTGCTGATTCATCTGTTCAATGTTTGAGTCCTCATCGAATCATCATAGTTCGTGATCGATGATGACGTCACAGACTGTTGAAGCATGTGCTAAACAAGTGTCTGAATGTTGATAGTGATCGCTTATGAAGATATTATGGCTCTACTCAATGTTCATACTTTTATGAAGCATGTGCTTGAATGTCATATAGATTATTATTATCCTCATCTATTCCTCATCCTGCCCTCATAGTTCTACCTCTTTGGGGGTTGGGGAACGAGCTCGATCTCCATAAAAACTCTCCCGCATATACGTTTCTCTAGAACGCTTGAAATTTCTTGAATTTTATAAGAAGCTATCCGTCCGTCTGTCTGTCTGTTCCTATGAAAAAATGTGTGGCGATGAAAATGTTTTATTATTATTAGTATATTTCGCATACCGAAAAATTATACTAGCACATCTATATGTTTGAGATGATTTAAATTGTATTTTGTAATATAGCAATGGAGCTGTACAGACAGTTCGAATAAACATCGTGACGCGTGCACCGCTTCGTCTAGATTCTGTATAGGTATTGGGCCTCATTCACACCAGCAGCAGCTAGATTTCGGGTCATATCATGCGATTTACAATCAATATGATTCGAATATATATATATATATATATACATACAACATGTTTGATTTGAGATAAAGTATTCTCATTGCGTTTGAAGGTGATCGGCGTAACTTCCTTATCACTCGAGCTAGCTTTCGCTCTACCGCAAAATATGATAGCGGATATTGTTCAACCTGCTACTAATTTAGCATAAACTTATTTGATTTATATCGGATAATTTATGAAACACACATGAATGAATTATCACGATAAATATAATATTATAGCGAATTATGTTTACTTCGGTACTAATTTTAGAAAAACATTTCATATATTCGTATTACTTTCGGATTTCGGATAACTTATGAAACTACTTCAACATTGAAGGATCGCGCATCATTACGATGATGAATATTCCAAGTTGAATACATTGCTTTTGGAGAGACGATTTAGCGCAACCTTATCACTCGAGCGTGCTCCACCCCCCAATGATGCATACTCATAATATTATATCGAATATTGTACTCGCTAGTACTAATCCAGCAAAACGTCCTTGGATGATTCAATAGTTATTTCTGCAAACACAGATAATTCATAATATCGCTATTATGAGAAGCAGTATTTTTTGTAACCACCACATGTTAGATGTTATGACCCCTTATTGAAGGCCTGTGGGGCAGCCGATGCACCGCGACCGATATCATTATAGTTCTGATAAAACCCTTTGACCAACGTCATATACAAACAACCCTACATCTCATTGAAGACTCGCGCGGGAGTAGATACCTCGCCGAAGACCAGCGCGACAGACATCATTATACCTGCACACTCTGTATAACCTCACATTTCATCTACACTCCCGCCTCATTGGAGACTGCACCTCACGACAGCTTCGTTCAAAATTTACATGACTGACGTCATACATGAACAATCTGTATAACCTCACATTCCATACATTATTTGAAGCCCCCTAACTCCATTTTGTATACTGAAAATAATATCCACATACCTATCTATATGTTCGATATGATTGAAATCGCATCTTGTAATATAGCAATCGAGTTGAAATAAGGTACAGACAGGCAGGTCATGGAAACTAAAGGCAGAAGGTTTCATTTCTCAAGATCCATCTTGCCTTAAACGTGTGTGTGTTGTAATGTGTATGTGTTCGAACGAGAAACAAATGCGGGGCCAGTCCGAGCCTGGTGAATATTAACAAGTGTTGGTTATCAAAATATTTGCGGCTTCTAACGCACATCGTGTCCCGGTACGTTGCAATCTTAATATGTTAGCGAGGTGTTTCACAAACATCCATTTAACCGCGATTATTTATTGTTACTATAGTACGCTAAATTGAATTATTTTAAATCTTATTAAGAATGTAGTTTATTTCGTGAATATTCACAGACTGAAACATCTCAACTATCAGCTCTCATGTCTGGCCAACCCCTCAAATATACTGCTGAAGTTCTCCCTAACCCTACTCACAAGCTGATTCTCAAGTAAAAATTGGCTCTGATTTACCAGTAGCTTATGCCAGTAGAACGCTAAGCGCTTCGGGAATAAACCATTCTACCATTGAAAAGGAACTATTGGCGATAATTTACGCAATAAAATATTTCAGACCTTATCTTTTTGGTAGAAAAATATACATAGTCACAGATCACAAACCACTGCAATGGTTGTTCTCTTTGAAGGAACCAAATTCAAAATTAGTCCGATGGCGATTAAAACTCGAAGAATTCGATTACAAAGTGATTTACAAAAAAGGTACTCTGAATTAAAACGCTGATGCGCTATCACGAATTCAACTTAACGTTTCAACTGATTCTAAAGCCCCCAAAGCTATTGACTAAATAGAAAACTTCAATAAAGAATTAGAGGACCCTGATAGACAAATGGAAACTGAATCTTCAATAGTAGAACCTGATGATGTAAACGATTTAGACATAGATACTATTCACTCTAACGAGGAACAACCCATAATAGGTATCCAAATTGCGGATACCTATTATGTGAAACGGCAGCCCATCTATGCTGGGCGCCAGTGAAACGGACCCGCTTTGGGTCGGTTTTAATTGGCCGAGCTAGCTCAATTTGAATTAATTAATCTCAGGGCTCGTAGTGAAACGTGCCTTGTGATCCAAGACTGGTGAATTGCCCGAGCGCCAACTGCTTAAAAAAAAAACTATAAAACTAAATGAATTCACAGTCAAGAATACAAGCACTACGAGATGGTTTAACAGTCGATGTAAATTCAGAAAAACAATACAAGTTCAACTCAACAATTCGTATATTCCAACAAAATTTGGATTATAAATAAAATTTAAATTACAAATTTTTAGAATATCAATCGGAAATGAATAATATTGAATTCGTAGGAAAACAATTATTAAATTAAATCAAATTGTAACATATATGAAATTTTAAGAAAACAATTATAAATTTAAATTGGTTTGTAACATGAATTGAATTTTAAGAAAACAATTAATAAATTAAATCAATTATTAAATTGAAAAGAACGAAATTTCCAATAAGAGGACTTACAGTAGACCTCGAATGATTCTATAAAAATTAGTGGAATACAACTTCGGATAAACAACAAAATCAGAGAATGAAATTATGGTCATTCAAACAAGAAAATGTTACCCTCCTTGGAACTCGTAGGAACTGGAAGTCGGTCCTGTCAGGAAAGTCACTAAACCGCCTTGGAGTGAAGGGGTGAGAAACCTCAGACGTTCAAACCCTGTAATTTCAAAGAACGAACAGTACCTGACTTGGGATCAAAAGGACAAGCAACACCGTCGGTTGGAATAACCAGGTGATTCCACAACCGATGATGTTATCTTTCCCAAATTGCGAAAACACTAATACAAAATGGATATCTTGACGAGATATCAATTTAGGCAAAAAATTAATTTAATCTGAAAGAAATAAACGATTACAATTGATTTTCAAAATTAGCAAAAATTTAACATGTGACTGAAAGAATAATAATTAAAATTATATCTGAAAGAATATTATTTGAAAGGTTGAAATTTGCTAGTTAGCATAAAATTCTGGTTTGCTTGAAATTAATTGTACACGTGGATTGATAATGTAAACTGTATTAACTCCCAAACGGCGTGACAGTGTCATAAATATATGTATACCTAATAAGCAATAATTAGGTTATTTGTTTCGTAATCACCCTCATCAACCTTTACTGCACGTTGGTCTAATAAGACCACCCTATGTATCTTGTACTAGGATAACAAAATGGCGATCTACAGAATCGCGCAACTACCATGTGCACAAATTGCAGGGTCAAGTAAAAAGGTGGAAATTAAATATTGTCTGCATCAACTGCCCACGTCTCGTTAGAGTAATTTCATACAATGACTACAACAATCCCGGTAATGATGGAAATGATATACCTGGGATCATGCTAAATGCAAATTTGATTGTGCGTATCTTAGGATAAGTCGAGAAAACTTCCTCCGAAATATAATTACATTCAGGCACTGTACATCCAGACGTTTAATAACAAATCTAAATCAAATTATATGTAGCCTGATGTGCATCATATTTCGGAAGCAAAAATTAAGAAAATGTATGTAAAGAATATGAAATATAAAACTCGACTTACCCTTTTAAAGGTTAACACCACAATGAATAATTTCCGAATTTCGCTATCCTACATTCCCACTCCGCGATATTTAGTGACATCTCACATCAGGAATGGTAGTCTCAATAATCTGAGTTTTATTGACCGGCAGATATCTTTAAATATCATATGACAAGTTTCCTAGCCGAAAAGAAATCTAATCTGTTTATTATCAAGTTCTATACAATCCCGTAACGCTACCCGTTACAGACTGTCTAGTAAATTTTGGAAAGAACCAAATCATTATTTCAGAAGTAAATTATGAACCCTCAGTTCCATCAATAATAAAATTGCATAAAGATAAACAAAGAATTAATATTCAATTTTCAAAAAACAATTACGAACAAGGAATGATTAGTTTCACTAAAGACTTTATTGTACCGAAAGTTAAATATTATTTATATTTCGAAGACTTCATTTACGAATCAGTAAAGTGCTACAGAAATATTTCAAAAACTCAATATGATTAAATGTACAACAAAACTCGTAGATGACGAAATGGTACAAACTATACAAAACTATCATGAGAGTAAAACGAATTATAGAGGACTAGATGAAACAGAAAATCAAATAAAAAATTTATATTATTGGCCTGATCAAGGAAAATCTATACAAAACTATATTAATAACTGTGAAATATGCCAAGTAACAAAATATGACAGAAACCCCTTGAAACTAAAATTCAATATAACGCCTACTGCCGTAAGACTCTTTCAGATCCTACATGTCGATAGTATTTCTTTGGAGAACGTAACATTTTTAACAATAGTCGATTCATTTTCCAAATATGCCCAAGCTTATAAATTAAATTCGGCTCAAGGCATAGAAGTTATTAATAATCTCGTAAGATATTTTTACACACCACTGTATACCAGAGCAAATAATATCAGATAACGGTTTACGATTTAAAAACAGTCTAGTGAAAGAGTTATTACAAACTCATAAGGTAAAAATGCATTTTATAAGTTCTCAACACCCAGAATCAAATGGGATCGTCGGGAGATTTCACTCCACTTTAATTGAACACATAAGACTGTTGAATAATCAGAGAGAATATCAAAATGAACATATAGGAACAAAAATCAATTATGCTTTACTAGTCTACAATAATTCAATACACTCTGTAACTAATCTACGACCTTACGAAATTATAACGGTTCACTTACAAACTGAATCTCCTTTTAACATTGAACTAGATAAACAATTGGCAAATAGTTATATTTCGAACCACAGGGAATAAATAAAATTGCTATATAAAAAATTAAATCTGGATATCCAACCACTAGGCTCTGTTATAAAAATGTTTACTGGCAACCTAGACGCTCAAGATGGCGAAAAGTTCAATAAAATTTTGGAACATATGCAAACCAATCAACATAATATTCAAAATTAATTATTTCTTGTCAGTCCCAATTGATTTTGACAAGGAGTTCAAGCTCTACTATTTACACCCAATTCCAACTAAATACGAATCAGAATTTGTAACGATAATTCCCGATATAAAATATCTATTGAAATCTAAAGACAACATTATTAAACCTCTAAACGACATCTGTATGAAAGGTAAAACATATCAATGTCCTAATTACATCCAAAGTAATCATAACTCATTATGCGAGAAGGGAATATTACTAAATGGAAATTCAAGCCAATGTCAGTATATTCATTTGAACATCCCAGAAAACCATATGGAAATCATCCCTGAAATTAATCAATATCTTGGAATATTCCCTCAAAAAGAAGAAATCAAAATAAAATGTCAAGAAGGAACATAATCCAGGCAACTAACGGGAATCTACCTGATAAAACAACACACATGTAAAACGTATTCCCACAATCATGAGATGACGTACCTAGACAGTACATATGGACAACCTCTTGTGATTAACAAATCGAAATTCGAACACACAAAAAATGAAGTCTCCAAATTTAGTGTGGATTCAAAGGCTCTGAATTTGAAAGACCTTCCATCAAACAATATAATACCTATTATAGAAGAATCTTTCAAATACCACATTCCAAGCATCTGCTAATCCTATACATAGGATTAGCTGTTATAGCAATTTCCGCTATAGCGAAATTATGGAGAAAACATCGAAGTCAAAAGAAAACTCCTACAATTCAACTTCCATTACAATGAAATAAAGTACAACTTCCAGAGGAAGCTTTGTTCTAAGAAGGGAGGAATTATATAGCAGCCTGTCCTGGATTACGTTTTAGAGAATTCCTACATCAGCAACATACGACACCAAGTGACAAGACAATAATGCAGACAACACAAAATATCCATGCGACTAATATATTATAATGTAGTTAGTTAAGAATTAGACTTGAAAGATTGAACATCATTTTGTAATGAAGCTCTAATAAAAATAGTTCATTTTTTTAAAACTATTTTTCGGTAGTTCGGAAGCTAATTCATATATATATATATATATATATATATATATATATATATATATATATGAAGCACTGATTGCAAAAACCCCCTAAGTCCACTTTTTGTCATATTTGAGTTACACATTGGATAATACGTAAAAGACGTAGGCCTATCGATTGAACGCAAAAACAACCTCAGTCACATATCTTAAAGGTACATTACACAGCCAGAAAATATCGGCTGAGTGCAGAACTAACCTTAGTCCATGACTTAAGTTGTTTCTGCATTGAATCGCTTGGAGGTGGGTTCTACAACCAGCCACTAGAGGCCTGCCACTCATTACACATCAGCTGTTTCTAATATGAAATCAGAATATATTATTACTGTACGGAAGCAGTGATGGTGGTATTGTTGTGTTTATTCTAAATAATCGATGTTTTTAATGTTTTGAAAGTGAAATAGAGAAGTAAGTAGGAAGTTTATTGTTGAAATCATATTGTCAATAAACATTGTCAAAACGTCAAACAGAATTTTTGATTCATTTTCAGTATATATACGAACCAATATACCAAGAAAACATACAAATATTACAAATGGTTCAAGAATATCAATAAAAGAATATATATATATATATATATATTTTCTATATATTCAAGTGTAAGATAATTCTATGGAATTTAACCTCAAAATTGTTACTCATATATATGTATGTATAAATATATATATATATACATAAATAATTAGATTATTATAAATAATAATCTAATTCAAACTTAACAAAATTTTATTAGTTTGAAGTGCCACTTTCCACTTGTCTATTTGAAATTCAACCTAAAAAAGATAAAGTATTATTTAATTATGACACTATCTATGAGTAACAATTTTGAGGTTAAATTCCATAGATATTCATAATTGTACAATCTTAAAATATCTTGTATTTAATCAAATTCAATCCATTTCAAATTGTAATTAGCCATACATTACTGTTTCACACACAACCGATCCAATGTTTTCTGCAGTTCTAATTGGATCTTAGAACACAAGTCGGCTGCAGACGCATTTCATTAGTCGAAATCATTTATTCTTTTCTAAATTACATGGAAAAACTAATTCACATTTTGATAAAGACAATAAACATTGTCGAAACGTCAAACAGAATTCTTATTTCATTATCAGTATATATTCGAACCAATATACCAAGAAAACATACAAATATATATATATATATATATATATATATATATATATATATATATATATATATATATATATATATATATATATATATATGTAGAACTGGATTCTCGGGTATTGATCCGCGTTGTGTGGTTTCGGTCCTCAAAAGGACCAATTTCACGACGTTTCGGCAAAGTCGCATTTGCCATCTTCAGGTGATTCGACCGTAGAGTCTGGAAAATCTAGGCGAACTAGTTCATATATATATATATATAAACAAGTTTAAAGTTTCTTTGCCTAATTGGCCACTATCGTGTATGTAACTTAGAGATAAAGAATTAAATTTTCTGAATTATGAAGATAACTTAGATAATTTATTATAGGATTATAAAGATGAATAAACGTAAAAGATTGAACCATAGGCGGGACTCGAACCCTCATTTCTGGATTTCTAGTCCAGGGTGTTTACCAATTACACCACTTCGGTCCTGTTAGATTTTTATATTTTTGTAAATGTAAACCTCTGAAAGGATAGTAGATCATTGATGAACACAATGCGATTCGATGCCCTACCATAGATCAACTATTCACGCACATTCATCTGAAGTTCAGTCGTTTTTTGAAGTAAGGATTGTAGGTTAGTACTGCTATGGTTGGCAGTTACTTGACAGTTCTTATTCAAATGACAGCATCCTGGTTCTTATATATTTCAATAGAACTGACTGAGAATTGTTCTGGTTAATTATAAACAAGTTTGAAGTTTCTTTGCCTAATTGGCCACTATCGTGTATGTAACTTGAGAGATAAAGAATTAAATTTTCTGAATTATGAAGATAACTTAGATAATTTAACATAGGATTATAAAGATGAATAAACGTAAAAGATTGAACCATAGGCGGGACTCGAACCCACATTTCTGGATTTCTAGTCCAGGGTGTTTACCAATTACACCACTTCGGTCCTGTTAGATTTTTATATTTTTGTAAATATAAACCTCTGAAAGGATAGTAGATCATTGATGAACACAATGCGATTCGATGCCCTACCATAGATCAACTATTCACGCACATTCATCTGAAGTTCAGTCGTTTTTTGAAGTAAGGATTGTAGGTTAGTACTGCTATGGTTGGCAGTTACTTGACAGTTCTTATTCGAATGACAGCATCCTGGTTCTTATATATTTCAATAGAACTGTTTGAGAATTGTTCTGATTAATTATAAACAAGTTGAAAGTTTCTTTGCCTAATTGGCCACTATCGTGTATGTAACTTAAGAGATAAAGAATTAAATTTTCTGAATTATGAAGATAACTTAGATAATTTAACATAGGATTATAAAGATGAATAAACGTAAAAGATTGAACCATAGGCGGGACTCGAACCCACATTTCTGGATTTCTAGTCCAGGGTGTTTACCAATTACACCACTTCGGTCCTGTTAGATTTTTATATTTTTGTAAATATAAACCTCTGAAAGGATAGTAGATCATTGATGAACACAAAGCGATTCGATGCCCTACCATAGATCAACTATTCACGCACATTCAACTGCCAACCATAGCAGTACTAACCTACAATCCTTACTTCAAAAAACGACTGAACTTCAGATGAATGTGCGTGAATAGTTGATCTATGGTAGGGCATCGAATCGCATTGTGTTCATCAATGATCTACTATCTTTTCAGAGGTTTATATTTACAAGAATATAAAAATCTAACAGGACCGAAGTGGTGTAATTGGTAAACACCCTGGACTAGAAATCCAGAAATGTGGGTTCGAGTCCCGCCTATGGTTCAATCTTTTACGTTTATTCATCTTTATAATCCTATGTTAAATTATCTAATATATCTTCATAATTCAGAAAATTTAATTCTTTATCTCTTAAAATATATATATATATATATATATATATATATATATATATATATATATATATATATATATATATATATATATATATTGACGTTTCGACAATGTTTATTGCCTTTATCAAAATTGTTAATTGAATAAGTGTTTCCATGTAATTTAGAAAAGAATAGATGATTTCGATTAATGAAATGCGTCTGCAGCCGACTTGTGTTTCAAGATCCAATTAAAACTGCAGAAAACAACCGATCCAATGTTTTCTGCAGTTTTAATTGGATCACGCGGTTTTAGAAGTGACAACAGTTTCTGTTGTCACTTCTAAAACCGCGTGGTTGTGTAATATCTGTCGTAATTGGAATATATTAATCTTATAAAGTATACTAATCTTCAATTCAAATGAATCACAAATATAATTTATTACTCATCATCCTCATCGCTGTGAACGTCTTCCATCAAAATGTTAACATCTCTGTAATCAACCTCATCAAAGTTTTTCCCTGAGGATGGAAATAAATATTTCCGAAAGCTTGGATAACCTTTAAAGAGTTCTCTTTTACTTGCTAGGCAATCCTACTATTGTTAGTTTTAATTATATATATATATATATATATATATATATATATATATATAGAGGGAGGGTAGTCGTTGCTGACTAGATAGGAATAAAACTAATAATAGTAGGATTGCGTAGCAAGTAAAAGAGAACTCTTTAAAGGTTATCCTTTAACCTTTAAAGAGTTCTCTTTTACTTGCTACGCAATCCTACTATTATTAGTTTTATTATATATATATATATTTATATATATATGTATGCGTTCTTGGTATATTGGTTCGTAGATATACTGAAAATAAAATAAAAAACTTTTTTGACGTTTCGACAATGTTTATTGTCTTCATCAAAATTGTGAATTAGTGTTTCCATGTGATTTAGAAAAGAATAGATGATTTCGATTAGATTAATGAAATGCGTCTGCAGCCGACTTGTGTTTTAAGATCCAATTAAAACTGCAGAAAACATTGGATCTGTTGTGTGTGAAAGAGTAATGTATGGCTAATTACAATTGAAAATGAATTGTAATTAATTAATAAAATTACAATACCGAAAAACTATATCTTAGTATCAGTAGATGTCACATCTTTGTATACAAATATCCTGCTAGAATTAGCTAAACAAATAAATCTTTGCAAGGGATGGTATAAACAGTATGGGTTATTTTTTTGAAAGGTACGCTGCTTTTTAATTTTGTAAAGAGACTTTTCTGATTTGAATAACTCTTATGACATATATGTAGGTCATAAGGTTTCACTATATTACAAATTTTTTCTGACAGACCGTTAATATATGGTAGTGATATGTAATGCTTATTATTTGATTTCTCATTATTGGTATTGATTTCACCAGATGAGTTATAAAATTTATGAATTTTGTCTTTAGTTATCGAATTTACTAAATCAATGGGATAACCATTTCTTATTAAAGTTTCTTTAGTTTTTGTAATAGATATAGTTCTCAGTTCAGAAGAACTTAGTCGAATAGCTCTATCTATCATATTCATGATAACATTTTTCTTATATTTTTTAGGTATATTAGAATTGAAATTAGTATACCTTCCTGACCAAGTAGGTTTGGTATACCATTTTGTTAGAATTTTGTTATCATTTGATTTTCTCACTAAAGTTAAATCTAAAAAAATTATTTCACTATTATTTTCACGATCGAACTGTAACTTATGGTGAAAGGAATTGAAAGAATTCAAAAATTCATTACATTTGTTTTCAGGGATTTCACCAATACAATCATCAACATATCTTTTGAAGAAGGCTATATTATAATTTAGTTGAGATACTACTTCTTCTTCAAGGAATTCCATTACTATTTGGGCTATGATACTTGATATTGGAGAGCTCATTGCACAACCATCTAATTGTTTATAAAAATCATCTTTATATTGTAAAAAATTAGCGGTGAATGTATATTCTATAGCTGTTAAGAACACAAGTCGGCTGCAGACGCATTTCATTAATCGAAATCATCTATTCTTTTCTAAATTACATGGAAACACTAATTCACATTTTGATAAATACAATAAACATTGTCGAAACGTCAAACAGAATTTTTATTTCATTTTCAGTATAAAAACGAACCAATATACCAAGAAAACATACAAATATTACAAATGGTTCAAGAATATCAATATATATATATATATATATATATATATATATATATATATATATACGTTTTCTATCCAAGATGAGATCCGAATAAAACTAGGACAACCTGAGATCCCTCATGTGAAATATAAATCTTTGAATATATCTTTCATAAACAGTCTATATACAATGATCTTGAACGTTACTACCACAGAGGGGAAAGTAACTTTGCATTTTATTTTTCATGTTAAAAGTTAGGTGAAGTGAGATCCACTACAAAAATATGCAAGTAGAGATCCTTAAGTGTATTATATTATGTATAAGAAATAGTTGAGATCCTGCGCTGTTGCCAAATTTGTCATAACCATTAATCTAGTAGAATTGTTCAGGCAGCCTTACAACGAATCACTAAACTTTATGGTCTACGCTACGGTCTGAATGAGATCCTAGTCCTATGTTCATGCTAATATAACCTCATCTCGTCGTTTTACCGCTATTTCAAGAATCTTCGCGTAGTGTTTACATTTGGGTTAAGTTAAAGTGATTCATTATTCATAAAACAATAATAATGGGTGATCGTGGCAAACGACTCGTTGAATTAGCACGTGTTACTCCAAATACTGCAATTGGTAGTCTGGAGAAGAAAGGTAAGTTTAAATTTATAATCAGATTTTCATAAGATGAGACAGAAGTGAGCAAACCGAAATTTCTTCTAGAACAAAGCAGCTTTTACGGAAAAAACAATTTAGTTTCTGATGTAGATGAAATCGACGTATTTGAAGTAGATGATCCGGGGATTGAATTTGAGAAACATTGCAATCAAGTGAGTGAAAGAGTACTTATCTATTTTAGGTTATTAGAATATTAATCATATAGGTACTTATATTATTTAAATAATTAAGCCAATATAATCAGAAAAAAGCATGTAAACAAATGGTTTTCTCGTAATGTTGAAATATGAACAAATGGTTTTCTCGTAATGTTGGAATATTCAACAATAGAATTACCTAGTTTTTTAAAATCTGGAATTGGTGTGGAGCTTATTAATAAGTGATTGTTGAGACCTTCTGTTTTTGGTGATAATCTCAATTTAGTTTCGTTGTTCAAGGAAATTGAGATGAAACCAGAGCATGAATCAAATGATGCTGAGGATCAAAGTAAATCTGAGACAGAGGCCACAGAGTCATCAGTAAATTTATTACAAAATAATACAATTGGTACTCAAGAGAAGAAGGGTAAGTTTATTTTATTTTCATATAAAATCAGAAATGGAGAAATCCATACTTCTTCTAGAAGAAAGCAGCTTTTACAGAAAAAATGAAGCCAATATAGTCAATTCAATTTATGATGTACATGAAATCGACGAATTCGAAGTAAATGATCCTTGGATTGAATTTAAAAAGTGGAAAACCAATATAATTGAAAAACGTAGCAATCAAGTGAGTTAAAGAGTACTTATCTATTTTAGGTAAAATTGGAATATTTGGTTCTGAAGGATCATATAGGTACTTACATTATTTAAATGATTATGCCAATGTAATCAGAAAATGCATGTAAATCAATTATTTTCTTGTGATGATGTTACGAGTATTCAAGAAAACTCATATGTAGTGTTTTGAATCTGGTATTGGTGTGGAGCTTATGAATTAATGATTGCCGAAACCTTCTGTTTTTGAAAATATTTGTATTTTATGAATACTCAATTGTGCGTCCTCAATTTAGTTTTGTTCTTCAAGGGAATTCAAATGGAATTGGAGCATGAATCAAATGATGCTGGGGAAGAAAATAAATCTGAGACAGAGGTTATAGAATCATCAGTAAGTTTAGTAGGATAGATATGGACTTTGCAAATTTTTTATCATTTGAAAATATGTAAGGTTCATAATGCAAATTGAAAAATACTCAATATCTAATAGATAATATGAATACAATATAATTAATTATTATTATGTGACTTGTGTATTTAACTGTATTTTTCAGACATCATGGAAACCCGATGAGAATGAATGTGATAGTACAGAATATATGTCATCAGAACAAATACCAGTCTCAAAGTCTATCATGTATGAAGTAGGTATAACTAATTCTTTTTTACACTCTCTTTACTCATTAATTTGTTGTAGGAGCAATTTCATATGCAGGAAGATAATAATAATGATATAGATAATGCGAATACAACAATTTTGCAGGACATCAGTGTAAGTAATAATATTAGGCAAAATTGATATCAAATAATAAGTATAGTGAAAGAAACAGTGCTCAAATGATCCATAAAAAAATCATCTTGTTCAAAAATTGATGTTTATTAGAATATTCAAAAATTGTTTTTCAACATGGACCTATTCAATTTTGTTTTAGTTCTTGTTAACCAGAGATGAAAACAACAGCAATACCACCACCATAGCAGCCAAAAATAGAATTAGTATTCAGGTAAGGAAAGTGACTATTAATTGTGTTTGCAAAAAAAACAAAATGAGAGTATAATTGACAATTTTCAGCATTTATAAATTAAATTTAATGATTCATAGCTTATAAAATTTGGCATTTTATGATCAATACCTTTTTTTCAAACATACAGAGCGTTGGAATAATAGGCGATTCAAAGAAACTTGTTGACATTAGCCACCGAAAAAGTAGAATATGGGATAAGAAAGATAGATGTGTTTATTGTAACCGCGATGTTACAAATTTTTCGCGACACTTACTTCGAAATCACGAAAAAGAAGATTCAGTTCTTAAAATTGTGCAACTTCCGAAAGGGGATAAAAAAAGGAAACACATGATTAATTTATTGAGGAAGGAAGGGAACCTAACTCTACTAGATGAAAACAAAATTAGACCAGTTCAAAGAGCCACACAAAATTATGAAAAGAGGCAGGGAGATGTAGAAGAAGCTCAAGAGTTCATGCCATGTCCATACTGCAAAGGCATATATCGTTTAGGATCGCTGCGAAAGCATTCAAAAATATGTTCATACAAACCACATAATGGCGATAAATGTAATATTGCAAGTCTAGGACAAAATCTGTTGGTTTTTAAGGCATCTCGGAAATCTTTTTTTGATAAACTGAGATTGAAAACTGAGGTGTTTCCGAAAATGCACGCAGATAGAGCATCTTTTAACGGCAAAAATGACCCTGTTATCTGCCAGTATGGTGAAGATTATTTACGTAAACATAAAAGACCTCACATTAGAAATGCAGTTTCTAATAAAATACGAGAACTTGGCAGGCTTCTTATTCCTCTTCAAGATATTTATGGTTTAGCCACAATGCAAGAAGCAATGAATACAAAAAACTATGAGAAGGTTATCCATGCAGCACAAATAATCTGTGGCTACGATGCCACATCGAAAATGTTCAAATCACCATCTTTAGCAATGCATTTGAAAACAATTCTTTTGGCTGCATGTTTAGCAGCTAAAACGCTATTATTGAAGCAGGATCCTGTTCTTCCAATCACTGATTACACGAGAGCGCTCAAGTCTGTCAAAAATTTTCGGTCATTGGTGAACGAAAGATGGAAATTTGACATGGGCAGTTTGGCATTGAAAGATCTCAATGAAAAACACGGAAAAAAATATCAAACGTTACCGATAACAAGTGATGTTATTAAATTTAAACAGTATGCTCTTAGTATTGCTGAACGAAGCATGGACATATTAAACGAAAACTTTAATGATGTATTATCTTTTAAACAATTGACAGAATCTGTTCTTGTTTTAACAATTTTACTTAATCGGAAAAGAGTTGGTGATGTTCAATATATCAAATTAGATTCCTACACACAAAGCACTACTAACAAAAGTCAAGAAGAGTGTCTGAAAGTATTAACTGAAGCAGAAAAAGTATTATCAGCCCATTTCAAGCGAATTATAACCATTGGAAAAGGTAGCAAATCTATTCCGATTCTGTTTCCAAAAAATGTTCAAAGATGTGTAGAAGTGCTTTTATCTAGCAGAGAGAAAAATAATCTAATTCCAACGGAAAATCCATTCCTTTTTGCATTAATCGGCAGTAAAGAAAAATGGGTAGATGGGTCATCGGTCCTCCGAAAATATGCAGCTTCCTGTGGCGCTGTAAATCCAAAAACATTGACATCTTCACGTTTGAGGAAACAAATAGCCACTGTTCTACAACTGCTAAATTTGAACGAAACTGAAAAAGAACAGATGGCCTCTTTCATGGGTCACACAAAGAAAACGCATGAAGAGTTTTACAGGTGAGGCTACCCTTGTTGGTCTTCCAAACTAGTCTTTAAAAACGAGTGTATTTTTCTATTGGTCTTTTCACATTCAAAATTTAAAATTTGCTACATGGTCAGTTCTATTTACAAATATCGTTGGCTGAATTCAAATAACATAAAACTGATGACTGTGCAATTCTGATAAGTCGAGTATGCGGCACTGTTAGTTTGGTCAATTTCGCACTTCATAAATTTGACATGCTTTTTGTTGATGTTTCATACAGCATTCAGTTATGCATCAAGTATGATATAATATTCGATGAGAATAGTATATTATCTCCAATTAGCTACTACATCCTAACCAATATAGGGTCCAACTAACTTGTTTTAAATGGTATGTCATATCGTCCCCTTGCATAATATTCTTATCTCAGTATCCTAACTTGATAGGTAAATGTATAATCTGTCTATATTAAAATTATATTATGATTTCGAATGTAGACTACCGCAAGATGTGTATCAAACGGCGAAGATAGCTAAATTATTACTCATGATGGATAAAGGAGTAGGGGCCGAGTATCATGGAAAAGCTCTTGAAGAAATTGATGTAAATTTAGAAAGTTTTAATGAATGTGATCTTGGGAAAAAGGACAGTGACAGTGGTAATTCTTTGAATTAAGTTTTGTATGCTTTTTTTTATGGCGAAATATTGTGCATGGCTACATCAATCAGATGTTGATTGTAAACTTTCGAAGGGAATGTCTAAAATCTGTGGAAACATAATCTATTCGTTATAACCCTGATATTATTGCATTATGTTTTAGAATCTAGCATTGGAGAAAATGAACAAACTGCTGAGTGTTTGGAAAATGAGGTCAATTTCAGCTCAAAACCTTATGAAGGTAGATTAGTTGTTTGATCGAGGAATTCAAAATAATAGTTCAATGTTGTAGGTACTAGTAAGGAAAATAATATGAAAAAAATTAAAGATCAACAACGTGGGCGTGGAGTAATAAACAAAAATCTGTAATTGAAGAAAATGAACAAACTGCTGAGTGTTTGGAAGATGAGATCAATTCCAGCTCAGAAAGCGATGAAGGTAAATTAATTGTTCAATTGAGGATTTTAAAATCATAGTTCATTGTTATAGGTACTAGTAAGAAAAATAACAGGAAAAAAGTTAAGGATCGACAACGTGGGTCGTGGAGTAATAAACAAAAATCTGTAATGAAGGAGTTTTTCAAAAAACACATTAGAGATAAAATAACTCCTAGAAAACATGAATGCCTGAAAATTCAAAATGATCATGAAGATATGTTCAAAGATAAAACTTGGATGCAAATAAAAGTGTTTGTTTACAATATATTCAGAGATCAGAAGCGATCGTAACAACACTTGTTTGTAATATTTTCGTCTGACACCAAATATTTTCTTGAATAAATGCTTAATAGTATTTCTAAACTTGACTTTCATTCATATGAACTATAAACAAGTTCACACTGTGTATACAATATAACACTTGAACTAGAGATATGTTGCGGCTTGGAATCTTTTGTGGTTACTCTTCGCAAATGTGGTTTCTGATTTTTATATAATAGTTTCATATACTATAAGATGCTATTCACATCTGTGTAAAGATAATAAACTTATAATAGTTTCATATACTATAAGATGCTATTCACATCTGTGTAAAGATAATAAACTGAATTGTTATACTCTCCGAAGACGAAGAGTATATTGTATTTACTCAAGTTATTTCTAAAATTGTTACAGAAAATCTATTTGAAGGCAAACCCTATTGTAATAAACATCTTTTCTTCGGAAGTTGGAGAATAAAACTCAAATTTTACACAAAACTTTTAACATTTAATTTTAAAATGCTGACAAATTGTTTCACCACACTGTGGCATTATCAAAGCGAGGAGATAATGCCACAGTGTGGTGAAACAATTTGTCAGCATTTTTAAATTAAATGTTAGAAGTTTTGTGTAAAATTTGAGTTTTATTCTCCAACTTCCGAGGTATTATGAATTTACACTAGGTAAACGTCGAAACCATAAATATATATGTAATAAACATCCTTCTGTAAGGGTTTGAAATCTTTGAAAAAAGTAAAGTATACATTGAATCGATTCAAAACTTTTACAGTAAATTTATATTGATTTGAATCTGCTTTTCCCCAAATTTCTACAAAATCGTTCCACAAATACAATTATTGAAGTGAACTTAAACATGAGATCTATCAATAAGATATTAGAGTCAGCTGTGCCTTAGTGGCTTAGAGGTTTTGATTGTTTCTATCACGCATCAGCACTCGGGTTTGATTCCTCAGAAGCGGCAATTATTTTTTACAATTTCTTCAAAGCATTGATTTGGATATTATTTCGTTGTGTTAAGATAGAGAAATAAATAATTCAGTTCATTAACTTCACACAAATGCGAAGAAGAGTATCTTATAGACTGTAGAACAATTTTATAAAAATCAGAAACCAAATCAAATGATTTGCGAAGAGTAACAGCAAAAGATTCCAAGAGACAGCACATCTCTAGTTTATTTTCCTATATAGTAGATTTCCCGCTTCTGGCAATCGAACCTGAGTGCTACTGCGTAAGAGTAATAATCCAAACCTCTGAGCCACTGCAGCAGCTGATTCCGATATGTTTCTTAAAATTCGATGAAAATTACTTTGATGCAAACATTTTTGCGCTAGGACTTTTTTTTAACGATTTTAGATATACCTTGAGTTATAAACTAATCTTAACTTGAGAGACTACATCTAAACTCAAATTATATATAGAAAGCTTTTCTTTTAAGACAATTTTTTCTTTAAGGTATGATCACAATTAGCCAGATCATTTTAGAGAATTGATGAAAGTAAGGTCACACTTGATATACTTTCAGGTTGAAAAGTAGGTATTCTAAACATAGAAAGTTTACTCTCGGAAGTACCGTGTTTTGGCCACCTTTCAGCTGCATGAGTGCATATTGGGGGAATGGTAGAAAATGTCACTTTTCTAGGTTCTGTGTCTAAAAAAAAATTGCTATCATAGACACCCACATCAGAAGATATTCTCAGAATAATTTTTCTAGGCTGAGCGACTCCAAAACTGAGGAACACCAAAAACGAGAAACGTGCAGTTTCTAAGAAATAACTAATTTATCACTGTTGCCTTGCAGACCCATTATCACAATTTTTATATGGCCTATTCATTAACGTTCACGTGACCAGTCTCGGTCGTAACGACATGATAGCGTATCTGTACGTATTCCACATTAAAGTATGTTTGGAATGGATCATGTTCCACACGAGCGAAACCCGAGGGTTCTCAATTGCGAAATATGCCATTCCAAACGTGTTAATAACAAGATAAGAGAAATTTTGCAAAAAGGTTATTTTTATTTGGCAAAATTATACTAATTCAGTTATTAAAATCGGAAACGGCTTAGATATAGAATACATTCGGGCACTGTTTTCTATCAGGATGATATATGTTACAATATATTGCTTAATCATAGAATAGATTCTTTCAAAAAGCGTTTTGAAGAAATAACTTTATCCATGACGACACGTTCTTGGCTTATGCGAGTATAACAGCATAAGTAACACTAAGTGTTTATTTTATATTATTTATTTATAATAGTATAATGATTTGCGTTAATGTTACCTACCTGATTAAGTGGTTTGCAAAATTAAGTTAAATTGTCATAATATTTTGATGAATCAACTTTTAGAGGTTAAGCATCATTTTTCAACAAAGAAATAGTGAAATAAGTAAATAACAATCATATGTATTTCTTGATTGTAAAAAAGAAATTGATCTTATATTCATACCTCTCATGTAAATACTATTTACGGCGATAAGGTGTTCATTCATTATAGAATTGCTAATTAAGAATAAATGAATGCAGTAGTTTTTTTTTGTACCTATCTAATATAACAGAATTTAGCTTGGATACAAAATCAAATTTATTCTCAATCGGATATATTTAAAATTTAGAAGTAATTATCAATTGAAACGGAAATGAAAACAACCTAGTGTGTAAAATGACGTTATGAACTATGATTGTTTGGTTTTCGCTCGCTAAATGCAACGACAAAGTTTTATTGAATTTGCTACGTTGCCAACATTTCGGATCTCGGTTTGTTCAGAAACGTATTCATATATACACGGCACATGAGCGAACTCTATCGGACCATTTGCGAACAACTGGTGTATGAAATTGGAAATAAACTAGAATTTCGAGATCCGACAGAAATTTTTAATTAGAACTCTACTACATCGGCTCAATTATATAAAATTGATATACATGCAAAGAAAGTCGAGATCCGAAATTGGATCTCGGCTTCCGAAAAAGATCTCACCTTGGTCTTATATAACTCCAAATGATCTCAGGTTTCCCTTTTTTAAATCTATATATATATATATATATATATATATATATATATATATATATATATATATATATATATATATATATATATATATATATATATATATATATATTTATATATATATATATATATATATATTGTAACGAAGCTTAAATTTTGAAAGATTATTTAATTTAGATCAGGCAATAAATACGGATGTTACATGTAATTTCAGTTTGAACTGTTCATTGTTTCAATAGATATGAATGAATTCCGAATGTGTATTCCGTGATTGCCACTTTTCTAAATCTCCGTAATTTCAAATAAGTATAATTATTCAAATAGATGAATCTAATTCATGCCCGTTCAAAATTGCATTTCATTCCGATAAAATATGTTGCAAAAGCAGGGGTCTGGCCAGTTAAGACACCAAACTTCGTGCAGCCTTATGTATAGAAAGGGCGAACAACCTAAAAACTCCGATAACACTTGTTTACTCCGCTGGGAAGAACTGGTGTGATATCATGAGCGCGAATTTTAGATCTAAAAAGTAGCGTCACTTTTAACCATTGTTCGGGGCATAAGTAAAAACTATTGGCACAAAAATAAGGATTTGGTGGAGCAGACCTGTCCAGAACCTCGGAAAACATATAAAAACCGTGACAGCCGAAAGATCTATCTCTTGTGTTTTTGATTTTCAATCAGAGTAGTAGCTCTCTTGTGTTTTTGATTTTCAATCAGTGTAGTAGCTCTCTTGTGTTTTTGATTTTCAATCAGTGTCGTTACTCTCTTGTGTTTTTGATTTTCAATCAGTGTAGTAGCTCTCTTGTGTTTTTGATTTTCAATCAGTGTAGTAGCTCTCTTGTGTTTTTGAATTTCGATCAGTACAGTTACTCTCTTGTGATTTCGATTTAGAATCAGTACCGTTGCCCTCTTTTGTGATTTCGATTTTCAATCCGTACCGTTAAAGTGTGATTATCATATTAGAATCAAAGTGAAATAATTATTATCCGAGTTTAAGTCAGATTTGAAAAAGTGAATTAACAATAGTGTTCCGTTTAAGTGAAATTTCGTATAAGGTAAATGGCTTAATATTTTATATTCGGGCATTACGATATATCTTCCGACTCCGAACCGACCGTATTTAAACCGTTTGATATATCGTAGTGCGTTTTAACAACATTTCAACTAATATGGCTATCTGAATATTTACCGAATACAGCTATTACGATAGGACCTGTTTGATTCGTACTTTTCCGCAAATTGATTATTCCTGAATCATTCATCAACCGATCCCGTACCGCTGAATGAAATTTAGTTACCGAACTTATCGTAGAGTAGATATCTTGAAAGAGTTTTCATTTACCGTTTGAGCTTCATTACATTTTCCGTCTGGGTGTAATTTTGTGAAATAATACGGTTCAATTGCATTTAAATTGATTATTCTGAAAGTGTACTTGTTAAAATCATTATATATTTTAATATTTGGAATTCCCTGTTTTATTAAATTATTTCTGCTCCATCTTTAACGAGCTAAGTTATAACCAGGTATCAATTGTAATTGAAGCCTACAATTTCGAAACTGTTTTCTGCCCATTGGACTCTGGTTATACTTCACTGTAGCTACCCTAGGGACAAGGCTATCTTTAGATAGCATAGTGACGAGCCTTGTGGAGAGGACCCTAGCAGAAGTCCTCAAAAAGGAGTAAACCTTTGGGAAAAATCTGGCGCCCGAGGATTCGAAGCTTACCGCAGTAAGCACTTTACCGAAAAGCGACAAGGGCGCGTTATAATATATATATATATATATATATATATATATATATAAAAACTTAGAAATAGAAGTGTTATCATCATCAACATAGTAATGTTTGATTTTACAATATGAATAAATTTTCATATCACATAGGTAAGGGTGAGACAATAAATTTTTTTCTTAAAATCTGAGTTATTATGGATTCACATAAATTTGAAATAAACTCCATCAAATCTTCTCTTTTCCTGCTAATTATTAAGCTTTTCAACAAACTTCCAAATGAGATTAAAGAGATTAAGGAATTTAAAAAATTCAAAGCAGCTGTTACTAAATTGCTAATATCTTTAGAACCTTATACTGTTGCTGATTTTTTAGAACAATGAAGTCTGTATATTATGTGCTAACGTTTTTATGGTGATAGTGTTTTTCTATATTATTCATTATTTTACCTATATATGTATTGATGTGTATATACATATAGTTATTATGACGTTTTTTTAATATTGTATTGTTCATGTTTATTTGTTTAAATGTAGACAAACCGTGTTGAAATAAAGATTATTATTATTATTAATATTATTTTTAAAAAGGTGTAACTGCTGAATGTTCAAACTCTATCCATTTCCGTTTCAGCTTTTGAACTTACATAGCAAACTCATGATCAGCTTCAACTCCAACTTGATACAACATAATTTAAAACTACCAGACAAACTCATTAGGTATCACGGAATCGGAAGACCCATCTGCTATAAAAATTCTACTTGAGGAGATGCTCCACGTAAATTATTAGTTCGTACGGAAAATTTAGTATGTAAGCATCTTGATATATATGGCACATTTCTTATGAAATATCCTGTATAATATACTAATTTCCCAAAGATTATATTTGTTTGAGTAGTACTTCCATCATTTATTCACCATAAAATCATTGTTTTTCAATACTCAGAACAAAGCAATCATGTTCTATACTATTTGTCTATAGTTGATACATTTTACGCTGTAGGTAAAGAATCAATTATCAATAAACATGAAAAACCACAACGTTGAGAAAGTTAGGATATAATATGACTCAGAGCCTGAAGAAACCAAACATTACATTAAATTGTTCAATTCCATCATTTATTATTATTCTGAACTTGAACAGATCTGATATGCTTGGCCAATAATGTGTCATCCTATCTGATTGTTATTCGTTCCGCCACTAGCTAACAAATCTCTATTCGTTGCTGATATACCTAGTACAGTATAAGTTTAATTCTTCCTAACCTCTGTCTTTAGAAAGTGGATTTCAACCGGAGACTCAACAATATGCTTCACAACGTCACCTTGATAGAATAATGAGTAAATGAGTTCCTAACAAGAACAAGTTCCTGTTGAAATTTGTGTTTTAAAATGTTCACGAGCAAGTGCAAATTTGAAGAAAAGTTACATCTGTGTATATATTTATTAAGATTATTTTGATGCGAATAAGGTATTTATTTTCAGTTGAATATATTCGAAGTTAGAGGTTACTTTCCAAATAATGAACCTACCATAAGTTTATTTTATCGCGCTACTTTCAAATTTATCAATTATTATAATCATATAATGTACGTCAATGCCATTCTGGATTGTGTTTTTGTTTTCATCTCACATCATTCAAACAACGTTATATTATTTGGATTGTGTTTGTTTCAAATTGAATATGATGTGAACGTCTTTTGAAATTTACCCTTATTATATAGGACAGTCGCTCCCCAGCACAGTTACATATATGCTACATATATCTTGACATTTAAGTCATATTTGTTATGTGGCACACTCTATAATATGAATTGTACTTGTATGGCTTGTATGTCCGCCACAAGTTGATGTATCAGATACATACATGATACTTCTGAAAGTAAATAATATGTACTGCAAATTTACGTAACAATCATGTATAAATATACATACAATTGAAGAACAGAAATATATATTAGGCAATAGTAATTTAAATCACAATATATGAAATGTAATGTAATATGTGCCTTACTCAAATATAATTAGTAATATGAATATGCATTACAGCTAGTGCGTTTAGAATCAAATTCAACGTAGCTCATAATATACATAATATAATGTAAAACCACGATAAACTTTGTAATCTGAATAAGCTTTCCGACAGCTATGCTACCATCTTCAATAGACCTGAAGCAAATGAAAAATTAGCAAACTAAAATCTTTCGGATATTGCCCAAAATCTCTACTGGATGTCAGATTGTGGATAATTTCCAAAAGATTCTACGATGTTGGCTATTTGTTTTCTATTAGTTTCAGGTCTACTGAAGTAGGTAGGAGTAATGAGTTGATTCACATTATATTTATATTATTGTACTAACCCGCCTCAAAAAACGTCCAACTTAGCTATGTTCCACAGGTAGGTATGACCAGTAGACTTGAAAAGATAACTGCAATTTTTTCAGAAAAAAAGATGTGCATTCTCTATAGTAGGGCTAAAGGAACCAATATTTGACTGTTACGCAAGCTTTATTAATTTTTCTTCAATAAAATTGACATAAACCTATGTTGGGTATGCTGTATGGTAATATTGTTCTAGTCAAATGTTGTTGAAACCTGCAATCATAAGCATTAGTGAATTTCCAGTTATAACAGAATATTGTTATATACAAATAATTATCAAATATATCTAGATATGTTTAAAAGTAACAATACAAATTGAATTGAATTCCTATAGGGGATCTAATTCTAATTATTCATATTTATATAACTATGTAAATGTAAAATGATGAATGCTTTTAACAGTGTCATTCTAAAATGCCATGACATTTGAATCTGGGAATAATACAAATTTGTGACGAAAAAATTTATTCGTTCCATAAAAATATGTATCTTATAAAGTATTTTTTTCCTTTCAACTCCCTCTCGTGTCGCAACTTGTCTAATCGAAACCATTCACTCATGGCTGTTTTAAAATCAGTCAGTTTCCTTCAAACATTGTGACAAACGTCCTAGACATAAAAAAACTATTAAATTTGAAGTTCACAAATTATCAATTATTACACTTTCGATATCTGAAAATCACTCTCATGTAAAAATATTAAAGCATATTTCATATGAAACAATATAGGTACAACATAACATGATTTTAGTAATATCTGGTATTTTTACTTCAGCTCCATCGATTTGTAAAAGTTCATTTATTAAAAGGCATACATACAACTCTACATGAATAATAGGAAACATGATTACGGTTCATTGAAAGCATCTGACTGCATCTCCATTATTCTTCATATATATAATATTGTAATTATTTTTCATTTATAATGAAAAACATAGAATACAGACAAATTTTTCAAGTTAGTCAGTAGGACGATTTTTCATAAATTGTGAACAAATTGAAATACTTGAATTATTGATTTCAACATTATGATTTTCTTGGCATACCCAGAGATAAAATCAATCAACAAAACAAAACATTCTGTTGATCCATGATAATTTTTTTTGAGAAAAATTTTTCGAAGTTTCAGCGAAAAGTGAGGGGTGATAAAGGGAAGGAAAACTCAAAAAATGAGGAAACTACTGGTTCTAGAGGCTCGTGTATAGGCTTGAAGTGTTCATATTACGAATACCTATCGAATTATATATATCAAAGTCACTCTAACCTGTAAATGTCCATTTTATGGACAGTTGAAATTTTTTGACTATCTCAAAACTTGATTTTCAGAGACCCCTTGAAAGTTATAGCGACCAAATGTTGTTCATAAGAATACATTTTCGAATACCTTTATTTTAAGCTAAAGTTTATTGTGTATTTGTTTATGTTTTCGACCATAACCTCAAAATTTTTTAACTTTTCTTTTCTAACCTTGAATTATTTTAAAGTAGACCCTTCTCAAAATTTCAGGTTCAAATTGAGAGGTACTAGGTATTATACTACCCACATTTTCCGAACGTTGAAGTATTAATTTATAAGCGCAAGTTCACGCATACGGTAATTCATAGTACAGAGTTGCCCGAATATGAAATTTCGTTCGCGCGCTTATCGTTTTACTCCGTTTTTACAAATAAAATACTTACGAGTGGATGATTGATAACTCTATTTAATATATTTTCTTCATTTCAAGGACATTTTTCTCATAAAAAAATCTCATAACATCATATTTAACATATATCTTCCGACAGGTATTTGTAATACGGACATTTTAAGCTTATATACAAACCTCTTCTCCTCATAGTTTCCTTATTTTTCGAGTTTCCCTTTTCCTTATCACACCTCACTTTTCTCTAAAACTCTGAGAAATTTCTCTTCAATCAAATTACCATGGATTAACAACATGTATAGTTAACTTTTGCGCTAGGTTTCATTACTCTATCTTAACTTGAGACCGATGAAAAAATTGTCAATTTTTTTTCATTTTTGAACCCGAGATCCAAAAGAGCCTGAACACGCATGACCTGTAAGTGTCAAGCTGATCATTTTGATATCATCTATAATTTTCATACTGAAAGTTTTTCGATTTCAGTTGTTCTTTTCAAAATGTTCGAAAAAATAGCAATTTCCAAACAGTTTTTCGCAACTGGGAAGCAGGGGGAGTTGACCACTCAAAAATATCAGGTTTTTTTCCGATGCCTCAATATCTGTATAAATCGAACCCTAAGTTTTGAATGGCGTCTGAAACGTTTTTAAAACGCTGAGCGACTGGCCTAATAGAGAAATTATTAGTGATAATACTGTTTGAGTTATCTACTAATGGATCCGAAATATTGAATAATTGGATGAATACTTATCCACTAAAAAACATATTGAGCGAGTAGAGTGATACAAGGTATATCAGAATTTAGATTCGAAATAGTTTTAAACAGATTAACTGATGATGAACAATAAAATAAATTAATACATAAAAATGAAATGAATGTCTCCGTCCGAAACAAACGTATGTTTTTATTTTTCTTCAGTTTCTCCATAATAATCTGCAATTTATTGATTTCGATAAATCATGGATAATGTATGTATAATTGAATTTAGACCTAGCAGTAGTCTAAAAGTCAGTACGAATACAACAGAAATGTTGTATAATGCAAATTTTGAGGTGCAAGGCAGATACTAAACTTTTGGTCCTTAGTGCGTAAGGTCCAACACTAAACTCGACTCTCCTTACGTGAAATTGTCAAATAATATGAATATATGCTGATAGTAAATCCTTGCCACAAATATCAGAAGGGTTGCACCAGAATGGGTGAAACGAGTTTTTGATTATGTTCCTAAAAAGTAACAAAGCCGATCGAATGAATAGTTCAAACCAGTGGCGGCTCCTCGAAGGAGGCTAAGGAGGCTCCGCCTCCTCACCAATTTATCTTAATGATCATTCTCCATTTTATTTCCTGTTTCTCTGACAATTCTTTAAATTTTACAATTAATTCCCCGTTCTCAGTAGTTATTTTTAATCTGGCAACAGTGGCCAGAGGCTAGATTCTCTATATATCTCAAACGCTAAATACGTGTGGTCAACACAGTTGCCGTTTTCCAAGCAGTTCAATTGCCAGATAGCGTAAAAGAGCGAATATGGCAACACCCTATGTAGGCTAGCTTCTCGTACGGAATCGTTGGTCGAATGAAATACGATTACTTGCTGCTACCGCCCTTCCGCTAGAAAAATGCGACACGTGTCGTGTTCCGTTAGTTCTTGTTTTTGTACCGCGAGGCGAAGTAAGGTTAAGTAGTTAAGTTATAATTTATCTAATCGGTGAACGTTAAAATGATGAGTGACTTCGTTGCTGGGTTCTTAGAAAATCCATTTAGTGGATTAACATATGATAGAAAAGTGTTTTGTTAAAAATAAACGGCCTTTACCGGATTTGAAAGGATTAGTGGTGACGATGACAGGTATGTTTCAAAATCGAAATACACAATGAATTATATTGCTTGCTATTTACATCTGATACAACTTCATGTTGGGGGCACTCGGGTTATGATGATTTGAAAAATTCAGCTCGTGGTATAGACATACATGAAAAATCGCAGGAACATATTACATCGAGTATTAAGTTTAACTTAACCGGTAAACAGCATATTGTTAAAGGAGGAAAACGTATAATTTGGTAGACAGGAAACTACATTATAAACAACTTATTTTATGAAATTTTACATACTATTAAAGGTCAAATTGAGATTTGATTTTCCGATTTACATGAATTGAAGTTTTTCGACTTGACGAATAGAAAATTTTTCGAATCTTTTTCAAAAGAGTTGCCCAATACACTTTTAGATAACTTAGTTCTAAAATATAAATTTTTTGATAAAATAGCACTGCACAATGAATTATGGGTTATATACCTACTCGGATAAAGATATTTTAGGCCAGTACGACATTCACGCCGATATGATAAAATATATGATAGACAATGATTTGCAACAAGTTTTACCTCAGTTTTATAAACTACTTTGACAGTCACCATTCCTGTCACGTCGGCATCGGTGGAGAGATCATTTTCTACTCTCAAACGAATTAAAACTTACATGCGAAATACAATGGGCCAAAATCGTTTATACAATGTTAGTTTGATATCTATTGAAAAAGATTTAGTAAAACACTTAAAACAAAATGATACATTTTATGATAATATTATTGATCATTTTTCGCAAACTAAAGACCGTAGAATTCCGTTAATATATAAAAAAAGTTAATAAAGATAATGAAAAAAAAACAAAATATAAAAAATTTCAAAAAAAAATAAAAATACCAAAAATCCAAAGAAAAAGAAAAACGAACAAAAAAATTTTTTGCCAAGAGAAACTCTACACCTCCACGTTGATTCTTGCTTGGCAACAATTAATTCTGTCACTGAAGTAGCTGGTACGGTCGCTGTGCAAAGGTTAAATTTATTGGCTGAATAGAGTATATTTTTACAAGAACGTTTCATGTCCAGCCTCCTCTCTTAAAAAGTTCACGAGCCGCCACTGGTTCAAACATCCGTAACAAGACAAAACAAAGCTATCAAAACATATATTCAAAACGGGTTGTGGTATCGTTGAATCATCAAAGAAAGCATTGATACGACAGTGTTGGAATATTTTTAAGAATTTGAAAATATCTATCAAGGTATCCGGTATTGCAGGAATTCGTGTAAAGTTAGTGATCTTCCGTGAATGCTTCTGAATGCGGAATATCAATTACAACCATTTTCTTCGTAGAATAGTTGAAGTTTCCCACAAATTTTCAAACCACTACCCCTCTGGCTAAGAGGTATTGGATTACAACAAATATATTCATGAATAAAGATAAATATTACTAATTTGATATTCATCGATTGAACCTCAGATCACATCATAAGACGTAATATGGTCAGGGTATTATATAGGTTTCATGAAATCTTACACTATTCTTCATCTGCGTAAGATGAAGCATGGGGGAAGGGACGGACCCCACACTTTTTGAAGATGTATTGACACAAAAATGTCCTTAAATTCTTGGATAGTAGACTTCCGCGGACAGCTAATCTTGGAAAATCTTGTCTTCAGGATGAATTCCGAGTCACAATAGCTCGACTTGATGCCGACGTTTCGCCAACCATTACAGGTGGCATCTTCAGAGCAGGCTTGAGGCTTGAACTGAGACTGGTTCTATTGGTTTCTGTAGCCGTATTTATTGTAGGAAAAATCCTTCACGCTACATAGGTCACTGCCTTTATTCCGGTAGTTAACTTCGTTCCGGCACCTGATCCTGCCGTTGTGCGATCATGTGCGAAGTGGTATTTTCGAGGATGGGTTTCCAAATGTTGGGAAGGTAATATCCTGAGTCACGGTTCAGATTATTCGGATGTTTTAGAATTTCTATAGCTTCAAGGATTTTTCGCTGATAGCAGTTTGGGGCTCGGACTAGGATTTTAGTATCTTCAAAATGGATTTGATGATTTGTGTTAAACTTGTGTTCCGCAAGTGCAGATCTACTGGTGTCACGAAGTCTTGTACAGCGCTCATATTCTTTCACACGAGTAGCTACTGTACGACCTGTTTCACCAATGTAGACTTTACCGCAAAAACAGGGAATGCTATGAACACCTTCTAAGTGGAGAGGAGGAAGGGGATCTTTGATAGGTTTGTAAAACTGAGATAATTTCGGAAGTGTGGAAAACCGGGTAGAAATATTATGTTTTTTGAGGATTTTGGAAATTCGATCTGTTATATTTTGAATATACGGAAGATAGGCCGTGGATAAAGCAGGTGGGAGGGTTTCTGGCTCAGGTCGATTTGAAATTGTAGGTGAAGTGTATTTCTTTATGGCTTTTTGAATGTTATAATGGGAGAAATTGTTTGATAATAAGGCAGATGATAGATGTTTTAATTCTGATTTTAAGGATTGAGGCTGAGATAGGTTGACAGCTCTGTGGACCAGGGAGCTTATGACAGATTGCTTTTGGGCAGGGTGGTGGTGGGAAAAACCATTGAGGTATCTATCGGTATGGGTGTGTTTCCGATACACAGAATGTCCTTAACTACCGCCAGTCTGTCGACTAACCAATACATCCAGGAACGGGAGTGAACCTTGCGATTCGAATTCAATGGAGAAACGGATATTGGGATGTAATGAATTTAAATGATAGAGGAAGGGAACAAGCTTTTCGCGACCATGTTGCCAAATAACAAAAGTATCGTCGACATATCTAAACCAACATTTCGGCTTGAGAACAGATGAGTCAATGACATCTTGTTCAAAAGCTTCCATGAAGATATAAGCTATGATCGGGGAAAGTGGGGAACCCATGGCAGCTCCCGAGGATTGCTCGTAGAACTTGCCATCGTATAGAAAATATGTGGAGGATAGACAAAAATCAATTAACGGTAGCAAGTCCGTTGAAATGTTTTGGGCAGGTAACAATTGAGAAATTATGGAAAGGGTGTCTAGAATGGGAACATTGGTAAACAGTGATTCGACGTCGAAGCTGAGGAGCAAACCGCATGGGTCAACTTTCAACGTTTGAAGATTTTCAACGAAATGAAAGGAATGTAGGATAAAACTATTGGAATCACCTACAAGGGGTTTGAGAATAGATGACAGGTATCGAGAGAGTTTATGAGTAGGAGATCTGATAGTGCTGACAATTGGTCTCAGGGGAACTGAGGGCTCATGAATTTTAGGTAAACCATATGAACGGGGACATTTTGAACAATGCGGGATAAGAAATTTCTTATCTGAATCAGGAAGGGAAGAATGACGAATAATTTGTGAAATTGAACGTTATATAGAGGAGGTGGGATCTTTTGGTAGGAGCTTATAGGAATTAGTTTGCAGATGTTGCAGGATTTTGTTATCATAATCTGAACGATTCATGACAACAGTGGAGTTTCCTTCATCAGCCCTCAAAATAGCCAAATCAGGATTTGATTTGAGTGAATTGAGAGCTTGAATTAAAGGTTTAGGGCAATTTGATTTAGGAATCTTAGAATGACGAAGAATTTTAGCAGTTTCGAAACGAATTTCATCTGCTGCGAGATTGGAAACTTCATGTAGGGATGCTTCTACAGCAGAAATAATGGATGTCGTAGGAATATTTTTGGGAGAGAAAACAAAATTAGGACCTTTAGATAGAACCGATTGTTCAGCTTCAGTAAGGGACTGTGAAGATAAATTAACCACAGTATTTACAAGAGGGGATGGTCTTGAAGGTTGGTGCTGAGGGCGTTGGGAGGCAAGAAGTTTATTGAATTTTTTTTTTGAATATCACGTTTGGAATTGAGGGTACGAATTTGATCGGCTTGATCATAGGTAATTCGGTCGAGAACCAACCAATCGGATGCTGAAAGGGTATTTGAAAGTTCAAGGTGGAGGCCAAAGAGGGTTATATTGATGAAATTGATCTCGCGTCTAGTATACTTAATTCGTTCCCGAATCAAAGCTAAACTAGCGCGTTTAAATATGTTTTTGGATGATTGTGAATTTATGGGATGGGATATTTTAAGGAAATTGGGAATCAAATTATGATCACGACAACGACAAAGAAAAGTAATAGAACAAAGCAAACTCACCAGTTTGGAGCGAAGATTACACAGGGTTCTGGATTTCTTCTTGATTTCCTCTCCGTAGAGGTTGGATATCTTGGATAGTAGACTTCCGCGGACAGCTAATCTTGGAAAATCTTGTCTTCCGGATGGATTCCGCGTCACAATAGCTCGACTTGATGCCGACGTTTCGCCAATCATGACAGGTGGCATCTTCAGGGCAGGCTTGAGGCTTGAACTGAAACTGGTTCTACTGGTTTCTGTAGCCGTATTTATTGTAGGAAAAATCCTCCACGCTACATAGTTCACTGCCTTTATTCCGGTGGTTAACTTCGTTCCGGCACCTGACCCTGCCGTTGTGCGAAAAACTTCAAACGTTGAAAGTTGACCCATGCGATTTGCTCGTCAGCTTCGAAGTCGAATCACTGTTTACCAATGTTCCCATTCCAGACACCCTCTCCATAATTTCTCAATTGTTACCTGCCAAGAACATTTCAACGGACTTGCTACCGTTAATTGATTTTTGTCTATCCTCCACATATTTTCTATACGATGGCAAGTTCTACGAGCAATCCTCGGGAGCTGCCATGGGTTCCCCACTTTCCTCGATCATAGCTAATATATTCATGGAAGCTTTTGAACTAGATGCCATTGACTCATCTGTTCTCAAGCCGAAATGTTGGTTTAGATATGTCGACGATACTTTCGTTATTTGGCAACATGATCGCGGAAAGCTTGTTCCCTTCCTCAATCATTTAAATTCATTACATCCCAATATCCGTTTCACCATGGAAGTCGAATCGCAAGGTTCACTCCCGTTCCTGGATGTATTGGTTAGTCGACAGACTGACGGTACTTTAGGACATTCTGTGTATCGGAAACCCACCCATACCGATAGATACCTCAATAGTCTCTCCCACCACCACCCTGCTCAAAAACAATCTGTCATAAACTCCCTGGTCCACAGAGCTGTCAACCTATCTCAGCCTCAATCCTTAAAATCAGAATTAAAACATCTATCATCTGTATTATCAAACAATTTCTCCCATTACAACATTCAAAAAGCCATAAAGAAATACACTTCACCTAAAATTTCAAATCGACCTGAGCCAGAAACCCTCCCACCTGCTTTATCCACAGTCTATCTTCCATATATTCAAAATATAACAGATCGAATTTCCAAAATACTCAAAAAACATAATATTTCTACCCGGTTTTCCACACTTCCGAAATTATCTCAGTTTTACAAACCTATCAAAGATCCCCTTCCTCCTCTCCACTTAGAAGGTGTTTATAGCATCCCCTGTTCTTGCGGTAAAGTCTACATTGGTGAAACAGGTCGTACAGTAGCTACTCGTGTGAAAGAACATGAGCGCTGTACAAGACTTCGTGACACCAGTAGATCTGCACTTACGGAACACAAGTTTAACACAAATCATCAAATCCTTTTTGAAGATACTAAAATCCTAGTCCGAGCACCAAACTTCTATCAGCGAAAAATCCCCAACATTTGGAAACCCATCCTCAAAAATTCCACTTCGCACATGATCGCACAATGGCAGGGTCAGGTGCCGGAACGAAGTCAACCACCGGAATAAAGTCAGTGAACTATGTAGCGTGAAGGATTTTTCCTACAATAAATACGGCTACAGAAACCAGTAGAACCAGTTTCAGTTCAAGCCTCAAGCCTGCCCTGAAGATGCCACCTGTAATGGTTGGCGAAACGTCGGCATCAAGTCTAGCTATTGTGACGCGGAATCCATCCGGAAGACAAGATTTTTTGTCCTTAAATTGACGGACAAATTTTATAGAGCTATTTGCAGAAGAAAAAATTCTTTTAAAGTACAAAAAGATAGCACATAAGAACAAATAGAAAATATCAAAATACAATTCAATTTTAGAATAAGCTCTCCCTTCAGTGATCATGATAATGAGCCATTTTGGTCACTGCATCATGTCCATGGTTTGGCAGATGAACCTGTTCAGCATTTCACCTCAACCTTCTTGTTGTATCGCTACATTTTCTCCGCTTTCGCGCACTATTCGCTCGCCTGGATTAATATCTACCACACATGTCTGAATAGCCCTCAGCACGTATTGATTAATTGGCCATGAAACTACACATAATTTCATATTTTCTATGGAGAGTACCCACCTCATTTTTTGGGAAAACATCATCATCTGAGTGAACAAGTTTTCTTTCCAATTATGATGCTTGTCTCATTATGTATGACAGGCATTCAATACGGACTAGTCCAATAGCTGCATGATAATAATTATTGTGAAGGGTCATCTACCTGTTCACCTTGCATTCGTAGGTAAACCCGCAATGGGTTTGTCCTAAGTATTCATGGCGCCTTAGTGGAATCGTAGACTTCAATTACCATCGATTAGTTTCTTAATGTGGTAAACTATTAGGCTTGTCGATGTACAATTCTTCTTTCCTTATATACGTACGAAACAAATGCCAGGGCACCAGAAAAGGTTAATTTCGGAGAATGCACACTCCTGCCGGTCATTATTTTCAGCTATTTCGTTGAGTTTGGTTCGTGTTTTCTAACCATTCCCAAAAGCGCATCTATTTTGTGAAACCTTTATTGAATAGTAGAGTCATATAATCGGTCACAACTCCTTGTTTTCCAAACTGAAATGAAATAACTATTGGAAGTTTGATTTCCACTAATTAATAATCGAATATGACTGGTTTCGCTAACACCGTTTCACAGATATTACAAAGTACTTTGTATGAAGTACGGAAGATCCATTCAGTCAATTTTCAAGCTCTTGATCTGAAAACATATCGCTAATAGCAAAGACATGAATGATGCTGTGCTTAGGTGGTCATCAAAAGTAAAATTCGGCAGAGCAAGTTTCTGTATCATGAACTTCACAGTCACCTTATGATTATATCTCAGCTTCAAATGATCAATGTATCATTTGCATCCTTCAAATGATATGTAAGGAACTGAATATTGTTTCACAATTCATTTTACTTTCAAAAATAGCTTTTTGAAAATCACAATGAAAATCAGGAGGTACTTGTTTTGTCAAATAATAGGTATAAATGATTATTTTTCCGTCCCAAATATCGACCAATAGAATTGCACCATTCGACGTCACGTGGTACAACCTACATGGAATTATACTGAATATTTTTTGAATATTTTCTCTGGTAGTTGCTATATATAAAACTTCAAACTGACAGGTTGAATTCTGTCCACCATCGATAAAAAAGTCAAAGGAAATGTTCATTTGGGACGGAAAAATAATCCTCCGAATACCACACGAGCTTCAAAATTATCTGGCATTTCCCTCAAGGTTCCCTGCAAACAAATAAAGTCGTCAAGTTTTTCAGGAAAAATCACTCGCGCTTTGCGCTCGTGATTTTGTAACCTGAAAAACTTGACTCCTTCATTTGTTTGCAACGAACCTATCTGGAAATACCCGATAATTTTGAAGCTCTTGTGGTATTATATATGAGAATTTCACACAGACAATTTTCGACCAATGGAATATTTTCATTTTGACTTGTTGCCAAGGCAAAGAAAAATTTTCAGCAGATATTTTTTCTTTTGGGGTAGAGAAGCAAAATTATAGGGGATATTTTTTGACGCTTAACAAATGAGTTCGAAAGTGATACAATACATAACAAAATTATAACATTCCTTCGTAATGTCTCATATTTTCATGACAAAATGTCAAATAATATCACATTGGAGTTATTTTGAACTAAATTTTCTTCGGTGTGAAATTCTCTTACCGAATATCTCGAGTGCACAAATTAATTTCCGGAAATTTTGCACATGGGATATTATAACTGAATATTTACATGTTACAAAATGAATGGCTTCACATAACACTGCCCTTCAGTTCCTGCTTCGTAGAGTATCTCTCGAAGAAGCTGGATCTCCAATGTTCTGTTTTACTTATTTTAAATGATTACATACAGTTACTTTTTCTAATAATGGTTTATGCAAGAGGAATCTACTGGCGGGTAGATGGCGTTAGTTGTTCTTTCAATCTTTCAATTCTTCTCTAATAGAATAAAGGGTATTATTATACCTAACGTCAGAAATAACCGTACTTACCTCATTTGCCTGCCCACCGAAATTATGTTGTATTGAACAATAAGTATATTTAATAAAATTATTGCTCCTATGAAATAAGGAGGAATACTTCTTTAGTTCCTATCATTTTGAGCTCAACTGTGTGAATCAATTATTCAAACTGAGGCTAGACTGCTCCTGATCTTTCCAGTCGAGGAAATCAATGATAGTAAATATGAAAAGTAATTTGCAAAGACGATTTTAAGCAAAGAAAAAAATTGACAAGCATACATTTCGATTAATTTGGTGTCTAACCTATTAATATTTAGTTAAATTCACAGTCTAAATGGTGCTATTTTGTTTTGCTGCCCAGGAAAAATGTCCTGGTTGACCGATCCGATGAAGGTCTCTGCTCCCAGCCTTGCTACAAAGGAGCCTTTCATGAACATCTCATCCGCTAATACAACAATTTCAGTATAACTATTCATTTTCAGTTTTATTTTCCAAAACCGTAAACCAATAATGAGGTACATTTAATGTATTCTGAGCACTTTTCAATGTTCCGTATGATATTCGAACACTTTCCCTTATTGCTTTGACAGATGGTAGGTTGCTCTTTTGAGAAAAAGCTATGAGGTACTTGGATAGAAAGGGTGTAATAGTAGAAATTATAACCTCTACCAAAAGTTGCCCAGTTTATCAACATCAGTTTATTGATGTCATAACGCGGATGCTGTTAGTCACTATAAGTCAGCATATCGAGACCCTCCACAACACACTTCTCTAAGTTTTATTGTATTTACCGGAATCTCTTGATTTATATTGATTGTTGGACTTGGAGATCATGTTTACGAAATATGAAAGACAAACGTTTCTTTCTGGCTCAATATGAGGTACATAGAAATTGATGAGTTCTGCAGCAATGACAAACGACTCAGACATAGACCTTACGATGTTTATTATACAAGAATGGATGTTAATGAAAATATACTATGTAACTCATATGTTATCTCAAATATGGACCTTAGACTTCTCCATTGAATCTTTCAATACTATTTCAAACTTTCTCTCACTTGTTTAGACATAGTGCTAGTGCAGTAGTAACTTTGTTCACTAGTTTCTGCATTAATGAATAAGTGATTTATATCTCTTCAGAGATCTCAGTAAGATGATTCATTTTGATCTAGCTAACAACGAAATAAGCTCAGAAGATAAGTATTTGTTAAACCAGTTGTTGTATTATTCCCAAATGAATGAGAATTAAACGGAATATTTCCAGACGAAGGTCATTCTAAGAAGGAAGTGAAATTGTTTCTAACGTATGCTCACTCAGATAATGCTATAGAATGAGGTTTGAGAATGTGTAAGTAAATGTTGCATCAAGAGTGGAAGAGAAGAATTGTTTTCTTTTGTTAATATCCTGAAGCTTCACTGTATAATGTACAAGAAAAAAACTTCGAAAATTCAAAGAAGGTACGAAATAAATAGACACTCGGAGCGAGAGCTTACTTTCTTACTCGAATATATCATTTCCTTGTTTTCAACGATTAATTTGGAATGGCTCACAACCCTGCTGTCACGATTGCCGTTCCTAGATGAACTACCAATATGCACCTATTTACATTCACGTGTCTAATTGTTGAAAACCTTTTCTGGAAATTCTATCTCGTTTGAGATGTAGCCTCATAAAAAGATACAGGTTTTTCAAAGATAATTTCAACTGTCTCCTGCGCTTGAAAGTATGAGTGTAGAATATTTTTGAGCGGTTACTTCAACTCTAGCATATTCTATAGATATGACATGGTGTCACCATGTCATTGAAAGTATTTATGATAGTACAACATCATCTTGAGCACATTTGATAAGCGAAAAGATGAAGCTTACACCATACGTTAGAATATTTCATATTCCGGTAGGCCTGAGGAAGACTGAATATTATTTCGGATGTTTGCTGATTAGTTAAAGTGGAATGAACACCGTATAAAACCGATTTCAAAATAAGGTGCTTGTGAAATTTAATGTGCTTTCACATATTCTGGAAACTTCAAAATAGTTAAGCTTCATTTGCATGTTCGACCGTAGTATCGTGTAGGCGAGGAAAATTATTCCTGCGGGCATCTATTCTAACCGAGCCCCCAGAGATTCAACGTCGACTAAACCGCACTTCCCAAACATCATTATAACTGCGCCCAGGGTTGTAACCTAGTTTCTCCAAGTCTAGTAATTTTTTAACGGAGCATTCGGAAGTGCTACTACCATTAATGGAGAATTCTCATTCAATTATCATTAAAATCAAGGGTTCATGTCAAATATTCAAGTAACAAAGTAATAGTTGTAGCTGTTAGTAAGCTTCTTTCACATTTCCATCATGTTATAGATTGCAGGAAAAGTTCTTCCGCTGATTACTCAAAAATTTATTTTATTGTAAAAACTACTAAATGAGGTTGAGACATGGTGCAAACAAAACAAACTGGAACTGAATGTGTCAAACTGTAAAGCTCAACAGTTCTTGAACGGAGTGAAAGCACGATCTAAATCTAGGTGTTTGATCATAAGCTATCGCTTTCCAATCACATCAGTGAAATAAATTCAACCTCATTTAAGATGCTAGGTTCATTATATTCCACTGTGCTACATTCACCACTGAAACATCATCATAAATACTACTATAGAAGGAGTAATCACCCTTATCTACAAAAAATACCATACCTAGGACGTTCCGGCTACCAGGTAGCCAGGTCATAATAAACCAAATTATGAATCAAAATGTACCTGTTTCAATAGTATTTGAGGATAATAATACAAACAAGGAGTTATCCTTAGCTGGAGATAAATTAGAATTTAATAAATTGCTCTTTCGCTTATACGTTTCCATCCCTTCTTAATAACCTAGATATTTTTCCGTACTGTTTTTTTTTAAGTGACACTTTCTTGAGAAATGGTGTGACATGTATTCAGAATATGTTCGGCTAATGCTGATTTTTCGTCATTATTTTTCTTTATATGGGAAAAATGTTCTTTATACCAAGTTAAAATGTTTTTTCTAGACTGACGCACATAGTATTTTGTAAGACTCTGCTTAGTCGAAGTCGGAAATTTCACCAAAGGTGTTACCTGAATGGATTTTTAGCTTGTTCTTACAACTATAAACTGTTTGTATCGCAAATTTAGTAAACAAATTATGGATACCAGAGAAGAGCGACGAACCTGTGAAAAAGATAATCCATTCTGTATAATGTGATGGGTGTGCAGGTTCCTGATGTCAGTCAGCATGATCTGTCGAAAGGCACTCGAGATGCTTTTCCACCTGCTGTCCACGTATTGTGATTTTTTCACGATATGTTGATGAAAGTATCGCTGCCATCCCAATAGATAAATGTGATGAATTTTTGAGTTCTTTCAATTCTTTTCACCAAAAATTTCAATTCACAATTGAAACTGTGAATAATAATGATGTAAATTTATTAGATTTACCATCAGTACGGAAACCAAATAATAAAAAAATTCTAACTAAATGGTACACCAAGTCTACTCGGCCAGGAAGATATTTCAATTTCATTTCTGATATAACTAAAAAATATAAAATTAATGTTATTATAAATCTGATATAAAGGGCTAGTAAGCTAAGTTCTCCTGAGCTATGAACTAAACCTATTGAAAAAACAAAAGAAACTTCAGTGGAGAATAGTTCTTCCAATAATTTGGTCAATTTTATAACTTAAGACAAAATTCCTAAATCTAAAACCTATACCAGTAATGAGAGATCAACAGAAAAACATTACATATAACTGCCATATATTAATGGTCTTTCTGAAAAATTTGCAATATAGTAAAACCTTATGATTTACATATATGTCGTAAAATTCAAACGAGAAGAGTCTTTTTACTAAATTAATAAGACACCTTTCAAAAAGATAACCCATTCCGTATATTCTATCCCTCGTAAGTATATCAATCAATCTTCCCAATGACAAAAGATTGAATGGGCATAAACATACAAAGTATTCATCCAATGCACTTAGTAAACATATGGAAGACGCAAACCATTCATTTGACTGAAACGAAACAAAAATTTTGATTATGGGAAAAAATAATGATAAACGTTTATTATTAGAAAGTATCTAAATCAGAAGAAACAATTGTGTTAATGATGAAATTGTTTCTTATCTTCCAATACTTTGTAATAATCAGATTCAAACTTAACCAAATTCAGGTATTTTGAATTACAATTTTCTATTCTAAAAGATAATTTATTATTCGACATTGTCACATAAATGACAGTGACAGTTTTGGAATGAAATTTCATAGAGCTATATTAAACTTAGATTAGTTATTAGTAATAGAAATGAAATTTAAATCATAAAATAGATAATTCATGAATTAATCATAGTTATTTAGATTTGTAAATAATGGAATAGTATCTAAAGTATTTGATTAGCTAGATTCAATACTATCAAAGTAAATCAATTGAATAATTAGCCACACATCACTATTGATCCATTGTTTCCTGCAGTTCTAATTGAATTTTAAAACAGATGTCAACCACAGATGCATTCAATTAATCAAAGTCATGTATTCTAGAATTCTAAATTATATGGAAACACTAATTACCATAACAGTTTTCGATAAAGATATGAATACAATATCGAAACGTCAAAAAGAGAAATTTTATTTTATTCTTAGTCATATTGAAGAACCAAAATACCAAGAATCGTGACATATATCTACAACTGGTTCAATAACAGGTTGAACAGATCTCGGTATGTTCACAGGTGAGTAGGGTCACCATATATCCGAGCGTAGAGACGACAACCTCGATAAAAAGTCGAGGTTAAGTCGGCTCGGTAACCCTACTCAATACCAATGTCGTCCCAATGTTGGGCTAACAACCCAACAGAGGTACACCTTTTGTTACTAGCAGCAAAAGATAGGCCTCCTACATCAGCTCATCGTCGGATGAGGAGCCGGGACAGGTGAGTGTGGCTCAATAGGAACATAGCGAGCCAGCCCGTAGGTGATACATGTCGCGGTGCATGCAATTTGGTGTATCATAAATTTTCAATGCGGTGATTTTTCCGCACAAACCTTGCGGAATCAAGTATTCTACTTGCGGAGAACCGGCTATATGAGAACGAATCTCCGGCAGGCTGCAGCACTAGAACCAGATCTAGCTGCACCTGCACCACCTATGGTGCGTGGAAACGGATCTGATAGAGCAAGCCTGCTCCAAAACATCGAAGTTGATCTTAGAACAAGGAAAACTTGAATCAGAGGCAGGGTCTCCGTACGACCACACGAGCTGATTGGACACGTTGATTAATGATGAGCATCCGGAACTCGCGACATCTTGGGAATCAACTAGATCGTGTATGGTATGGCGCAAAGTGATTCGTCCCGGAAGAGTGGAGTGAGAGAGCGCACGATCGTAGCGAGAAAATAGAACGGCGCCTACACAAGGTCGAGGCCAAAATTCAGTAAGCGATGCAGCAACAGTCTCGAATCCAGCATGTGATGGATTCTATTTCTAGTGGCAGGGCTTTCACTCCAAAAATTAGGCGTATAGCCGTCACCACCACATACCGAGACGTACATTGTTGCAGATCATCAAGCAACATTGTGCGGATAGGATTCGAGTGCTGAGCTAACAGGGAGTACTATAGTTTCATTCAAGAAACTGTGGATGGATGTCAAAAGTACCACTTGTATAGGGTCTACCGCACCTCAAGCCGATAGATTTGCTATTTTCTCCACTTAGAAGTATTTTGCAAAATTTTAACTATTAGAAACAGCTCAATCGTTCTCCCAGTTAGCAATTGACAAATAACCTGATTATATAGGAAAATAATGTGGTAAAATCAATTCCAATATTGGTACTACATAAGTTGGATGATCATCATCATTAGTTCAAATATCCCGATCGAATTGTGAAGGTTCATTCATTAGACCTGTCAGTTGCTTATATAGTATAGGATTCAAATTATGTATGTGCCTGGTATGAGTGCATACTCTACATGATACTTCATATAAAGATGTATAATCTTACGTATTCGTTAATAACACCAATATAACACACTTTCTTACATATTCCATTCAATTAGATTAAAAACATATACTTAAAAGTGTGAAGAGACCCGAAATACATGATAAATTCCTTTCAGTCAGTTCAAATTATATTTAACAAATAAGCTGATACGAGTTGTTCAATTTTTCATGAAATATTTGTTTCAGAAGAATGGTTTCCAAAGTCTTACTCCTGATGTTCTGGGGTTTTTGTGGTATAGCCAATGCGGGTTATATTCCTCCAGGACCTCGTTACAGATGTCCCAAGGAGCACATACTTCTGCATCCTTGCGCGTGTGATACAGAAACCGATAACGGTATAACGGTCAGTTGCAATAATACCAACTTAGCTAGCATGAGTGTTGCTCTGAACAATTTGGCAACATTCGATTTACCCATAGAGACGCTGACTATCTACAAATGTAACATAGGTGAGTATCAAAAAATAAAATAATATGTAAATATATAAATGCCTTCAGAAATGTAAACATAGATTAAAAGGTTCTATTTTCATAAATATACAATTCCAATTAATAATGAATGACATGAGTCTGTTGTTGTGCGTGTGCGTGCGTGTACGGGTGTGTGCTTGTGGAAATATGTTTACCTGTGCATGTGTCTCTATGCGTGCGTGTGCTTGAAAGTTTCAGGCACATGAATATGTTGTCTTGTTTGTGGGGAATAATCTTGTATTAACACGATTTCTGACTGGACATAGCAAGAGAATATTTGAAGTGCTTTTAAAAAATTTCAATTGAAGCGAGTTTGAGGAGGATTTGTCCGTGGGGGCCTCCAGAGGGCTGCCTGCAGCTTTCATGGCCCCTATTCGTGAGAAGAACAGAAAAAAGGACGAGAGAATTATCTTCTTTCCTCAACCTCTGTAAGGTGCTGGACGCTTGAATCACCTCCCTTTTACATAACATCGAAAGATGAATTGTAATGAGTCTTGACCCAGGTATGAATTATATGTTAATTCTCGAATGGAAGGTCACATCAAGACATTAGCTTACTATTTTTGTCAAAGTGCGGGAATCTTTTGACTTACTGCAATAGGTGTACTGAGCATCTATATCGAATTAATTTCAATTGAAATTGTCTCGTCGTAACAACGAACGAACTATGAAAAATTGAAATTATAACACATTGATGTGTAAAATTATGTATATTAGGAAGTCACTACAAAGTAATATTTATATATTTGAGCTTCTCATTAATGGAGAAAAACGCAAAGACATCCGAATTACATGTTAATATAAATTACCGAGATATGATCAAATATTAATTGCAATTGAAGCCTGCAATTCTAGTCTTATTCATTCTGCCCTAATGAGCCATGGCTACTTACTCCCCTGGGACTATCTGGGGCTAGGACATCTATAGATAGCACTCTGACACGCTTTGTGGTAAGGACCCTAGCTGAAGTCCTCTCTGAGGAGTAAGTCTCATGAATAATCTGTCGCCCGAGGAAACAAACTGAGCTAAAGTCGATTCAGATCCGGCTAACTTGAAGGAACAATGAGACAGTAGTAAATAATAAACGCAAAAAGTTTGCAAGGCAAGCTAAAAGCAGTGTATGCGGTTTTCATACGTTAGACAATGAAAGCAAACTTTGGCTTCTGAAAAATAACTTCATTGAATATAAGATGATAATAATTCAGTCCCTGGAATGTATAAGACATAATAGCTCCAAAATGATGGATAAAAAGTTCTTTGAAAATTGATAGATAGAATATATGATTGTTGAAGTCCTTACTTCATTGAAATTCATCATACCGATGAAGAAAATAAACAGCACCGCTATCATTTGATAATGACAAACTATAACAATCAAAACTGCAGTAAGGATTTGCTATATTATATCAGTGATGATACCACTGACTATGGTATATAATATTTACCGCTATCATTTGATAATGACAAACTATAACAATCAAAACTGCAGTAAGGATTTGCTATATTATATCAGTGATGATACCACTGACTATAGTATATAATATTTCAGTTCATATTCAATGGGTAATACACATAATTATTTAAAACAGTATTGTTCATCTCGTTTATTGGTAGACGAATGTTTGAGAATAATCTTTATATTTAAAACAGGTAGATTGTTTGGAAGCCTACTATACAAATTGAAATTGAAAATCTTGTACATTGAAGATACACCAATTGAAGCAATAGATGAATACACCTTTCTAGGAGTGAATAGCACGTTGCAGAAACTCTATTTAATTAATACTAGTTTAAATGAATTTCCTACTCGTGCTTTCAAGGTAAGTTCTTTATTCAGTAAAATATCTTTGTTGCGTCTAGTCAGTTTGAAGTGAGAAAAAAACTTCCACATAAAATATTTTCCTTTCATCTCAAACTGAATTTTTAATTTTTTGACTGGTGAATTTGTGATTCACCTAGTTAAAATCGAACTGTTCTTAGTAATTTCATTCAAACTTAGAATAGATTTTCATCACGTTATGGCTGATTCTATTCAATTTTCAACTAAATATGTATAAAAATAGAGAGAATCACACAGACAATTAAGGCTTTACAAACTATTCAACATAGGATAATCAAAGTAGGTGTGATTTAGTCCACACTAACATCCTTTTTCATAGTAAATTATATTATATTACATTCCACAGTGATACCTCATATTATAGTATTAAGGTAAATGAAATTAGAGAATGGGGATTCGAATACACATCTTCTGAATTTCTAGTCCGGAGTCTTTACTTTGGTCATCGCCAGACCTTGATATTGTTTTGAATATAAACCTCTGAATGGACGATAGATCATTCATTTTTAATTTTATGTGATTCGATGCCTCATCATAGTTCAAATATTCATGTACATTAATCTTACATTAACTCTGTGTGAGTTGAGAATTGAAGGGTACACAGTAACCTACCTTAGATATACCCCTAATTACTCATTATACGGGGTGCCTTGAGTGTGTTGTAATTGAAATGATGACATAAATTTTGAACAAAATTGAGAATATAATGTACAATTTCACGGATTACAACTTTTTTTTATCCAATTCAAAGTAATACCCCCAGGCTTATTTAAAGAATATTTTATCCTTCGATGATTTTCTGATAGCCGAATTGTTTGGAAGATACATTTCCTATTCGGTATATTCATTTTATCAAAAGTTGGTGTAAATAATACATAGTATTTAATCAACAAAAATTGTATTACGTGTAAAGCTTCTTGTTCTACAATAACTGTTGAAAACGACTGCCACCAGCTAGAATAGTATTTAATCAACAAAAATTTTATTACGTGTAAAGCTTCTTGACCTACAATAACTGTTGAAAACGACTGCCATCAGCTAGAATGCATGGCTCCAATCTTCTCCTTATTGGCTACCGAATTCTTTGAAAAATATCATGGTCGTAACTTATCGAATTGCACCCTCCAATCATCCGACTTCTAGAATATATCATATTTTCCACTGGAGTAGTGTCAATAAGTAATGAGTTAAGATGGCCCCATACGAAATAATTCAGGAGGTTCTTGTTCGTGAATCGAGTTCAACGACCATATGCTGCTGTTAGAAAAAATCGTGCATAAACCACATTGCAATTCTTTTTACCATCCTCCGACAACTCAGATGGAGATTGTTCCAAAGAGTTCCAGATGAAAAAACCGGTCCAATTACCTACCTATAATTCCAACTCAAGAGTTCAACGGAAACTGATGTGGTGTACGATCTTTGAATACCTCATATGTATTCTCCTTGAAAGAATTAGAGAACTGTCTATAACTGAGGGATTTGAAACATTGATAAAATGCAATACGTGGAGGAAAATCACCAGGAAGAAGTGCCTGAACGGGTTGTATGTGATCTGGGTACAACAAATAGTTCCTCGAAATTTTCTACATAGTCCCTTTACTTACGTATGAAGCATTTTCAATTTTTTCAGTATTAGTACCTGCATTTTTCTCTATCATGTCAGCACATTTTCTTCCACATATTTCAGTCTTACTATAATTGGCCTTCCTGGTCCTCTATATCGTTTGAATATACCTGTTTCATGATGGATTGATGAATAGTTTGGGAGGTTTTTCTATCAGGGACATCACAAGCCTGTAATGAATTCCCATCGGCAACTTCATACAAGAAATGCATGTCAGTCATTTTGGCGTTCATATAGCGATTCGTCATAGTGTAGGTACTTCACCCAACAAAAGATCAACTATCAAATACAGAGATTGAAACACAATTAGTTTAAGCAAATTCACATTCACGAATCACGAAACACATTCAAATTAAATTCACATTCAAATTGATGCTGCACAAAATATAGGTTCTCAGTAATCAGATTGTTGTTTAAAAATAAAAACGCATTGCGAACATTTGTTGTACTCGGCAAACCCACTGCAGTATGCCATACCTTTATTAAGGCTGCAATAATAATTTTTGAAATATCAAAACCATTTTTATTAAATAATATTTATCGCCCCGTATCTTCGAAATAAAGTAGTTTTCCGAAAATCATGAAGGATCAAACTACTCACAAAATCATCCTAGGAATAACCCCTCGAATTTTTAACGTATGTTTATTGAGCACCTATAGGTGGATTACATTTTATAAATCACCCACGTCATGACATTCCCCACGTCCTGTTGAAATCGTGATAATGCGTTGATTTTGATATTTTAGTGATATGTCACTTTTGTTATGAGGGTGGTAACTCTGGATCGTATACAAAAACGAAACAACTACATATCACTTTTTAATTATTTGTTCACTCAATATTTCATGACTGGAAAATTCAGTTTATCTCAGTTAGATAGTAATGATATGATTCTGTAAATCGAATCATTTAACAAATTCAATTTGTTTCACTGAAATGATCGAATGAAAATATCAAAATTTCTTACAGAATCTTGGAGAACTAACCTTCTTGAAAATCGACCACCATCATTTAAATGCACTTCCGAAAAATGCGTTCACTTTAAGTGACATGAACGGGGTGCTTTTACACTTGCACGTCAGTAATGGAAACCTCTCGACGCCTCCAATAGAAAGTTTACAGCCCTTAAGGAGATTGAAAACGTTAGATCTTCACGGAAATAGAATCGATAAACTGAACAAGAATCAGTTCAGAGGTTTAAGGGATGTGGAAATACTGGATTTAAGTTTCAACAGTATTCATAAAGTGGATTCGAGTCATTTAGCGGATTTGACTAAACTGGGATGGTTCAATGTTTCCCATAACAATATAACAGAATTAACGAGGTAAGTCTACGACTATACAATTTGAGTTTAACTATCTATCTTGGAAATATTCGATGACGGTTTGTTCTATTAATTAATTATTGGGCTTATTAAATGTTCTAAAGGGAAGTTCATTATTCAACATCAGGAATCATTCCAGTTGCTTACATAAATGTTGTCATGCATATTCAAAAACGGGACTGACATTGAATAGAATTGCTGTATGTCAACATCACGGAAGCTCTTGATACATCTAGTTCATAAACCGAGTCTGTTATAGAGCTGGATAATAAATCCGCTACATGAACATAAAGATTCAAAATAGGAACCTCTGTTGTAACTTTTCTTGTAGTACTTAGGTACCTATATGAGGAAATTATTGAATACATCCTTTGGTTACATATGGTGATATTCATCTTCCAAACAGACATCGCTACTACTAATAACACCACCCAAGATTATAAGGTTTTGATGTGAGTGGCAACTGTGAGGTTCTAAAGTGACCTTTCGTGCCTAGTGATGCCAACTAGCTCACTAGATACTTTACACTCAGGGCTTGTGATGATTCGTGTCTTTAGATTCTCGATTGATCAGATTACCATGAGCGCCAACTGCTTCAGCAAAAAAAAGTCAAGATAGAATTCTCAATCAAGAATTTCCGGCACTACGAGGTGGATAAATTATTAAATCAGAAAAATAAACACAAGTTTCAACATAACAATTTGGTTTTAATCCTCCCTTAAGAAATTATAATTGGAACAAAAATAATTTGATTATTAACAGAATTATTTTCTAAATTGACAAATTTCAATAATGGAAAAATTTGAAGTGAAACAAACTGAAATTCTTAGTTATTTGACTAGTTAATTGAAGTTATTAATTTTGAAAAAGAATTAAAGAAATTAAATTATAGATGAAAATAAATTTGGTAAGAGACCATAAACAATTTATTACGAAAATTTGGTTATTCCAACTAGAAAAAATTTCAAAGTCCTTTAAACTTGGATGAGCTTGGGAGAAGTCCTCTGCCAGGAATTCTCCTCTAGAACACGGCACGGGAAAAAGAATGGTGACGTCTCGATCCTTCAATTCATGTAATATAGACAATATGAGCAATACCTTGGCCACAAGTTCGAGGGACAAATAACTCAATCAGCAGAAATAATCAATATAATTCCACAACTGATTGAATTGAAATTTTGAAGGGAATTGGTAAAATACAATATTAAAATCTGGAAGGTTACTTATTGAAGCTATGACAATTTATACTACAAATTATATTGAAAAAAGGAAGTCTTCAAAAATATGAGTGAGTTAATTTGGAAAATTGCAACAGAACAATCAGATAATAGCTTACAGAATACAGTATACTGAAATTGTGCTCGTAGATTCTAAACGAATAATTCGTTCTAACGATATCAGATGATTCACTCGGTTATCTCATGAAGTACTGGACAAAAATTTCGGCTTTATCTGAGTTTCCCCAGACCAATAATTATTCCGTTATCTCACCAAGACCAGCCTAAAAAGACATAACCATTAAAATTGATATGAGGAGGGTCAAAGAGAGGGGATACAGAATACCACGCAACCACGCGGATGATTGCTAGATTCAACAAGCCTTAGAGAACGACATGAACCATTCTGACTACTTGACAAATTAGATTCTGAATGAAGACAAGAGGAAGAATATAGTAAATGATTATCTAATTCAGATTCGAGCAAGCAAAAGAGATCTGGTGTGAACGCGTGGAAGAATCGTTCTTATATTATTGAAAAATATCATCCATCAGATAATATACACAACTACAACTAGGTTTAGATACTATCAGACATCAAATAACTTGTTCACTATCGACAATAATTCCTTCAATAAAGCCAATTGATTCCAGAAAATAAAAAAGTTTCAGTATAACTCACCCAGCTTAATTTACTAACCAAGATGCCCCCGTCGATTTTTGTTTTCTCGTCAACCTTTTCATCATCACGTGTTGCGAGACCTCTCCCATGTTCACGGGCAAGATACATAATTGATTTTATATTGAAACATAGATGTCAGTCATAGCCTCTTTCCAAGTTTAATCATCTATAATTCCGAGCGGAAGCCGTTATTGAGATTATTCAAGCAATATTAGATATAGTAACGTATAACGTTACAAGATTCCTCAATACTGTTTTGAAATTTTGTATGCGATAAATTCAATAAGATTTTTTCAAAAATGGTCTTAACTGTGGATTGATACGAGATATTCATTACATTTTTGTGTATTCAGCCCTTTCATATCATTTAATTATTTGAGCCAGTTCACTGATATTTTGCAAGTGTATGTTTTTCAAAGGCGCTTATTGAGGCTAATCTTTAGAAACTATAATTTGTCTTCCATATATCTTTTCAATCACTTGTTGAATTACATTTTTATCGATAGAAACACCAATTTCAAAAATAGCGATAATCACGCTCACGAAACCAGAGATGAAGGAAATGTGCGTTGAATGCTCTAAGCAGATTTTTAAACCTACTCCCAGCTGATCCTAAATCAATTCATTCTCACAATATTTTCAAATGTAGGTTGAAGTAGTTCTTGTCAGAACAATGTTTTTATTTCCTATACAAGAATTTGTCGAGTATTGTTCAACGTCTCAACCACCTGCATTTAGTGTTTGAATAAAAATTTTTTAATTTTTTTTCAACAGTCTAATACGATGTGAAACCTACTACATGGAAATTTTTGAAGTTTAATAATAGTGTACTTGTGGAATTTTCTAATTTCTGAACCTATTTACTAATTCGTACTACTGACTTATAGATTTCAAATTTCTTATACGTATGCATATTAATTTTTTTTGGATCTGATTTATAACCTGATGCATTCTATACTATGTGTCTCTTCAGTCTCATGAATGAAGTAAGTAACACATTGAATCTTTCTGGAAAAAATAAAACCTAATGCCAATCTAGGTTAAGTAAGGATGCAGAATACATTTATTGGGAAGAACAAATATGATCAACTGTTCAGCTGGAAAGAAAAAAAAACATTAGCGACTTGTACAATATTATGAGGAAATTTAAAATCACTTGAGGTTATGTTGTAATTACTGAGGGACAATACTTTCAGGACTATTTAAATTAATCAGGTTTCTCTGTTCAATATTCTCCTAACAAAACTCATGTTACTGAAGAAGACATTCAGATTTGTATCGACTTCGATATAATATGAAATAATATACTGTTTTAAAAGAGTCTGATGTTGTGAAGTACCTTTAAAAATAGGCTGATAAAACAACAAATTCAACAATCGCTCAATTCGAAGTAGCTCACGACGTCCAAATCAAAAGTGTGTGAACCCAAAATTCCGCATGATGATATCGCATAATAATTGTTCAGAATTTCCTTATACAAGGTGGCGCAAAATCAAGTACCCTATGGAATGTTGTCATTAGTTCGTTTGTATTTGACATCTGTTCGAGTTTTTCTGTCAGTTGTAAAGTAGATACTTGGGAAATTATTATGAATCGATATACGCCTCAAGAACGTGCTGAAATCGTAAAATTTTTTTATCAAAATAATTCGTCGGTTATCCTAGCTCAACGAGAATACCGTAGAAAATATGGAAGACGCGGTGTTCCAACTGCGAAGACATTTCGGCGATTAGCGACAAATTTTCAACAATCTGGGTCTACATCTGGTAGACCTCATATTGGCAGACCTCGTTCAGCTCGTTCAAGGGAGAATATAGACCGGGTGCGTAGAGATGTGATGGAAAGGCCTTACACATCAACAAGAAAACGATCTTCGCAAGTAAACATTACCCGACGTTCATTGCAACGAATTTTAGTGAAAGATTTGCATTTGTTCCCCTACAAAATACAGGTAACCCATAAAATTATGCCTTTAGACTTTGAAAAACGACTTCAATATTGTAATGCTATAGTAAACCTTGAAAACGAAATTGGGGATTTTTGGAACAAAATCATAATGAGTGACGAAGCTCATTTTTGTTTAAATGGAGCTGTGAATAAGCAGAATCATCGCTTCTGGGGTAGTGAGAATCCACAAATTATTCACCAGCAACCGTTACATGAGCCAAAAGTGACCGTATGGTGTGGCGTTATTGGCAGAAAAATTTTGGGGCCATATTTTTTTGAGGACGATCGCGGAAGAACCACTACAATAAATGGAGATCGCTACAGAAGCATGCTGTTGAATTTTTTAATTCCGGAAATGGAAGAACTTAATCAGGAAGAGATTTGGTATCAACAAGATGGTGCGACAGCACATACGGCCCGTGAGACAATAGCCATTTTGAACAGAATTTTTCCTGGACGCCTTATCTCGAAAAACGGCGATATTGCATATCCGCCAAGGTCCCCAGATTTAACTGTTCCAGACTTTTGGTTATGGGGTTATCTCAAAGATAGGGTATTTGTAAATAATCCTCAAACACTAGAGGCATTAAAAGACAACATCCGGGAAGAAATTGACAGAATACCACCTGAAATGTTGGAGAAAGTTATGAAAAATGCTTTAAAAAGAGCTCATTATTGCATTAATGCTGAGGGTGGCCATTTGGTCGATATTATTTTTAGTGTGTAACAAAACAAATTTTTAAAGTTTAAATAAACGTTTTTCATGTATAATATGACTGTTTTTTAATTAATCTTGCTTTTATATAAAAAAGAAATAGCGTACTTGATTTTGCGCCACCTTGTACTTCCCAAATAACAAAATTGGAATGAAATTATAATCCACGGAATTCTTCAACATTTTTACTCCATGTCCAGCAGTTCCATCTGCAGACATTGAACTCGTATTATTGATAATGCCTTAGAAATTAAAATATGCCATTTGAAAACTATTTGGAGATTGTAATGCAAGCAAGGGGTTACTCTCAGCTGTAGATAAATCGGAATTTAATAAATTGCCTCTTCGTTTAACTAACCATTTTTCTATGTTATACGTGGAATGTTCGGAATATCTGGTCTCATGGAATTACACGGCTTATAAATCGTAGGTAAGCAATATAGTTTACGGAAACCTGAAAAACTTGACTCCTTCATTTGTTTGCAACGAACCTATCGGGAAATACCCGATAATTTTGAAGCTCTTGTGGTATTATATATGATTATATCTTATTTATAGAGTAATGAATATATTCAAGTTGGGTATTCGATGATTATTGAAATTTTCATTGCATTCTTCTTAATTTGAATGAAAAATAATTGAAAGTTTCATATTAGATTTGTATGGAGTCAACCAACTACTCTTTGATTTCCAGTTTTAATGAACAATCTTATTCTGACCTATCGATTGAGTAAGTAGTATATTTAAATGAAACGTAGAGATATTCCTCTCATTTTCCGGAGAGCTATGTTTCTCTCATCGGTTCCAGATTGTTTTTTCTATCGCCAGATTAAATGAATATGTGCTTCCACATTGGGAAAGTGAGGATCAATAACATAATTACAACAATACTTGGAAAAATTCAAGATTTCTTATTTGATTCAGTAGTAATTCGGAATGTAATAATCGTAGAAATGAGAGGCAACTCATATGGAAGCTGATGGGAAGGCATATTTCAGAATCAATTTCTATACCGAACGCTTCAATCTGTATTTCACGCCATGAATGTTATATTCAGTATTTTAAATCTGCTCACTGACATTTTGACATTTAATTTTCAGAGGAGCTTTCGCCAGAAACACACTGTTGAAAGTTTTAAATATGGCTCATAATAAAATCAAACGACTGGATTTAAATTCGTTCAGGGGAATGAGATTCATGCGGAGACTTTACTTTGGCGATAATATAATTTCCGACATAGGAAGAGGAACGTTTAGCAGCCTGAAACGGATTGGAACTATTGATTTATCGAGAAACTTGCTGAAAAAAATAGATTATCAAATGTTTCATGAGCTCAATTATGCTGAGGTGAGTACAACAATGATGAGATTCGTTCTCACTATATAATTAAAGTATAACGACATCTCCAAACATTTAAATTCCGCCCCTCTGATGTTAAGTAATATGTGCTAATAAGTAGAGAGATATACCATGAGGTTAATTGCTGAAACTGACACTTTATGTCGAATCAATAGATATCTCATCGAAAAATGTCAAAACAATTTTACTGTTATGACCTATAGTCATGCTGCATATACGATGTGCCATTGAAATAACCTCAATTCAGTATTTATATTAGTTTTGAACTATGAATTCAGAATTCCTTCCGAAATAATCTAACCAAAATAACGTTGCATTGGTATGAATGATAGTTCCAGTTGCATGGAGCAAATTGTTATTACTGAGGATTTCATGAGAACATGTAACTTTTATTCACATTATGACTTGAAAAGGTACTCACTAAGAAAAAAAAAGTTGTATCCACGGATCATCTTATACTATTCACTACATACAATCTAAAGTTTGAACATTGGTCAAAATCATATTTCACTCAGAACCTCAATCAAACTCAACATTATTACTTTTTAGATTACCTTATCGAAACGAAAGGAAATACTATTGTACCTTTCAACTTTATAACTCTCTACCTACTTTCTTATTGAAGATAGTTGTGATGGCGAATTCCGAAATGTATGGTTATAATAGATAGGATATTCAGTCATCTCCAATTAAATTCTCATCGGAAGTGGGAATAAAAATAATTTGCTCAATCTATGAATGGTGATAATAATTGAAAATGATCATAACCATAATCAATAAATGTATTAAAATTGTCCAGACTGTACTTCATCCACAAATTAGGAATGTTTCTAGATGTTTCTCCAGATATTCAGATCTCCTTCTCAATTTACAATATTATACATCATGTCTTAGATATTGTTGTGCTTATCATCAGTAACCCTGATTTTTGAAAGACCTCCATGATCAAACATCGAAAGATGAAAGGCCGTCCAATGAAACAACTCATTATTTCTATGTATATTCCTGAACCATGTTCAGAGACTGATGTAGGTTTTTTCCCCAGAGGCACACAGTTTCAGATCGTCCATGTGTAATAAACGGGTGATATGATGCCTCCGGTTGTTCGGTGGTCCAGAATATCCACAAGTCCGTCTTAACGCAATGGACAGCGGCTGCAGCGACATGTTGAAAAAGGGAGGAGTCTCCTTAGATAACACCCTTCTTGAATGTTACCAATTCTGTCAAGACTCGTCGTGTGCCTGATGTAATGGCAAAACGAGTCTTCCAGAGTGGCAACAATTTTTCTATGCATCTCACTAGTGTGGTTGGTTTCGCAAGTATAATAATAGCTCATGTGATGTTGAATCAAATTCCTTGCGGTAGTCAATCCGGTTATTCGATCTTCACGAAATTTCAACTAAAGGTTCATTACATCACAAGAATAGAAGGATACCAATTTTGTTCCTCAACTAGCAGTTCGAGTTGTTAAAAAAATGATAAATTTTACACCAAAAGTGTCCAAAAAACACTTTTTTGGCTAAAAGAAGTTGGTTCTTCCAATTTCTGGTATTAAAAAACTTAGATTATTCATATTTGCCTTTTTTTCCGGGTGGCTAAGCTTTACTCAAAATTTTCGCAAATGGCTCTTATCGTGTACGCTTACTCCACTGATGATGATTAACAACGAATGTGTATGAACATCGTTCACATAATTTTCGATTTTCTGAAGCTTATGTCGATACATTAGTTCCAGGTGAGCCTGGACACCAGAACAATCTCTCTATGTCCTTGGTGTATAAGTCAATTTGTCTAACTCCGTATTATTCATATTATTTCCTTCATCAAAATAATATTTGTATGTATCCACTATCGCCAGACCAAATCAATCTAAATATATTCTGATCCAAATGGGATCGGAATCTTACGATTGTGTAATGATTATGTTTCATTATGGAACATATTTTGATAACGTACAGTTTCATCTGAAGAAGACAAGAAGACTTAAGATGAAAAAGGAAATACAGTTCAAATAGTAAGCAGTTCAAACATCTAACAGGCATGTCAAATATGATAATATGAAACACCTTCCGGAATACCCTTCAGAACAGATTGCATACAGTTTCGGAATCATGTCTGAATGGAATTGGAAGTCTTCATTAGCTGGAAATAATTTGGAACTCACATGGTCCACTCATTCAATTGAGATGATATTTTCATGACTATATTGAAATGATAATTACGAAGGTGGCAACGTACAATGATTTATCATCCGAGTACCGGTCCAGATGAAATAAAGGAAGAAATAAATAATCATTACCAATAGTGTGCATAAGTATTGCAAATGACTTTCTGTTATTTAACCCTATCTTGTGACTAAATGAATAACTAAGTTATTCAAAGTATTTGTGAAAAGTATAAAGGTGAGGTTAGTCTGCAAATGTAGTAAGAAATTCAAGAGGCGAACTGACTTCTCCCCTTCAGTAATTTCATTTATAAACTTCAACTTGGTATTCACTGCCGATAACTTAGCATTTTCATTCCATTTCAGATAATTGATGTATCTCAAAACAACGTGAACGAAATCCAAAAACTGGCTTTTAAAGACGTATACCTAGCAGATATAAATTTATCTAGGAATAATATAAGCAAAATTGAAAACGGAGCCTTTGTTAATTGTGCCAACATTTCAACACTCGATTTGTCCTATAACAAATTAGGTAGTATATCGAAGTATGCTTTCGATGAAGCTACATATGCAACAACATTACAATTATCGTACAATTCCTTCACGGAATTGAATCAGGTGAGTTTTTTTCATGTGATGTCTTGATGATTTGGTTGTCAGTCAATGTGAATTGAAGCTGAGACGTAGCCTGAGAGTTAGAAGCACCCGATATTGTTATGGACAAGAGGATAAATAAAATCATGAAGAGTTGTTTTTATTTCTATCTCAATCTTCAAGGAATACTTATATTCTCAGTTATCACTTTGATATGACAACTTAGTTCAATAATAGTTTTACTTATTTACTCATTATTCTCGATGCACTTGTGATTTAATTTATTTTATATCTTTTACAATTTCCAAGATCATCATCATAAATGAGATAATTGGAACAGTCTGCATCAATGATTGCAATACTATGGAATGACCGGGTATACTTGTATACGGGCATCATATAATACGAACAATTTTGTTGTTTCTATATTCGAGAATATTATTTCTAGATTCATCAAAACAGGTTTTTATTTCACTATCAGGATATGAAATTTATTGAACATTCTGAATTTAATCCTGCATTTATGAATATATAATTAACAAGTTATTTGAATTTTAGGTTCCATTACAAAACATGAGTGGACTACGAGTATTGAATGTATCACATAACTCAATAGTGAAAATACCTAAAGGTACAATCCCCAAGCTGTATGAACTACACACCATAGATCTATCACATAATAATCTGAGTGAAATATATAATTCTATATTCCAAACTTTGTTTTCTCTAAGAACTTTAGATATGAGTTATAATAACCTAGAATCGATAAAATCAGGCACGTTCGGTGCATTACCCACTTTATTGGAGTTGGATTTAAGTTACAATCAACTTAAAAATATAGCTCGAAGTGCTCTAGAACGGTTGGCGAGCACGAGAAAAATAACACTTAGAGGAAATCAATTGAATGCGTTATTCTCCTTGCCGTTATCTGTTTCCCATTTGGATTTATCTTACAATAAGTTTGAACAGATCCCGCCTAAGCTGTGGCCCAGCATGAACTCTTTACTTCACCTAGATCTAAGCCACAATATGCTAAGAGATACATTGGTTGAAGGAAGCTTCAATAGTCTATTGACTTTGCAGAGGATTAATCTGAACTATAATGGTATGACAGATCCACCAGGGCGGGCACTGAACACTCTATCATCTCTACAATACATATATATGGAGGTATGTAACAGTACATTAATTATATGCAGTAACAAATATTCACCAAAATAAAATGCTCTGTCATAACCAAGTTGAGAAACTTGAGCAAATTTAGGAAATTAATAGGAATTAATAATACAAAATAAATCTTGAAAACTTGATGATGTTAATGAAATTAATACAAATCATATCTCCAGAGATTAAAAACAAATAATAACTTTCGGTAGTTGGAGAATTAAACTCAAACTTACATAGTGTTTGATTTAGAATCAATGCTGAAAAATTGTTCCACACACTGTGGCATTCTCAAAGCTAGGAATTATCTACTAAAGCTATATCTAAAATTATGTCCTTAAATATCAGAAATCAATACGAGTGTGGTACAAATTGATGAATAATGGTTTGAGTAGGAGTTAATTAACAAAATTGATGAAAAGGAGTGAACTATAGATATTAATTTGTTCATTTAATAAGATGCTACTATTGTTTCTGAATGTTTGAAAACATTTTTCTAGGGATTCTAGAATATTTTTATTATGTTCTAGTAGGTGATTTGCGTAATTAGGGGATTTATTTTGAGCCTGTAACTTCTCAGATGTTCGTGGAACCTTACACTGAAAATACATCAAGTTCGTTCTATGTAAGAGGCATTAGAGTTATCACATCTCAGCCTGTGAACTCTAGATTTTTTAAATTTGTTGTTCAATTTCGCTTGTGTGTTTGTGTGTGTTTGTGTGTGCTTTTGTAGGCTTGTGTGTGTTTTGTGTTTTATGTGTTTTATGTGCATCGCCCACTTTAAAGACGATGCCGCCGTTCCTTTTGGTAGTATGGATTCGAAATTCTGCAAATCGCTTCATAGTGGTGGCAGCAGTAACTGTTCGAATAATATTTCTAAAACAAATCTCCAAGTCTTTGAACGGAGTTTTGATATTTTATTGAACCATGTTGACAACCTTGTTTATCTGGTTATATACATATATCAAACGTATATATTCAACCTACGGGAGTGTCCGAAATTCTCATTTTAAGATTTAAGTGACTTCATGATCAATCTTATGTCTTCATTCTCAGGTACATTTTAATAGTTCATATGACAGCAAGTGTCAGTATGGAACTGGGTTATATTATAGTATGAATAATTGCGAAAGTTGTCTGGAGTGATCCACTCCACTCTAAAGTTGCCAGATATAGTTCAGGAGTGGAGAGTCGACTGCCATAATGCTACTGACCCAAGCAGATCCCTCAAATGTCTGCACACACTCTGATACTCACAAGCGCAGTTTGTGTACTAGGTCTATGAGTAAAATGTGCACACGGCGCATTAGTGAGTCTTATTTTGTATAGAATACAGACTACTCAGTTAGACAAAACCTATCAATATTGTCAGAATCTGTTGTTGTTTCTGAGTCTGATATTGAGAGGAAAGGCATTACATTGGGCATTCAAGGCTGCTGGCTGCTGGTCAACTGGAAACACGATAAGCTCATTCTCACGCTTCATCTGAAAGCATTTACCTCCTGGTCTATCTGAACAGAACAAACATATTATTTCGAAGTTGAGTTGGTCTGTGATTTTTGAACAACAGATGATCTACGAAAACTTACCACCTACAAGAAGAGCTTCCATATTGCAACCTATAGAGCCAAAATTTCAATTCACAGTATCAGTAAAATTATAGAGTTGTAATTTTGCAGATCTTCATTCTCTATATTCGTGAAGGTAAATATGAATATTTCAATCCGGATCGAAAAACCATTCCTCATTCTTTTTTCAGTAATTTTGTGACAAAGGAAACATAATGATATATTTAGAATATCACACATTTCACGATGAATTTTGAAATCAAAGCAATATTTCAAAATACTGTCTCATGTAATGTGAAGTTATATATAAGCATATTCCATTTTTGATTCCATAAAGTGAATTATCATGTTCAAATACGCAACACCAATCAAAATAATAATGAATCTAATCTAAATATCTTGGAATATTTCATTTCGGCACTCATTATGTGGGTACTAGTATTCTCTAATAAAGGTATATAGTTATTAAAACCTCTGAATTAAACACATATTTGAACAAACTTTTATCCAATAAAAGACACACTCCATTAATTATTAGCTATTCATCTTTCCTAAGTATTTAAATGTACATTCCAACGTTGACAGCATATAGACGAAATATTTATTCTGAGATCTATGAATATGTGGATTTCAGTTTAAAAAAAATGTTTTATAATTTTTCTGATCAACTTTTAGTTATTTATGAAACATATAACATTCCAGCTAGGTCGACAGGCTAGAATAAATCCTATGGATCACAATGAAGCGGATGTTCGATATGTGATTTTATTCAAATTATCTTCTTCATATAACAGTAAAACATCACATGCGAAATAAAATCACACATTTCGTAATATCATCCAACTATGTGCTTAATTTGGAAATTAATTATACAGAAAAATGCTAGTTGTTACACATATATCGACACCCCAAGGATGAGGTTGCACCTACTTCAAAAGTCAATAATTGAACAAATATTTGTTAGGCATTAAACTAATACTGCCTTGTAATTATTTTTTGGCCGTTATTCAGAAAAAAGTAAGATAATTAACAGTTTATTTTCAACGCATTATTTATTCTTTCGCTTCTTAAAAATGATTGATAATGAGAATTTAGAGTCGAGAACAAATTCATGTTCTAATTTGGGTAATCTTAGTAACAGAGGTAGGTACAATCCTAAATATACTATAATTTTCCGTGCATCAAAGTTTTAACTCGCAGATACAAATATGAAAGAGTATTTAAAGTATGTATTTTGAAATTATGTCATTGTGAAGATTGTATTGCACAATTGAGTTTGGATAAAAAAAAATATTATGATCAAGGAAAAAAAATAAATTTATTTTCATATTTTGCAAACAAAGTTCATTTTGGGAAAAGCAAATATTTTAATCCATAAAATGGACATATCTAGTGGAATTGAAACTGTGACCTCCCTGGACGATTTGAAGGGGGGTGTTTCATATAAAAATTGTCGATTTGGGACTCCCATAAAAAGTTACGGCCTTTTAAAGATGGCAGCTGGAATGTAGGTTTCATTGATTATCTCAGAAATGACCAGACTTGAAACAACCAAATTTGGTGGTCATTTATTGTTAATCTTATAATATTATCATCAATTGCGTGAGCTACTATAATAAAAATGGTTTCATTCTCTTCCCATTCCTAGTGCTTAGATACGTGTTTTATTTCTACACAAAAAGTAGAAGAGATGATGAAATTTTTGAGGTGTTAACAAAGTTTCGAGTTTGATGGGGCTACCAAAACAATATTTTTGAATCTAATAATGTTGAAAAGGAAAACTTGTCTTCTAAAATTTAATGGTGATAGTTCATTTCACCATGTACAGGTAAAATATGAGTTTGAGCAATAGGTCAGAATAGCCACACTAGTTAAACACTAACTGTATGATTTTAAAGTTAGCTCATTTCTGAGATAATCAGTAAGACCTACATTTCAGCTGCCATCTTTACAAGGTCATAACTTTTTATGAGAGGCCCAAATAGAAGTTTTGTAATAAAACTCTCCTCTCCAAATCGACCGCGGAGGTCATCGTTCCATTTTCACTAGATCGTTCCGGAACACCTGTATATCAATAGTTCTATATTGCTATTGTAAGAGAGAAATCTCGGTCAACATTAGGGTGCCAACATACATATTCAGTCGGATTGAACGTTGTATAATAGTATTTAATGAGTTTGAGCGAGATTCCAGAAAGAAGAGGATAAATGGGCGTTCCCGAATATTTTGTTTCATTCCAAGCTGTATTGTGGTGAAACTATCGATAAGTACCTGCGACAAATTCAAGTAATCTTTTTTTGAACCAAAATTGATCCGGCTTCCGAAGGACCAAATGCTAAATTACGCGATAAGTAATTCATAATACATTCTTTAAAGTAGATTGGTAACCCATCTAGGTCGCTAAACAAACTATTAACAATTTCGAACGAATCCACCATCAAGTGAAAAAAAAAGCCAACTTACTCAGGATATTTCTTGTCCAGATGTGAAGGGCCCTTCCTTAATATTATTTTCGATCATCCACCAATCGGAATCTCAAATTTCTGTACATCCACTTATGTGTTAAAGGCACAAAACGATCAAACGAACAATTAAATGTAAATCCACGTGTCACCTGTGTGACCGACAGTTATCAAGTGTTGTCCGATGAGCTCTGTTAACTTATCTCACAAATGGTGGACCGCGGTTCGCAAGTATTTTGAATTCAAATAAAATAACATTCGCCCAACGGAAGCCCACAAACGAACAAAAATAAAAATTAAATAAGACACGTGAAGACACTATCCAACACAGCCTTTTACAGACATATATCGTACAATTACTGTGAAGCTCTTACTGGCGAGAATGGGACGCTAGCTATACAGGAATATTAAATATATAGCAACAAACGAAAAATATAGAAGCATTTAAAATAATTTTCTATATTCATTTCTAATTTATTTGTGTTTTGTTCAGTTCATTTGATTTTGTCATTATTGGTACATATCTCAGAATTATTTTTTTCATTCATTACTTCCTCAAAATTGAGAAATTTGCTTCTATCCAATTCTGTTACTACATTTGGTTCACCAGATATTTTAGTGCATCTCATTATCGTTATCCTGAGGTACATAAATAATTTGGGTACCTGTGCCTTTCGATGGAAGTCAATGCCTGCTCAACATCATTTTAAATATGTTCGACCTCAAATAACACGGGAGTTATGTTCATGTTGAATTGTTCTGTAAACAATGTATACATAAAAATAACTAGTCTATCTATGTTTTGCCGGAATAGGAGAAAGTCTTGATGAATTTCTTCTGTTTTAATTCCTCATCACACGTTGGACATTGGTCTTTCTCAGGTACTATTGAAGTGAAGAAGTAACTATCAATCCTAAGTCTCTGTGTCATGAGTAGGTTTCGAGAATGAAGGTTTAAGCTCAATTTATGACATATTTTTTACATTTGAGTAATAGAGATTAAGTATACGAGGAACAAAGCCGTATTTCTTCTAATGTCTTCAGTGGCTAAATGATAAAGGAATTTGTGAACTTTCAGGTTGGATAGATAAATATAACTTTTCATTTAAATATTTCGGAAGCTATTGGTCGTAGCGATACTTCTTTTTTTGTTGCTGCGTTGGCCTTCTTGCAATGAGTAACCATGTACGCGTAATTAAAATTAACCGTCAATGAAGGATGAAATCATGTATGTTGGGTATGCGATATTATGTTGACCAGTATCTATTACGAAATAATTGTATTACTAGCATTTCTGGTCTCATTTAGGTCCGTTTGATTAATCTCAACTGGATCTTGCGCTTGTGTTCATAAAATCTATTGAGTATTATACATATTGAAAGTTTGTAACAATAATTTATTCATATTTAAAATGTTTAATTTCTGCAATTCAACCTAAATTTGAATTTGGTTTCAATTTCCAATTTTTTAACAATAACATATTTTATTGTTGGACGAATGATGAATACCAGGTTAATTGGCCAATTCTGATTGAAAGACCTGACAATTTGAAATTCTCCCGCCAATAGAATTTTTTCAGATTGAATTGATAGAGCCGTTACATGATGAAAAATCATTTCAAATTACAGAGTAAAACAAATGTTGATAAATTTCTGCTACATATTTGGTTGTTTCACTTTGTAAAATTTTATTGACTGTTTCAGGGAAATAATTTAACTGAACTTAGAAGGAACGCTTTTGGCAATCTACCTGTTGTGTTCGAGCTAAATTTAGCACATAACAATCTCAATAACATCAGTTCACGAGCTTTTGAAGGGCTCTTACAAGTTCTTGTTCTCAATCTTACAAACAACAACCTTTCTCACATTCCTAATGGAGCTTTCCAGGGTAAGTGCGTCGTTTCAATAAAGTATTTCCACTCCTGCCTACTTTCAAGCTCGTATGCCTTATTTATTGCAATCAATGATGTGAATATCAGTAACATCATACTATTATCCAGCCTATGAGATGATTAAATGAACTAACAAATATAAGTGTAGATAATCATTCGACAATTTTACAAGCATTCCCATTTTCATAGATGCTCATGACCAATCAAATCAAAATTATGCGATAATTTAGCACCAGTGCAATTATCGATAATTGCACTAATGTAATTATCGATGACTTTTACATCGTGGGCATTTATCATATCCGTATTTATTATGAAATTTCTGACATTAAAACTTATTCTAGAGGTACTTGAACTTTGATCCGAGACTGTAGAGGCATGCAATTCCTTATTTAGTCACATTTTATAGACAACATCTTCATAAAAATCCTTGTCCAATAGGAAGTATTGTTTTATGGAGTTAACGAATTCGTGATTTTAGTTACCTGATCTTCATTCACCTCTGCTTTCGATAAATGACTCACGGCTATTGCTCTATGGGAGTGATTAGATAACTAGAATTTATTGGTTGCGATGAAATTTCAGCCCATTTCGAAATTTCATTTCGTCTAACTGGTATATTATTGTACCATATGCCATTTTTCTTTCTGCCGGGATAAGATGTCAGAAAGAGCGATTTTTTCCTTTCTCCAAAATATTTTTCTCGTACAATCTAAAATAGACAGTAAAACTTCGTAAAAAATTTCGGAGCAGAAAAACGTAAATTTAACCTACCTGACTTTGCAGTTTTCTGTGTTAGGAGTATTCACGATCAACCATTAGGAGTCGCTCGAATCATGATTTCCTCCTTGGGAAAATTTTGGAAATATTGGATTGTATGCAATCCTTCCACCGCTGAGTAAACGTGGAGAGATCTCTTTTTACAAAAATCCTTTAGGCAATTTACAGCTTCACCTCCGCGGAAGGCTAGTTTGAACGATATAAAGTGAAAACTTTTTTTTTGAAGTTCATCGGGAGTATCTTCATCATGTTACTTATGTATTGTTGGGAATGCATCAGAAGTAAATGCCGTCGACCTCGTTTTTCGTTTTATGGGCTCCAACTTTCGGCGTTGAGCATCTCTAGCGTCTCTTGCAGATTTAAATTTATAATAATACAGAAATAACTGTTGTATCTTTCTTGAAATAGCTTAGCTGTTAGAACAGTTTTCTAACAATACTTTCTCTATATAAAGAGCCGCTTTTTTTCGCATATTGCTTTTCCAATTTGTTAAAATGGAAGTGCTTTGATTTCTTGGTATTTATTAGTGTAAAGTCTTCATGGTTTTTCTCAATTCCTTCAGCGGAAGCTTGTCTTAACGCGATATTTCCGCTATGAAGCTCACGGCGCGGCGTCTGAAAAAACATCAATCTATCATTTTCAAGAATATGCAACTTGATTTTCAATGTCAATATTGAAGAGGAATCGATCACAGTTTTGATTCATGAAATTTTCTTACTAAATAGGATTCGTGCAATGGAAATTACAGGTAATTTTTGACAAATCTTCACTCATGCAAGTTAAACCTACAATCACATTTCGATTGGTGCATATTTGTCGAAGAAAGTAGTGCAGAATTATCGTTGTAATAATTTCTTTCCTTTGGATCTAACACTTTCCAGAAGCCTCTATTTCATCACGTAAACTTCTTTACCTGATGATAATCAGATTATTACATGCGTTGAAGGTAGTAGTATATGTAAAATCACTCACAAAACGGTTTCGCGATATAGTACCAATAGTAGATCGCGGGAAGTCGGCAAAAAAATTTGGAAAGGGATCAAATTTAGGAAAGAGGTAGTATTTAAGTATGAGAAAAGTTAAGAATTCCTCCCGAAAGCGGTGAAAATTCAAAGATAATTTTTGAACAGACAACATTTTCCGGGGTTTTCCCGTTATATCCCTGAAAATAAGGGAAATATCGGAAAGTTTCGTGGGAGTAAAAGTAATGTGCACGGAATTCTGAACTTGAAAGTTCTCTACAGATTCTTCCGTAAACTTTCCGCGTAAGCCGCTGTTGAACATAGCTCCTTTTTGTTCAATGCTAGTGGCTGAAAATGACCAAAATTTCAGGTATTGGAGCACCTTTTTCAGGTTCACGGAGAAATTACTCGGAATGTACTGATCAGATGAATGAAATTCACGAGATTTTTGAGGGAGAGTACCAAAGTTTCAAAAATACCACATCAGAATATCGATATATATATTGTTATGATTTCGTTTCATAGACAATAAAATTTTAAAAATAAATAAATAAAAAGCTAGCCGGAAGAATTAATAATAATTCATAATTAAATAATAAACTCATAAAAGAGTTTAGTTAATAATTGTCACCACAACGTGGGGCAATATAAACCAAAAGACCTATTCAAAAGAAATTTTCTTAATAATATATACAGGATGTTCCATCTCAGACGAGCCACCCCGTATATTTCTTATCCCATAGTGAGTGTAAAAATCTCTCGAAACACGTCGAATAATTTTGTTTGGGGGACATCTTTTGACGTATATTCGAGGCTTGAACGAGCAACCCCCTAATAGGAGGCGCTTCAACCCCTCAAAATTGAATAGGGGAGAGGGGTTGAGTGATACGTCATTTGAAAGGTCTTGGAAGCCTCTTTACAACGGTGTATGAACGTAATTTTGATGAAACTTTTTTGCCATAAATTAATTTTGTTGCTCGAATGCGCCACCTTGAATATTTTGGTTATTTGTACATTGTACAAGCTCATTTTTATTAAGCCTTTTTCACAAACTTAAACAATCTTCAAAAAATCACATTCATAGAAAAATTGAATTGTGTTGTCATGCTTACAATGAAAAAAAATAAATCTGCGTGTTTAAATCAAATGTTCAAATTGTCCTCCATTGACTTCCATACTATAATACAATCTTGACTGAAAACCGTCTCTAACATGGTTCAGCATAATTGGAGTTATTTGACGACACTCATTTACAATTCGTTGGCGTAGTTCGTCCAAATTTTCAGGCTGAGTCACAAAAATCTTCGACTTAAAATGTTCCCACAAGAAGAAGTCCAGAGGGTTCAGGTCAGGAGTTCGGGCAGGCCACTTCATAGGACCTCTTCTTCCAATCCAACGACCGGGGTATTGCAAATTGAGGTATTGGCGAACTGGTACGGCGTAGTGAGGAGGAGCTCCGTCTCGTTGGAAATGCAATTGTTGTTCAAGTAGTAGAGGATCGTTTTCTAATTGTTCAGTTATTAACGGATCAATCGCATTCTCCAACATTACAAGATAAATTTCGTCATTTAAATTACCAGGAATAAACAGAGGTCCACTTAGGTGGTCTCCCAAAATTCCTACCCGAACGTTTAGGTTTTCCCGATGTTGAGTGTGAGCTTCTCAGAATACATGAGGATTTATATCGCTCCAAATTCTACAGTTATGCCGGTTAACCTCTCCATTAAGTAAAAAGTGCATTCATCAGAAAAGCATACGTTGTACAAGAAATTTGGTTTATTGTTGATACGCTCGATCACAATTTCGCAAAACTCTTGCCTTCGATCCCAATCATCATCATTTAATTCCTGAATTAATTTAAATTTGTACGGATGGAACCCTGTGTTTATGTAAAATTCTGAAAACGTTAGATTGGCTAATACCGGAAGCTGCAGAAAGTTGTCGTACAGATTGCATATTTGGCATAAGTTGGACATGTCCCAATACCGCCACAGCCGCTCTTTCATCATTAACAATTCCAATGGGTGCCCGTTTTTTATCCATTACTGAACCCGTCTCCACAAATTTTGAAATCAATTCCATTACGTACTTATGGCGAACGCTACGTTCAGGATGGTTTTCATTAAATATCCTTGCAGCCGCTCGGGCATAATTTTGATTTTGGTAATAAAGGCTAACCAGCTCAACACGTTCTTGCAATGTGTACACCATATTTTTTGAAATTTTAAACAAATAAGCAAAGTAGTAATTCAACAGATTGATTAAAATCATGAAATGTTCGAAGAAACGTTAAAACCAGATGAACACCTTCTAAGAACAAAAAATGAAGGCAACATAAGGAAATGTTTTGCTGTTTTTTTATTTATTAGTTTGAGAGAATGTATTATTGTATGGAAGTCAATGGAGGACAATTTGAACATTTGATTTAAATACGCAGATTTAATTTTTTTCATTGTAAGCATGACAACACAATTCAATTTTTTCACGAATTTGATCTTTTGAAGATTGTTTAAGTTTGTGAAAGAGGCTTAATAAAAATGAGCTTGTACATTGTACAAATAACCAAAATATTCAAGGTGGCGCATTCGAGCAACAAAATCAATTTTTGGCGAGAAAACAGTTCATCAAATTTACTTCATACACCGTTGTGAAGAGGCTTGCAAGACCTTTCAAATGATTTATCACTCAACCCCTCTCCCCTATTCAATTTTGAGGGGTTGAAGCGCCCCCTATTAGGGGGTTGCTCGTTCAAGCCTCAAATATACGTCAAAAAATGTCCCACAAACAAAATCATTCGACGTGTTTCGGGAGATTTTTCCACTCACTATGGGATAAAAAATATACGGGGTGGCTCGTCTCAGATGGAACACCTTGTAGATAGCCATTCCATGAAAAATAATCTTTTACAGAGGAAATTTGTTTTTGAGCACATGATGATAACAAAGTTCATATCTGTGAACGGACTAATATTAGATGCAGTCCTTCAAGGTACTTGAGGTTCGTATTGTCTCTTTCGAAATTTGCAATATGAAGTCGCAGCCAATTACCCCTTTTCAAAAACGAAAACTTTCTAACTTTGATAATTCGAGAGCATTGAGCTGTTACGTATTGAAAAAAAATTCTGGAAAATTCTGAAAATGTATGAGAATGTTGACAATATTTTCTAATAGCTGCTTAGAATTATTGCGAAAAGTTGAAACTTCCTGGAAATTTTAAAAAGTGCTGCAGTAGCGTGAACTTTGTCATGTTTTCTTCACGTCGATATTATTCTGTAAATGGACCACTTAGAAAGACTGATGCTCGGAAATGAAAGATTATTATTTCTTCTTTTATTTCTCCATTAGGGGGGAACTCGCTATTCTCTTGTTTAGGAAAGCTCATACATTACACCCCGGGTAATCGCACCGCCAAACTGAAAATGGTGCTTCAATATTCGAAATATCGAGCACATGAAGCCATCACTGGTATTCAACAGAAAGTAGTTATTTCAAACTTCGGTCTTCACGGAAATTTCAACAATTACAGAAAAACCTGTAGCATTTTTTTTGTTCAGAATTCTCTATAAGTACTTCATTTTCACTCTAATATTTTCTCGACTTTTCCTTCATTTTCCGATATATAGCCGTAAAAGTGTGAGAAATTTTTTTCGAAATTTTCAGTGCTTTAATTTTTTCGACCTTTGCTCAAACAAAACTAATACTTCTATGCCAAATGGGATGTCTGTTCACCGAACTGGCTTCTCGTATTTCACCGTGTTGAATTTCCTATTACACATAAATCCAATACCAGTGGTTGACACTTTTCATAATTAAATCGTTTGAATACAATCTACTGGGTACATTAACATTTTCAAAGGAACTCAATCTAGAGAGATGTTTAATAGAATACAATAGGATAATTTATTCATGCTAAATACCAAGTATTGGCTTACATTTGTCAAGATAAAAGGGAAAGGATTCACAATTATGATGAAAGAATAATAAAAAGTTAATACTACTAAGTCAGGACTGAGAATTTAAAAGTTCCTTAGAAGTATAGAAACAATGTTCAGTAAGAAAAATTTTAATAACTCTTGAAAAATTGTAAAGTGGGATCTCTCTAATCAGTAGTGGTAGTTTATTGTAAAAAGTTGGACCACAGTAACTAACTCTATTTCTGCTACGTTTTATGCGGTGGTAATTAATATGTAAACTATATTTCGCTCTAATGTTGACACAGTGCATATCCCATCGAGTAGAATATTCGATAATATGTGTTTTAACATATATTAGACAATGTTGAATGTAAATACAAGGGAGGGATAGGACTTTTATGTCCTTGAAGGCATGCTCACGGTCTTGTCGGTAGGGCAGGTTTTTTATAACGCTAATTGCTTTACGCTGAATCTTAAAAACATGAGACATATTTGCTGAGTGACCCCAGACTAAAATATGGTAACTAATTTTCGAGCGTATTACACCAAAATAAGTTGTGAGAATTAAATGAATGAAGATAATTCACATTTCCACTGAATGATTTTGATCATTTTCCATTAATTTCAGGATTAGTTGCGTTACAAACTTTAGATTTATCCCAAAATACTATCGAGAAATTGGACAATAAAACGCAAGGATTATTGGACGACTGCTTATCTTTGGAGCGGGTAAGTGACATGTAATTATCCGTTGAACGCACTTCGAACTTGATTTCCTTTCAGCTGAATCTGAGCCATAACAAAATAAGCTTTATAACGAGGAAAACATTCCCGAGTAATCCTTATATACCGTATAAATTGAAGGAAATTGACCTAAGCTATAATTCGATGCCAGTAATAACGTTCGATCTCGTTTTCGGAACGTCTAAATTGGAAATGTTGAATCTCTCTCATAATTCAATATCGGACATTAGAAAAGGTTGGTATATAATGTTATTCATTATTCATAATAAACATTTCAATTCAATATGTTTGTGGGGCTTTGTACACATAGAATATTTTGATTTAGGTCTGTTATTTATTCCGACTACAAATACAAATACAAAATTTCGTTAGAATTGATTTCAATTTACTCGGTTTAGTTTTGTGAGCTGAAACCAATTCCTACTCATGGAAACGATGACTGAATAAAATATGATATATTTCGGGTTTTCACTATAGGCATCCAATTTCCGAACATATTTCCATTCTACAACCTACTCTAAGTTCTCGGCCATAAACCAATTTATTCACTGTAATAATAATAGTTCCATATTTGTTTCATGCTAAATATAGTACATATATTGAGTTTCCATATCTAATGGAATGTACAATTAAATGAAAAAATCACATTCCCTAAATGTTTGATATTTCTCAATGGAATTAATTTCTCATCCGGACTCTTCGGATAATTCAAGAAAACCAGTTTTACAAAATGTTCATTGTTAAACATAGGGATCTCATGAGCCAAGTTCATGTGTCATATCTTATCCCTACTTACGCAATTTTGGTTCCTACTTATTGTTTCTCGAGCTTCGTAGAAGTATACTATGAAAAAAATTCTTGAGTGCATAATATTGCGAAATAGAGATTTTGATGATCATATTATGTGCTCACATGTGCCTGTATGTATGTATGTAAATGTGATGGAAAACACACAACTGCACTAAAATTTTAAGTTTCCCGATTTCGTTATAATCAACGCCCAACCCTCGAAAAACTGACAAAGAATACTCAACTTGACGTGATTGTCAAAAATGACTAGACAACATACTGAAAACAATAATAATAAAAATCGAGTCGATCTGATGTCGAAAATAGGTTCCAAGAGAAAATGGTAAAATCTGATTTATCGATTACGTATATTCTAGAATTGAATATAATCAGCCATTACGTGACGAAAATCCATTCTAAAAGGAGTAGTAAATTGCGACTATAGTTCAGCTAACACAGTAGCTTCTCCAAACAAATATTACATAGTACTAACTTACTAAAAAAGAGCTACCTGTTATATTACTTCAATGATAATCCTCGGATAGATGATTATTGTAATTTTACCTAATTGGCTTTAACCCATTGAGGAATTGAACGATAAACTGGTAGCATAGAGAAAATCTAATTGTACAAATTCAACAGAGGAGAATTATTAAGTGCTTGTTGATCGTTCAATGAGATATCCGCCTTCTTATATTTATTGATTTCGAAGGATTCTAACAAATTTCATTCATTACTTTTATTCTGAATGTGTAATATCTTCGAGTTGAACCCAATTAGGTGAAATTCCGATAATCATCTTTCCCAGGATTACCATCAAAGTTATATATCAGCTAGCTCTTTTGTAGTAAGTTAGTACTTAGTAATATTTGTTTGAAGGAACTAGTCGCATTTATTTATCAAATTAGTGAAAACCGAATATTTATTTTTATTCGAATGTTTATATTCTCCCATCTTGAGTCATTGCAAATTCACTATTTGTTAGTAGATGACTTACCACTACTTCAAAAACCTGTTGGAATGTTGATCCATTGTACGCACTTAGTCGTCTATCATTTGTCCAGCCTTCAGCTCTTTGGATTCTGTTTGGTAAGTCTGTTTATTTTCGGTTTCTGATTGTTCCTTCTTCTCTTTCGCTCGAGGTAATTCTCCGACAAACACTTCTAACGGAGATATTCTCTTTGGGTCGGTACAATGTCGATCACGATGTCTGCAGCTTCATAACCCTTGCAATGCCGTGTTTCCTGAAATTATGGCTGTTATTCTTCCTAATAACCAATATATCCATTAAGTTATATCAGAATGAATCAGGACAACATCTCCAATCTTAGGGGAAAGCTGGTCTCCAATATTCTATGCAGCAAATGTCAATTGCTCAAGATATTCGTAATTCTCTCGAATTATTTGTCAATAATGGACTAGCCTACTCAAAGCATTCAATTCTACTTTGTCAAAACCGCTAATATCTACTGTTTCAAATCTTGAAGGAACTTGAGTGGCGTGACAGGAAAATGTATCTGTAGAATCGTGATTGGGCCGGCGTTAACAGGAAACTCAGGTAGTTCTTTTCTGATCTTTCAAATTATATAAGACATTTGCAACGAGAAGAGTTTTTCCGTAATTCTGTCAAAACTCAGTAATTCTGAAGGTTTGCCTTCGATCAACATAGAAATATCACAAGCTCTGCTATGTCTACCTCATCATCTTGGAGGAGATCATCCAGCATCTATTTAGTCAAGATGGAACGAATTTGATCACGTTTCTCAATTGAATTGCTCATTTTCCAGATAAAATTCACACACGTACAACAAATGTGCCACCAGAACACGTGTAAACAGACAAGAACTAACACAAACTCTGCCCTGCCACGGTCTGTGAGGGAAAACATACACGTACCTATGCATTTGATGTTTCTACATAAAAAGTCTAGATTCTCGTTTCATCAACGTGTATTTTTGAAAAACATACAAGGAATATTCAATCGGACATGATTCCCAAAATAGACTTGACAACAAACTGATAACAATAATAATAATCATCGAGTCGATATCAAAGTGAAAAAATTTGTTAGAAAACGATAATATCCGGGTGAGAAATTCTAAGAAAATTTGATTTACTTTCCCTAAGCAAAATTTCATTGAGATTTAATATTACTCGTGAAAATCACAAAGACGAGGGCGAAAAACATAATATTTTGTAGAAGTGTTTCTGTATCCTAAGATAATATGATCGAATTTTCATCGTCGATAATCTTCCCGATATTTCGTCTAGATCGTTTTTTTCTCAATTCATCAAATTCAATAAGGAAACTATTTTTGTGGGTATGAATTTGCTGATATTCATCTTTTGAAATGCTCAACGGGTTGAAATATTGCAAACTTTATTTTGTTATATCCTGCTATTGACTCTTTGATAAGTATAGTCACTAAGCAAAGTTTTGGTTTGAGACGAGGCAGACGTGAAGTCAACTGACCAACTATCTGCGACAGTTCCAACACCATCTGCCGGAAAGCAGAATTCCAGCTGAGAATGCAGTTCATAATGCTACGCATTGACTATACAGTTCTCGCAATGCAAAGAATCGACGGAGAAATAGTTGGAAATACTACCGCCAGGCGACAGCCCCGAAACAATTCAATGAGAACTGAGAGCCCATATTGTGTTAGAAGTCAATAGACAAAGTTTTGGTCCTCTAGGTTGAACAGTACCAACACGTGTATTAGTTCCAGAAAGCTATTCTGCTTTTCTCATGAGCTGATCAGTAACTACCACCTTCGAAAATGGTTGGCTAGCCTAGGTGTTCTAACATCATCTGCCGGAGAGCTGAGAGGGCAATTTACAATACCACGCATTGATAAAACTGTTGTCGCGATCCGAAGAATCGACTGGGAAACCGTTGGAAATACTACCGTCAGACGACGGACCCGAAACAATGCAAAGTGAGATGCAAACAGAGTTAGAAGTCAACACTTTTGGTTCTCCATGTTGAACAGTGATAACACGTCTATTAGACTCAGATACCTTTTTCGCTATTCTCATGAGTTGGTCAGCGGAACGAGGCAGATGTGAATTCACTGATGAATCACTTTTGGCAGTCATCTATTCTATTGACTTCTGACACGAGATGTGTTTATAGTTCACTGTGCATTGTTTCGAGGCCATCAAATGGCGGCGGTAGTGTCTTCAACTGTTTCCCTGTCGATTCTCTGGATCGCGAAAGATGTATCATTAATGCGGGGCATTGTAAATTGCATTGTCAGTGAGACATCTGCTTTCCGGCAAATGGTGTAAGATTACTTAGGTTGGCCGAACATTTTCGGAGTTGGTGGTTATATCACTGCCGGAGATGGTCAATCTGTAATTTCACGATTGCCTCGTTCCACTCACGAGCTCATGAGAAGAGCGAAACAGCTATCTGGGAGTAATAGATATATTGTCAGTGTTCAATCTGCAGAACCAATCTTTGTCCATTGACTTCTGAAATGAAATGTGTTTGTAATTCACTTTGCAAAGTATAGTCATATTTTCAAGTCTTTTTGGAATTTGAATATCTTTCTTCAAGAATATACTTCAATAATCTACTCAGGAATGAAGGTATAAGACTCAAACATTTTCCGTTTGAATGTTTGAGGTATTTTGGATACGAAACAAACATAAATAAACACGGTATGGTTAGTTCATCCTCACAGTTGTTTGTTTGGATGACTAATATGTTCACCAACACAATGATTTTGTTTATTATGTAATGCGTACAGATGTAAACACATGTTTTTCTTCTAGGTGTTATTGGTAATTTAACAAAGTTGAAGATCCTAGACCTTTCTCATAACAAATTCTACGATTTGACAAGCGACAAAGAGTTTTTCCGACTTCCGAAGGATCTTACTGAATTATACCTATCTAATAACCAGCTAGAAGACTTGCGATGGGAATACTTATTGAACGCATCTGAGTTTGAAGTATTGGATATACGGAACAACAGATTCAAGAGCTATCCGCGAGATCTTATACTATTAACTCTAGCAAATAAAGACATACTTTTCGAAGGTAAATACTGAATAGATATTTAAGTTTCAAGTTTGGCATTAGCTAATGAAGTATCTTACCTATTTACCTAAGCGCGCATAATATTTTATGGATAATCTGATTTTGTTCTGTTTGCTTCTATATTTATAGATTTGTCCCATCCATCCTTGTATATTCAATAATATATCATTTAATGATATATTCATGATTATTAATAATGATTCTTGACCCAGATATGAATAATAGAGGGTTTTCCATTAAGAGTTACCGGATTTTATTATTAAATGAAATACTCATTATGTGAGAAAATCTCAATACTTTTCTTCTAAATTGTAAAACAATGTCTTAGAATCATACGTGAAAAACAGTATATGCCAAATGTTCACCTCGGCTCCTCTACCATTACAAAATTTTGATGGAGATATTTTCGATTACGTCTGAGCACATTTGCGGTCCAACATCACGAATTATGCGTCGGATCTCGTTATTTAGTTCGTCGATTGTTTATACCTTGCTTTTCACATAGTCTCACAATCTGGGTGGCCAGTTGACATCGTCATGTCGTGAAAGAATTCTCCCTTCGAACTGTGTACGCAATAAGTGCATCGTTTCTACCATTCAAGAATAAGTGCATCGTTTCTCTTGTTGGTATTACATATCGTTAAAATTTATATCGCGTAACGCTGGCCTCAAAAAGTCGTCATTCGATAACGCTCACCATCCACCGTAAGTGCTTGACCATTTCAATCTTCTAAAAAGTAAGGGCCAATTATGCCTTCAGTCCATAGTGCACATCAAACAGTGGCACGTTGTGAATGCATTGACTTTTCGTGGAGTTATCTCGGATTTTCATTGTCCAATATACGACAGTTCTTCTTGCTCAGGTAGCCACTGTTGTGGAAATGAACTTCATCGCTAAAAATGATTTTTTTTTGCAAAATTCATTATCAATTGCTTTTGTTTTTGAAGAATCCAATTAACAAAATTACGATGCTGCCTATGGTCAGTTGGCTTCAATTCTTGTGTGAGTTGGATCTTATACGCATGAAGACCCAAATATTTTCTCAATATTTGCCAAATTGGGTCTGAGTAAGACCCAATTACTGAGGACGGCGCGAAATAGACATTTTTGGAATTTCAGCTACACTTTCCCGAATTGCTGCAATAATTTCTGTCAAACGTTTGAAGCCACTACGCAGTGGTGTCCTCACGTCTTGAACATCTCCTGCAGTTCCAAATTTTGCGCTCAATATAACGAATGGTTCTTTTCCGTTGGGCGATTATGTGGACCGAAGTAATCACGAATTCTGTGGAATGTATTGATTACAGAAGATGCACATTCAAAATAGATCCACGTTTACGCTTGCACAAGTCTTGAAATGACAGAATAATGACGCTGTCATCAAATCATGATACCTCATGATAAATACACCCCGCAAACATCCGGTAACTCTTAATGGAAAACCCTTACATTTTCGGAAAATACGTCACACTAACACATATGCTTATTAGTTTCGTCTTTACGTACGTTTTGGTCTCACGACCACCATCAGAAGATCAATGTCTGAAACGGGCTTCCTTAAAACTAATTGTATCAGCTCAAAGCGCCCTTATCGCACTAATTTCGATTAAAATGCCCACGTCGCCGAAACGATCAGAAACACGATTAATCGAAATTGTAATACACTAATGTTTTTAGTATATGAATATGTATCAAGAATTCACTACTTAGCAATTGTCTTCTAAAATTCGGAGGCATTTCAAGCAATGTTTGTATAAGACTGAAACCAGAAAACATAAGGCTCAATATCCACTTTCGAACCAGATGCAAAATATTTATGAAGTCACGTTTCATATGAATCATCTCCAGGATAGATCTCATATAATAATTGATTTCTGTAGTTGAAATATAAACATTTTTGTAATGGTTATAGTGGAACCGATGTTCAGCAAGGGCGGTGGAATTTTCTGTTTATAGTACAATACTTATGGCCACACCTTCTGCTTTGCGAATATTATTCAGAGACTCCTGTATATGCCCCATCACAATCTAAACAATTCAATTTGTTTACTGTGTGGTTATTCACCAACAGAGTAAGTATGTTTATGCGCAACATTTATATCATTCTTTTTATAAACATTTCCTAATTTTCTCTGAAGCCTCCGAAATGTACGGTAATGTTATAAAATTATCTGTATTACCGTTTATGGTATTGATATAACGTTTCATTATAGATTTTGTTTATTATTTCTTTAATAATGGGGTTCAAAAATGTTTTTAAGTAGTCATTCATTTCCAGTGTATCAATATAAGAACAATTGTCAAAACTTTGATACGGTCCTCTGGGTGAGACAATCTAACAGCGCGATCTGTAAGGCAGCTGATAACACTTCTTTCATAACATGTTGGTGCAACTGAAATGAAGTGAAGATATCGTTTAGACCAAAAATCTTTAGTAAAACACGAAATTTTTAACTTTTCCATCTAAATCATGCCTAATGTTGATATCTAGGAAATTTATATCTTTCTTCACCTCTCTTTCACAAGTAGATTGAAGTTTACAGTGGAAATTGTTAAACTTATCAATCAGGTACATTACATTGGGAACACACATTAGGCAATCAACTACATACCGTTTAAAGGATACGGGTTGAAAATCTAATGAATTTATTACAGATTCTTCTAGGCATTCCATAAAACAAAAACGTCGACCCCATCATTGAAGGGAGAATAAACAAAATCTATGATGGAACGTCATATATAAATAATGTAAACGGTAATACAAATAATTCATAATTTATTAAAACCTTTGCAAATTCCTACATGCGTCTTTGTAATGTTTAAATGATATTTAGGTAGAATGCTCAAATGGTAAGGTCTGACAACCTTTTTCAATTACCTCATAAATATTCAACATATGGTTCGAAAGTGGTTATTTGAGCGTTATATTTTTTGGTTTCAGTCGTATTGAAACATTCCTTGAAATGAGTTCGAATTTCATAAGAAAATTGCTGAGCAGTTGATTCATGATACATATTCATATACTCAAAACATTAATGTGTTACAATACTCGTGTTTCTGTTCCTTTCGGCGACTTGGCATTTTTAGTTGGAATTGGTGCGATAAGGACGCTTTGTGCTGAAGCAATTTGTTTCAAAAAATCCCGTTTCAGCCATTGATCTTCAGATGATGGTTGTGAGATCGTAACGTACGCAAACACGACCATAATAAGATGATGTGTTAGTGTGACATATTTCCTGAGAATTTATGTAGTAGAGGAAATGAATGCATCAACCTCTTGATTTTTATCATATTGATGGATTTTAATGAAACCTTCTACATTCGCAAAATTTTTTGATTAATTAAAAATGTCATCGTTAAGATTGTGGCGGTCGCAACCCCTGTAATTGCTACAGAGGTTGATATCACCACTATTTTGTATCCCCCTGAGCTCTAAGCCGAATGGAAATTCATTTACAAGAGGTTATAGGGATCGCTGATTACGAAACGTACGTTGAAAAAATTACAAAATTCAGAATGGCGGCTACAAAATGGCGGTTTCAAATATAAAATTACATTTTCTAGCCTCACAGTTGATTTTAGAAAAAAATATAAGGAGTCAAAAAGTGTTTCGAATACCACTTTGTATGAGGCACCTCATTTTCAATATCATTGAACAACCACCCATTACCCGAATCGTTAATCACTGCCACCCCGCATATCGGAAATCTTAGTTGAAATTAAAAATGCAAAATTCCAAGATACAAAGAGTTTTCCGAATTTGATTTTTCATAAGAATTAATTATCATGCCTCACGCCCTCCCGCCTCCAATTACCCCCATCACGAATAATATGTTAAAATTCATTTTGCAACTGGATTATTGGTTTTAGGCAAAATTGTCCAGATACAAAACATATTTAGAATCAGAATTTACATGTTTTAAGTATATTTATATGATCATTTTCCAACCCCTTTCTACCCATAAAGTCTGAACACCCATCTTTCGTCGATTATTAAGCCAGATTTCTGCATGATAATTAGTAAATGTTGTATTAAAAAAATATCTTAATATATAAAATATTCACATTTCTCTCACCTATCTGGAAATACGACTAGTACAGAGGGATGTTAACCCACTTAGTGTGTTAAGAGGTATGTAAGTGACCATACAAACTTATTTATATCATACAAATAACTCAATACACAATAATTTGTATTATATATGAACTTTATAATTTATGATGAATTTTTCGTGATAAAATATGAAAATATAGGCATTTTATTTCGTCTTGAACATAGCGATGTAGCATGTGACTAAGCCACCACTCCTTGGAGGTCTATCTGATAGGGTCAGAATGGAAGGATATACTCCAGATATAATTTTCACGTGTTTTTATATTACCCTATTTTAATTTTTTTATAAAAACAGTAGGGGTATTTAACCTCTCGGGGTAAAAAGAGGTTGACAGTGACCATATATACTTTCATCAAGTGAAATTGAATTCTTAACACTTCTTGTATCTTGTCAATTTTGCCTTAAACAAAAATGGAATTGCCAGAAAAGGCATTCAAGATTTTAGAGACGAGAAAAAGTGGAGGGGTAGTAAATGACATTGAAAATGGCCAATTCCTACAAAAACCTGAATTTGGAAATTTTTTTATCTCGAAATTTTTCTCTAAAATCAGGCCTGACTGCATTTCTCATTTCAATCATGATTTCCGAAATGCGGGGTGGCGGTGATTAACGATTCGGGTAAGGGGTTGTTGTGGAATGATATTGAAAATAGGGTATACTCATACAAAATAGAATTCTAAACACTTTCTGACCCTACATATTTTCACTCTAAGGCCAGAAAACATTAATTTTATATCTGAAACCATCATTTTGTAGCCGACATTCTGAATTTCGAAATTTTTTAAGCGGATTCGTAATCAGCAACCCCTAAAACCCCTTGTCCATAAATTTATTCGGAAGGTCATCAGTACATTTACAATATTTTAAGCGAATAAGGGTGATTATTCATTATTTGTAGTAAATTACTGTCAATTGCAATTATGATTTGTAACATTTAATTAGTGATGGAACACACAGTAGGTAAACATAGTGTTGTTTATTTCGTTTGTGAACATTACATTGATCTATTAGCCTTCTTCATATTCCGTTTTCTAATAAATATTTATACCTTGCCTGAATCCGTCACTAATCATCATAAGACAAGTTCCTAAATAGGTAGATATTTTTTGATATTCCTTTTTTCAGAAAATTTCTATGAAATAACGATACAGTTCAACACACATTTCGATAGAGCACATTATTCAATAAAGAGTTGATTACAAAATCTGTATTGCCATTCTCTACCTTTAATATTTTACAATTTTGGAATTGTCAATGAAGCATAATTTCATGGCCAACATAGAATATTTTCATTAGGTTTTCAAAGTTTGTGAAGTAGAAAATAGAAGATGAACGAACCTTCATTAAATAACTGATTGTTGAAGGTGTTACTTTGTGATGATTTATTGTATTGATAAACGAAATAAGCAACACTTCTTCTACCACTGGTTCAATATTACAACAGATAATTGTTTTTCCGGCTTCGACAAAAGCCGGTGAACCGTATTCAATATTCTATGTAGGTCAAACTAGAAGGAACATTTTAAATCGGTATAATGAACATTTTGCAAATATACAGAAAAATAATGGTGAACACTCAGCGTTTGCCGAACATATATTAAATACAGGTCACACCATTTCTCAAGAAAGCTTATCACTTTTGAAACACAATACGGACAGATATCTAGGTAATTTAGGAGGGAAGGAAATGTATAAACGAAAATGTTCTTGTTTGTATTATTAACCCCAAATAGTACTCGAACAGGCACATTTTGATTTCTATTTACTATGATGATGGCTACTTGATAGTCGGAAGGTCCTCAGCGCATTAAAAGTATTTTCAGTGAAAAATTATTTATAGTAAATAACTTTGAGCTGCAATTACGATTAGTAACATCCCATTAGTGGTAAAACACATAGCAAAAATAGTATTGCTTATTTCGTTTACATTTATATATTAGCCTGATTCATATTATGTTCCCTTTTTAATTATTCAGATGTACATGTATCCAAAACCATGAAAATTTGAGAATCTTAGTACGTATATTGAAAACTTAAATTTTCATAATTAAATTCATTCTTTAGTATGTTTATATTCTCGAATAGGAAACTATCATTTCCCAGAAGAGTAGATGTGAAAACGTATAGTAGTCAACTCAGTTAATAGAGAAGATAATCCATGAGGCCATGCAATAATGAAAAAAGGGAAATTTGTTGATTTTATTGTAATTAGTAATGATTTTCATTCGAGTAAACGGGATTTTATCTAAATTACCACTCTGTACAAGGCTACCCATTCTAATGAGAGTTTGAATTCTATTTTAGGTAATCCGTTGAATTGCGATTGCTTCCTCAGACCACTGAAGCGATATTTCAACAATAAATTAAGGTTGAAATCTATATATCAGTCTATAAAATGTACCAGCCCACCTTACCTGTCAGATCGGGCATTATTTAATCTTCCAGATGACATATTAAATTGCCCCTTGAATGTCAATACTTCAAGAATGATGGAGACGCAAAGTGAAGATTTCAATATTACACCGGATTTCAGGTTCAGAGAAGCTTCTCTGTAAGTTCATTATATTCTATTTCGTGCAGTAAATAAATCTTTAACATATTCCGCATGGATGGCATATCATCGAATATGAAATGTAATGAGTTCTCTCTCAAGTCTAACGAGATTTTCAAGATTATGTTACGTGATTTTCTTTATATTCGTGATCCTTTATTCGCATAATATCACATCTTCCTTGTTCTGCAATTGCCTGAAATGTTTATCCTCATGTGATATGGCATATTTATCTTATAGTCCAGGCAGAGAACCGAAAAAAAAATATATATAGTAAGCTAGAATTTCAATTTTTTCTTTGCATTTTGTTCCTAATACCCCATAGATCATTCACGACTATCAAGACCGCGGGGGTCGATCTTTCTACCCCCAAAACGGGATTTCAACCCCCCAGAGGAGCATTCTCATAAAAACAATCCAAAATTGATGAATTAAGAGTCGAAAATGACCCCCGGTATGTTTTTTGGGTCGCTGATCACGATTCCGCAGTTAGTTTTCTCGGAAAACTCCCTCCAGATTTTAAATTTGGAAAATTTATATATAATATATAATTCATAATTTTGTTGCAAAAATGACCTCCAGATGGAAAATTCGGGAAATTTGAGAATTTCCTGAGACGGTTATGAATAATAAAGTATAATTTTGTTGCAAAAATGGCCTCTAGTAGGTTTTTTATTTAGCTGATCACGATTCCGCTGTTGTTTTTTCCAAAAAACTCACCAGATGGTATATTAGGGCAATTGGAGATTATCCTGAGACGGTTATGGATGACCTCTAGTCATTTTTGCAAATGCTCTCCATCTGGAGAGAGTCGTGATCAGCGACCCAAAAAACCTACTAGAGGTCATTTTTGCAAACAAAATTATACTTTATTATTTATAACCGTCTCAGGAAAGTCTCAAATTTCCCATCAGGAGGGAGTTTTCCAAGAAAACTAAAACTAACTGCGGAATCCTGATCAGCGACCCCAAAAACATACTAAGGGTCATTTTCGGCTCTTAATTCATTAATTTTGGATTGTTTTTATAAGAATGCTTCCCTGAGGCGTTAAAACCCGTTTTTAGGAGGTGGAAAGGTCGACCCCCGCGGTCTTGATAGTTATGAATGATCTATGGGATATTAGGTACAAAATGCAAACAAATTTTTGAAATTCTAGCTTACTATGTATTTTTTTTTATTATGGCCTTTTTCCCGGCTTATTGCCTGGACTATTACGCTACAGCTTCAATTCTTGGCAGAAAACAGAAATCATCAAAGTGAATCTCTAGTTCATAAACTGTCGAGAAATCTTAATATTTCAAATGCATGATCAATTTAGATCAGATATATTAGAAGTTTGAATCAAATTAGTGGAAATCAAACTGTTTGATTTTCACTAATTTAATAAATAAATGTAACTACTTTGGCCAACACTTTTAATAGAATATTTTATTTGAGTTTATGATGATTTTCAACACTTACTGGCTAAATCTACAATCGAGCATTGTTTTCGATCTCAGTATATCATCAGCATGTTGTATATTGGTATTTTGTGATTGCATATTTTAGTCAACATTATATGATAATACTGATACCATACATATTATTCATCTGAAATACAGTGGAATCGAACTAATCAATTGGAATTTAAGGATTTTCCTAGAATGGTTGCTGAAATCTAACGATTCGTAGCTTAATGCGATTTCAATGCACATTTCAACAGACATTAAACCTTTGATAAACTATAAAAGAGTTCACACTGCAGATACATTATAACCCAATGAAAAGAATCAGCTGAAAGGTCCTCAGTAATTCGAGAGTATTTTTAGTGGCTAAGAGTGATTGTTTCTTTTCATAGAGAAAGCCTTGCTGGTGATATTTCGACTTAGTTAGTGGAAACTGACAGGATGTACAATCAAATTGTAGCCTTCACATGTACAGTTTTTCAGATGGAATTTCGTTATATTTTGCTGAGCATTCAGGGTTTTGGCCCAATTCATACGAATTAACTTCCAAAATGGATTTAGCTGGCCACTGATTCTATTTTATAACATACTATGCAGTTATTGTTATGATAAATCTGTATTCGATAGCAAAAATACCAAATATGAGATGTTGATGATTTTGTACAGTTGAATTCCTCTTGAATCCGCTCAGTCATTCCTTCAAAATGTATGTCTATCCGTATATGAATATGCAGGAACATTTGTTTACCTTCCTTAACAAAATGTTAAGAAGATACTCATGGACTTGGAGACAGGGAATGGTAGGTATATAATGAAAATGTCATCTTCAAACCAACTATTATGAAAGATCCAAGCTGGAGATGATTCACCTAAAACGTGGTACTGAGTCTGTAAGTCATAGAACAGTGGTACGATCATAGAGTCAAATTTATACGCATTTAATTAATCAAACACTCCCATTACTTTATATTATGTTTGAAATGTGTATATATTACGTAGAAAGCAAATATATTAAATCACTGAGTTGGTTGCAGCAAAGACCTTTTCTGTTGTTGTCATGAAATTTAAGTACATCTGTTCAAGATTGTACCTACTTGGCGCGAAGGTATTCTGGTGTAAGACCGATTTATTTCTTCCTCGGGATACGACGTCTTCACGCTATAGTAACATTGCTGTGTAGTTGTTTTCAAATACATATTCATTTATTTCACACATCAATATACTCAAGTATAGTACTGAAAACAAATACTCAGAAAATTTCACCGCCCTTGCTGAACATTATTTTGATTATTACTATCAGTTAGATACAACAATGTTAATATTTCAGCTGAAGAAACTAGTTATTATAACGGATCTATGGTGGAGAGGATTCACCCAAAACGTGATACTGAGTCTGTTAATCAAGGAACAGATGTACAATCATTGAGCCAAATGTATACAAATTTAATTAATTAAACACTTCTATGTTATTCTTCATAATGTTTGAAACGTGTATATGTTATGTAGAAAGCAAATACAGTAAATCTGTAAATTGGTTACAGCAAAGACCTTTCCAGTTGTTGTCATAAAATGAAAGCACATCTGTCCAACATTATACCTACTTGGCGCAATGAAATTTTGGTGGAAGACCGATTTATATCTTCCTCGAAATATGACGTCTTCAACTATAGAAACATTGCTTTGTAGTTGTCTTCTAATACATATTCATATATTTTACATATTAATGTGTTACAATTTCAAATATTCGTCTCACATTCGACGTAGCGACGTAGACATTTTCAATTGAAATTAATGCCACAAGACGCTGAGTGGTCAATACAATTAGTTTCAGATGTCTTGCGTTTTAGTTCATCTGAAGTAGTTTTCAAACGTTTTTTGATGAGAAACGTTCGTAAAGACGACATTATGCACATACATCTAATGGGTTAATGTGACCTATTACTCAAGAATTTACATATAATAAGATATACCCGACTAATTCATTGAAGAAAGTTTTTTTATCAATTAAAAACGAAATAACAGTTTGAACCTGATATATCAACTCGACATGTTAAGTTATACACCAACACGGTATCTTGATACCTACATCAAAATTTAAAGTGTACTCTAGTTTTGAATCTAAGATTTATCTTAAAATCTTCCCTATCATGGATTTACATAGAGTAACCAACTTCATCAAATAGAACGTATCTAATCGATCCAAAAATTATAATGTGGTGTTCGCTGTGTTGAATATCTTCCGAATCTATTTTATTGAAATTCTTAAACTTCTATTTCCCACCAATTTGCAGGTTCAAGTACTAATAATTCGATTAATCTTAAATAATGTAGGTACTGAGAGTCCTACTCCGATGTATTAACAAAGCCTGATCAAGAATTAACTAATATGTAATTAAATCAATCATAGCATATTTGAAATTCGTAACCTGCAGCTGTATAAATAATTTCATTCATCACTCATATTCCACTAAACTGGAACTGTGAATCATGAGTACTTACCTAGCTAACGAGGAATATTGTGAACAAATCATATATCCTTAGATGGAGGGATATATTAAAAATATTCAAGGAGTGAAACTTGCATCACAAAAGATGTCAACGGATCTGCTGAGAGTTGACAGCGGTTTCGACCTGCTTCAGACTTATCGAAAAATGTCATTGACTAGATAGTCGTTTCTTCGTGATAAATCATTTTAAGAGGAACAAAGAATTACTTTGATACATATCACTATGTCATGTTGTTTTTATCTCGAAACTTACAGTTTTGTTTTCAAAATATACCTCCATAATAGGAGGAATGTTACACTTATTCATATGCATGTTATATGGGAGTGAGTAATTGCTACTGAAATACTAATTCGCGTCATAAATGTGGTATACCCACAATTTAGATCAGTAAAAATATTGCTGGTATTCGATTCGGTGATTCGATCCAGGAATGAATTTATGAGTCATTTGGAAACTCTAGCCTGGTGAATTTTTCGTAGATAAACTAAGGTATTCACGATAGATGACAAAGCTGTGTTGGCATCATATATACTCTGTCAAACGACTTTTAAAAATCGTTTGACTACAATAGAGAAGACCTATGATGTTCGGAGAGCAATTGTTGGTGAGTGGTTCAGAATCACATATGATGCTATTGTCAGCATAAACTTGCAGTGGGAGAGTTGTGTTTCCTAATTTGTATTGAAGAAGCACAAGCCAAGTCTGGTCTATTAACAATTTACAAGCACTTGTGGAAGAAGGCTTTTCAGTAGTAGTTTATGCACCACATGATTCTTCGGGAAGCTTTTGCAACAAATTCGCAAAGTTCAGGGCAAAATTTTGTTGTGATAGTAGCTACCTTTTTATGACTGTAGTTATTCGTACAAAAATCAGATCTCTTAAATCAGGGATTTTCAATCCTCCTTGTGAAGATATGGGAGATGAGCACAATGATATTATCATTGTTCTATTCTTCATTCAGATGGTTGTTACGCGGTAAGCACGTCCACGAACTGGTAATAAAAATAGCGATATTCTTGAGCCAGGATAGCAATGAGCATGAGGAATAATCCTTAGACAAATGACTTCTATGAAACTCATCTATTCAGTAGGAATTACCTATGGCCATATGCTTCTCGATTCATCTTCCTTCTGTGCGTCAAATGTAAATGAGTAGGAAAACAAAATATATTGGAATTGATAAGAAACCGCTAATGAAAGACCTTGAATTGAACTCTATGCTGCATTGAAATTGTATCGAAATAGTGTACATAATCTATTTCACAGCTCTATGTTTCATACAGACACCTGCTGCCAAGTTGATTTTCGCAATTCACAATATAATATGGCCTTGTTTTATACCGACTCTTGCTGTTACATGGATTATCAAAATGTATCACAGAATCGAGGAGTCTAAGACTTCTTGCACAGATTGAAGATATAAAATAGATCGTGACGTCATATCGATGACGTCCAATTGAATCTAAAAATGAGAATTTCGGGCAATAGACGTGTGATATGTATCAAATAAAATATCGAAATGTTATTTGGAAAAATGAAGATGGATGTCAAAAATACCATTCAAAATGGGGCTACAGCGCTAAAAAATAATAAAGTTCCTACTTTCACCTATTTGAAGCGATCTGCAAAATTTAAAGATCAACACAATCACACTCACACACACACACACACACACACACACACACACACACACACACACACACACACACACACACACACACACACACACACACACACACACACACACACACACACACACACACACACACACACACACACACACACTCACATTTACCCTCACACTCATACTCACACTCACACTCACATTCATACTCAAATTCATACTCACATCCACACGCACAATCACACTCATACTCATATTCATATTCGCACTCGCATGCATACTCACACTCACACTCACACCAACACTTACACTCACACTCATACCCATACTCACATTCATACGCTCACTCATACTCATACTCACAGACACCCACACCCACACTCACACTCACACTCGCTCTCTCACTCACAATCACACTCACACTCACATTCATATTCACACTCACACTCATACCAACACTCACACCCACACTCACACTCACACTCATACTCCCATGTTACCATTGATTAATCAATGCATGTTGGAAATATCGTTGTCGAATCTCCTCTCTTCTAGTTTTTTTAGGTCTGTCATATTTCTGAAATCGTATAATGAATAAGTAGTAGTTATATTGAGCTTATAAGACAAGTAGCGCAAAAACTTGAATCTTTTCAAAATTGAATTTGTGAACTTCATAGGTAGAAGTTCAATTAGCTAATCTTCCAAAATGAATCTAATAAAGAATTGTAGATCAATGTAATGCTGCTCGCGTTTTCGAAACTTCTGGGTAACTACGTATGAAGTCCAGCATCTTAAAAGCGCTGTTTGTAATACTTTAGCAATGCGTGACAAAATCCAATCTATTATCTAGTATAACACCCAAATCTCTAATCGAGGGAACATTTGCAAGTGTTTCTTTGTTGATTGCGTATTGAAATTCAATCTGCCTGGAAGAACGAAAAAATTACATGTGTTTGCATTTGTTCATTTTAAGATCCATATTGTTCTCTATGCACCACTGGTTAATATTTGATGAATCTTCCTGTAATTGTCGACAATGATCTTGTGATTTAATGATCTTAAAATATACATATACATGTCAAAATAGTCAAGATCGATTCAGAAATGCGGAAAAACATTTTCGACCCGATTTTTATTACACTATATACCACGTATAAAGAGGGAAGTGAAAAGTAATAATTTCATCGAGATAACGTTCATTATTTGGAATTAAATAAAAGAAGTTCACAGTATCAATTTTGAATAATCGAAATGGTTGGTTATTTTTCTTCACTTTATATTTCAACTTATTCTATCGATTTCAAATCTAGCCCTCACCAATTCTTAGGTAAATTCAATTCTTCCCCAGGCATTCCTCATTGCCTCACTTGTTGAATAAATTAATTCATTTCGACTGTTGCTACTATCTACAATTTGTATTGTGGAGACGCAAAACTGTATATTATGTGGGCTGCCAATGTTCCGTGACCGGTGGTGGAGGTCCCTGAACTTTTTCATGATGTATCGAGAATTTGCAGCAAAAGGACCATCTTGCGATGCGTTCGAACACTCTTAAAATGTTTAAATTCATACTCGCAGAACGAGTTTTGCCGCTTACATCATACAATTTCAACAGCCAACATTATCTTCGCTATTCTTTTATTCGATTTTCAAGTTTCTCTCTCATTATAAAGTAAATATTTTAATTGCTAATTTTGATGAAGACGACGCGATGGTAGGAAACTGCAGCTCTTAATTAGACGTATTATATAGCGGTACTTTTATTCTGAGATTAGCAGTGTCATTGTTCGCTAGACAGTTCAGAGAAGAAACAATTCCAACGGAAAATTAACCCAAGGTTTTCATTAATTGGAAATTTTAGGTTATAACAATAAGCAAGAACAACACTAAATCTTCACAACCATAATGATGATATAGCGAAATTATCAGATTTAACAATATAGCGGCATCGTTGGATGACGTAAATTAAGGAAAAGCGAACTATTATTACCATTTTCTAATGTTCTATTGACAATGAAAACTCAGATGCCGAATTACGTATCATGATTTTTGAATATCAATTGGGTGCTTGAGTAAAATTATTTGATGTATTTGTGTTGGTCCATAACTGTCGTATTGGGCAGAACTATGCGTTATCGCAGGAAATGTGTTTATTCTTAAAGAACTGTTTAAAGTACAAATACGAAAATTCCCCCAAATGGCATTAGATGTACGACAGTTTTTCGGTTCGGGGACACTTATCAACATTTGTCGAATTACGTACTTCTTGAAACGTTTAGAGTCATTCACAATAACACTTCTCGTAATTTTTCTAATCCATCAACCTATATCCATTTTGGTTCTAATCTATCGAAGTTCAACAAACTGAAAGGGACAAATTAGTCAATGAGCAAAGTTTTTTTTGAATCGCCTGACTTGAGAATTGTTTTGATTTCAATCACTTGGTTTGGGCAATTTACCGTTCATAGATATTCTTCAGATAAGTGATATAATAATTTAATATCTAATCATTTCCTTATATGGTGAACCTGAACATTGTAATTCATGCAACGTTAATGAAGTGGTAGGTCCAGAACAAGTCCCAAAATTGTATAGCTACAAGTTTTATAGCTGGTAAAACATTCTTTTGTGCTATTAATAGATTTATGTATGATATATTAGACATCAAATTGGTGAAACAATTCGCATTAATTCTAAATTACCTAAATGTTGCACGATCTGGATAACTTTCAGTTTGATTCTACAACTTCCATATACATATTATTTGAAACATCATGAGCCTATGTTTATGGAAGTTGTATATGTATATAAAAGTTGGAATGAAACTAAAATTTAGCCAAAACTTGTAACATTTAATTTAGAATTAATGCCGACAAATTGTTTCACCACAGTGTTGTATGTTGAAAGCTAGGAGTTATCAACTAAAGTTAATCTAAAATTATGTGCTTAAGTCTTAGAAATCAATCTGAATGTGGTTCAAACTGAGAGATGGGGTGACAATGGTTTGGATAGGATTTTATTTACAAAATTGTTGGCAAGTGGTGAATTAGAGATGACGATTTGGTCATTTATTATTATTATGCTGTTGTTTCTTGAATATTTAAAAATTTCTGTGGATCATTGAATGTTGCATTTTTTCCCACTTTTTTGGATACGTAAAATTTCAAGATTTATAGTGAAATTGTGATTATGTTCTAATAGGTGATTCGCGTAATTACATTTCTCTTTTTTTCAAATGTTCGTATGTCTCATGTACAAGGCATTGCAGTCATCACATTCAAGCCTGTAGCCTCTAGAGTTCTCCAATTTACATTTTTTAAATTTTGAATTATTAATATACGGGTACAGATTATTTGTTGTCTCCGTCCTGGGTTTTGAGAAATTTAGATATTTTTGTGAGGTAAACGCTTCATACTGATATTCTACATACTCAAGTAAAACGTTATAAACTAAAAATTCTAAAATTCATAAAAATTTTAAAACAATAGATGTATATCAAATAGCCAAATCGCTACCAATAATTCACCGATTGTCAACCATTTTGTGAATAAATTTCTTCTCAAACTATTGTTCACCGCCATCTCTCAATCTGTATCAAATTCAGATTGATTTAAAATATTTAAAAAAGTAATTTTAGATTTAGCGTTAGTTGAGAACTCCTAGCTTAAGTAATATAGTGAAATCCAGATGCTCTGCTGAGAATATAATATATTCTTGACATTGTTTTCCTTTGAGAAATAGTGTTAATCAAATAGCAATTTCTGGCCAAAGAAAAATGATATTCAGTTTAATTAGAACTTGTCGCGACAGTGGTTCCGCTGAATTTTTATTTAAAGGGGCCTCATGGAGCAACGCCTCTTCCAGATAGTTTGTAGGTTTACGGGGTGGTACTTATTCACTTATCAATTTGTGCGGTTCTTCTTCAACTACCTACCTAAATGAAAAAAATCGATCACTATCGTTCTGTATTCATTGAGCAGTTTGAATAATTATTAACAAATGAAAGGGAACTTGATAACTGGATACTTATCTGAAGAATCTCTGTATACGATAAATTCCCGAAACTGAGTTTTGTTTCAACACACATCAAGTCAGGTTAATAAAATATAACGTTCACTGATTATTCTGTTCGTTTCAGTTTGTTGACCTTCGATATATGCAAAATTGAAAAATATTTGTTGATTGAGTACAATAACATACTGTTACAGTGTTATTATGAATAATGCTGAACCAAATAACTAGTTATTCAACAACAAAAATTGAATAGTTTGACCCATTCCGAATAAAATTTACACATTTATATGCGTTCCGTTGATTTTTTCGTATTTCTAATATGAAAAATTATCTAAGTAGGTACAAAAAATGTCCTGTGATAACACACAAATTTCTACTCAATACGGTTACTGAAACAATGACCAACACAAACGCAACTAATAATATAATATTACCCAAGCATCACATTGATATCCAAACATATTGATACGTGATACAGCAAATATGTTGAAATCTTCAGTAGATTAAAAAAAGGAGACTTCTTTTAATCTGCTGAAATAGGTATTTAGATTTCTAAATATCAATATGGTGTTTGGATGCTTTTATCTGATATACAATTTTCATTGAGTTCGTAGAAATAGTGACATAATAATTATTATTGCTTTTTTAGAATTCACATCATTGTTCTAGGAATGAGAGAATTTTCAAGAAAAAGGGTCATTGAATTGAAACAGAATGAATATTCCATTCCCAAAGCTTGGTCAGTTCACGCCTCAACATCATAGTAATGTTTGTAATTATTGCATTATTTATGGTAATTTAGAATTCATAAGTTTTCGGTTTTTCGGTTATGTTCTTATTTTTTGCGGAATTATTCCTTATTTCAGATTATTTCAAGAAATCCAATTTGAGCTTTTCATGTACAGACATGAAGTCTGTTTAGAATCATGTCATTTTTCAGAATCTTTGCTGAAATAAAACGATCTTTGAATGAATGTATCTTTCTATTTGTGTAGAGCTCGAACAAATAAGCGATAATAAGAGGTTATCTGAAAATATGATCAAATGTTTAGTCATAGTAGAAAATAACTAATTTCTGTAGATCATATTCTAAATTCGTTCTTGTGATTCATGAAGGTTAATCAAAATCTGCAAATCTTAAATTATTGTCACTAATATATAAGAATCTCACACTGGATATAACATAATCAATCCAATCGACACTATAGCTATTATATTGGATGAGTTTAGATGTTATTTTAAATCGTGAGATTTCACAATATCCATAAGAGTATCACTCTGTTGTATTTAATTGAGTTCATGGTATGTCATGCCATGAGACTATTGCTTCATATTCCGATGAAATTCATTCAGACTTAATGACTCATAAAATTTTCAAACCTACTGCTGGGTACTCTATACATACGAAGTTGCAATTTGCACTGCATACAAAGTAGAACATTTGCAGTGTGTCCAGTTTTTCACATCCATCTACATAATGTTGATCCACAAGATACATTATGAGGATGTCGCTGTGCGGTGAGACAATAATCGTTATTCGAGTGGTTCATTGATAAATTGATATTCAATTCGTGGACATTCACACTTACAAACACCGAAACTCTAGGAATGAGTTACACTCAGTAACTTCCCTATGTCTAATCTGCAAGAAGTGCTTTGTAAGAACAACAACATCGTTGATTGTTCTCTACTGTTCAGGTATTTGAGTAGCATATCGATAGCCCCAGAAAACAGTTTCATCGCCTACTTTCCAAAGTATAATAATGATAATGTGAGATAGCGGTGATGATGAACAAGAAACCTAATGCCTCTGATCGATAATGTGACACCAAAATATGTATAAAGATAAATATGAATGGTTCTAGTTCAATGAGAACGTATTTCCTGAAAATCATCAAGCTTGGAAACTTTCGTAACCATATTCAACATTTTCGATACATCCATTTCTGCACAGTCTGTCATATGAGTATTTGTGCATCTCATATATTACACAATTCCTGCAAAGTACGTCTTAAGAATATTAAAGGTAATATTTTGCGACAAATGAGAATATTATTATCATCCACTCATTGAAATCAGTTATCTCATGTATTATTTTCCACAATATAGTTATAATCAAACTGTGAACAAGTATGAAATGAATAACAGAAGTGAATTTTCATTTTCCCCCTGTGCGGGATTGAAACGAGGGAAAATCATATGCAATCCTCTTTAACGTTATAAGAACCCTACAGTTTGAAATTTCCACTGAACTTTCACGAATTTTGTTCTAGGAAAAATGATAAAATAAAGCTGAAGTGGCGCGTCGTAAAGAATGCCGATATAGCAGATCCTTACATAGTCATCAGAGACGTTAAGAACCCGCAAAGTATGGTGTATGAAACGACTTTGCCGTACTACAGGAGAAGTTTGGAGATCAGCGTTGGGGGTAATTTGACACTTCAGTTAGGCAAAGCTACTGAATACCAAATATGTCTACTGGCTAGGGACAGCAAAACTTCGATAAGGCTGTTCTATAAAGAGCAATGTAAATTTATATCTGAACTGAGAAAGAATATTGGATCGACTTTATTTATAGAAGCGAATGTGATACTCCTTATTATGACATGTACGATTTTCAATAATTATGTTTAATGTGAATAAATGGATATAAAATTACTTAGTTTCAATCAATTGTCTACTTTCCATATATTTCAAAGTTTTGTAGAACTGGTACATCAATATCACGGAATAGGAACACTACTGTGTTGATATCACTTTTATTTGTAACTTCCGTTACTCGAGTTTCAGCGTTATTATGCCATCTTCAGACGATATTCGGATACGAGTGACGGAAGTTACATGTGAAAGTGATATCAAAATAGTAGTGTTGTAATTTTACAATATGGATGAAATTTCATATCACATAGTGAACGGTGAAAAGAATTAATTTTTTGAATGTACTTTATTATTACTCTTCATAGTCATACCATTGTGTAAATTATTCATAATGAATATTACGTTTTCGTTTCATGAACTATATTCATACGACAGACTCCGGTGAAGATCATTATGAACTGCTAACCATTTTGGGATCAAAAACAATTTCGAAAAATTTACTTAGGTAACCCCTTGTGAATATTCACGCTTGAAGTGATTCACTAGCATCTGAAATATTACCCGATACATTGGGATATTTTAACTTAAATGATTTGGTCTCAACGTATACTAAAGTTTCATCGATGAGGAACATTACTACTTACTCTCTCATAGATTATGTAGTATCGAACGTTCGAGCTGTTACTGCTATACATATTGAAACTGGGCTATCTAATAACCACCGTCAACTTGGTAGCTCAAACCTTGAACCCTTTAAAGATGCCCTCAAAGCATAATTGTTTGAGAAGGTAAACCTCTGAATTAATAGATGAATCATCACATGAATTCAGATTTACAGATCAAAACAATCTGAGCAAAAATGAAACTGATAACGATATAATGCTATAGTATAGTTTCATTCAACATTTTATGTGGTGTTTAAATTGTACTTTTTACTGTAAATTATGAAGCTCTAACAGAAGCAATGATTGAATTGATGTTCCAAAAAGTTGAGAAATGACCTTAAGAAACTGAAAGATTTGAACTGGAAGAACATTTACTGTAAGAATTGAAACGAATATTGAAGAATAACGAAATATATGTATCGCGATATTATCAGTGAAACAAAAGAGCTTTATGAAAAACAAATCATTAATTCTCAAAACAAAATGAGAACCATTGGAACATTGTCAACAATGTTTCTAATGTACCTTCCAGAACCAATATTATTGAGAAATATTCGTATAGGAGATAAAGTTATCAGTGACGTTACATATAGCTTACATTTTCAGAAACGTTTCGTGGTCAAATATAGATAAGGAACTCAAAACTCAGTTGTGCCTTTGATATCTACAAGTATCTTCTTGATACTTGTAGATATCAAAGCGTTGATCAAACTATATCATATAATAAAGTTAAAACACATCTTCTTCTGATACTTATACTGTTGAACGTGGTTTTGATGAAATTATGTCCTGTCAACGCAAATGATGTCAATAATGTAATCATCTAACCACCGAATAATGAATCATGGATGAAGTTCCGATGGCTGTAATTGAACATTGTCCTGATTTCCTGTCACTAAATTAACCCAAGATCATTAACTGATGGTCTCGCTATTTTGTTCCCTATAAGAATTTGTTAAATACTGTTAATATGATAGTCAAACATATGAAACCTACCTTAATAATTTGTTAATATTGTATTTGTGAACAATTTATTATTTTCAAGCTTATTCACTCCAGTTTTGACCAAATTTCTAGATTTCAAATGTCATATATGTATGCATGTGAAATTAGTTTGAATCAATCTATAACCTGACGCATTCTATACCATGTATCTTTCATCTCATAAATAAAATAACATAACATATTTATTGTCCAGTCCCTCTGTAATTTTCAGGGTTAAAATTTTTACGTTCCTTAATTTTGGTCAGTCTCCATGTTTTTGGATGCGCTGATCACGATTAAAATTGTCTGGAACCCATGCTACTCTAGTTATTGGCCATTTTTTGAGTCCAAATTGCCCCGACTTTGGTGTTTTTTCAATTTTTAGAAAAATTCTGAGTTACACTCGACTATTTTATGATAGAAAAAGTTGTAAGAACGGAAAGAGTGGAATGAATCACACTTTTTGAGCAAAATCAAAAGTTTGTTCAATTGTCAATTATAAGATGCCTGTTTGTCGTATCAACTGATGCTCAACATGGATTGAGTATTTTGTGTGTAACTCAATACAAGTTTTTCATTTATTTGATATTTGCAAAGGGGAAGCTGCAATCGCTCTTTTTGTGAAAAACATAATTTCGCGACCAAAAAATTTACCTTTCGACTCAAACGAGATTCAAACGATAGATATTGATGGCCTTCACTTATGAACCAAAACCCAACGACTTTGGTTCATATGGGCCGATTAGAGACTATTTTGAGAGAAAGAAATCACGAAAAATGTGAAAAATGTTTAGGTCAGAAAGTTCTGTCTCTTGAGCCCTACTGGGCATCAATTTTGGATCCTTCGTTATAAACTTTGGTTCAGACTATAGATGCCTCTTGCGGCTACCTCATATTATTTTTTCCGCTCCAGCGTTTGACAGTCACACAAAAAAAAATCAGATAAAAATTCTTATTTTTTATTATCATAGATGATGTACACTACCGTTATCCCGGGTTCGATACCACTCGGGAGACTGTTTTTGATAATTGTGATACAAAATCGTAATAATTTTAATCATAATAATCATAATAATAATAATAATCATAATAACATTAATAATAAATCGTTTCGATAGATCACGAAGCTGTTTGTGAGTATCTTCACTGTGTCGCACTCATCAGTGTGGACCACTTTTCGTTAGAGAGAGACAGTCGCGAAGCTGTTTGTGCGTATCTTTTACTCTGTCGCACTCATCAGTCCCAGAACGCGCATTGTCTTTGTATGTATTATATGTGTGTGTAGGAATAGCCTTCACTTTTTTTGATAATGAAACATCTCCTTCCTCTCCTACGATATACTATGTAATACAGAATTTCTATCAAGTCAGAGATGGGGAACAGTTTTTTTTTCAAACAAAATTTCACTATTATATGTATTTGAAACCTATCTCTAAACCTGCATTTTATTTGTAAATTTTTTTGTTGACTAATTAATGATTTTAATAATAATTTATCAATCAATAACAATAATAATAATAGCAATAATGATTATTATTATTATCATTATTGTTATTATTATTACTATTATTATTATTACTATTATTATGACTGTATCATAATTATAAAAAAAAAGTCTCCAGGATGGGATCTAACCCGCTGGTGTACATCATCTTTGATAATTAATGATTGGAATTTTTAGTTGATTTTTCTTCTTGTCAAACGCTGAAGCGAAGAAAATGATATATCGAGATAGCGAAAAGAGGCATCTATAGTCTGAACCAAAGTTTATAACGAAGGACACGAAAAAAAGCAGCAAAAGGCTTAGCATGAGTTTTTTCGAGATTGAAGCAACCTAGAAGATCGTGCTTGGTATCAAAATTTGCGTAAATATTTCAGCTATTCAACTATGGATTTATTTTCTTGATCCGATTTTTTTGATTTGAAATTTTTTCTCGTTTTTCGCTGTTTCTTTTTTCAAAATAGTCTAAAATCGACCCACATCAACCAAAGTGGTTGAATTTTGATTCATAGGTGGAAACCATCAATATCTTCCGTATAAATTTTATTTTGAGTCAAAAGATTGATTTTTTGGCCCGCAATCGCAAAATTAGATTTTCTACGAAACGAAAGATTGCAGCGCCCCTTTGCAAATATCAAACAAATGAAAAACATGTATTAAAGTACACACAAAATACTATCAACGCACGTTGAGCATCAGCCGATACGGCAAACGTTCATCTTATAATTGACAATTGAACAAACGTTTGATTTTGTTCAAAAATGGCACTTTTTGGGTCGTATTACATTCTGTTAACTTCTAATTGGTGTCATTACCCTCTTTTTGATCTCTCACAGCTTTTTCTGTCATAAAATTATCGAATGAAGCTTAGAGTCTTTCCAAAAACTGAAAAAACATCAAAATTGTGGCAATTTGGACTCAGAAGATAACTCGAGTAGCATAGGGTCCAGACATTTTTAATATCCATAATTGTGATCAGCGCACCTGAAAACTTGGAGATTGAACAAAATTAAGAAACGTAAAAGTTTTGCTCCAAAACGTGAAATAAAATTACACAGGTACTTCACTATTACATAGCGGGACGGGATAAGTTAGTTAGTTAGTTACAAGGTAACCCTTTAAATAATTTGAAATATATAATTGAGTTGTGAGTCCTATTGGAATTAGGTCTTTTAATCAGAAAATGGAACAACAGAAGAAATTTACCACCTATAACCGTATGAAAATATTCTGTGATTTTCAAAAACTCTCATAAGTAGTGAATCAAGAAAATACAAACTGAATATTTGGAACGCTATTCATGACACTTACCTTACGACAAGAGTAGAAGGTGAGAGAATAGGATTATCTGTTGGAGTTATACTAAAACTAAAGTTGGAATATTGATCACAACTTTAAGTAAAGTATGAATATGTTACAAGAAATGAAACCATTTTAAGTTGTTTGATATCAACCTAAGTTTATCCGAACATTCCAAGGCACAAATCAAACAAGATAAGTATTTGATAGTCAACGGAGGCGGCTTTCGGATTGTTGCCTTTTGGGTATCAAATTAGAATGAAGCAAACTATATCAAAGGTTCAAATCAGATTCATCAGGAACGATGAGAATATTCAAACATTCCGACAAATATCGTGTATAATTAGCCGATACCTCATAAACTCTACCCTATTCAATCGAATATTAAACAAATAAATCTGGATATCGTGAAACTAATAACCTTTGACGAGCATCTATGAATCTGTCTACTGCAGAAACTATGAACATATCGGAAAAAGTTTAAATTCAAATTTAAATAAACAGGAAATATGGATTTATTGATTCTCAAGGACCACAGCTAATCACTACTGTGCAATTTCTGTTATGTTTATTTCGATGTAACCATGACAAGGATAATGATGATGTATAATTATGTTCCTCACTAAATGCAATGATGGGTTCCGTTCATTACTGATCAAGCAATCATAATTTACATGAGAAAAGTGGAAAATATTGAAACATATTTCGGGTGCAACCTAAAATTATTTCCCGAATCGAATTCTCACGGCACACGAGTACTGAATTATGATTTTCCAAAGTCATTATACAATAATTATATGATATAATTATCACGGTGCTGTATCGAGTAAATTAATTGAGCCAACAATTTTTTAAGAAATGGAGGGATGAGTCCAAAGTTAGGAATGCTGCAACTATACAGAAAAAGCAATAGCTAAATATAGATTCACGAGATGGTGAGTAACTGTATTCTAGAAACAGCGTGATACTTAAGTAATGAGCTCTTTAACAATGTTCTTCAGAATTGAGCACCCACGAATCCGGCTGACAATGACATCGATGATTTGCTTCGGCAGGATATCCGATTCATGAATACGTGTAGGTATATTCTTTTCTACATAATTTTTAATGGCTTTGGGTAGATAAATATCCATCTACTCAAGTCCGCCGTAAGCGGGTGTACAGGACCGTGCACCGACCGTGAGCCGCACGTTCATGAGGGCGGAAAATACAGCGATCTCGTCCTGTTCAAACTCATTCTGATCAATCAGTACAGCATTATGAATGTCATTACATTTCTTGGATAGTAGACTTCCGCGGATAGCCAATCTTGAAAAATCTTGTCTTCCGGATGGATTCCGCGTCACAATAGCTCGACTTGATGCCGACGTTTCGCCAACCATTACAGGTGGCATCTTCAGGGCAGGCTTGAGGCTTGAACTTTCAGTTGCCACCTGTAATGGTTGGCGAAACGTCGGCATCAAGTCGAGCTATTGTGACGCGGAATCCATCCGGAAGACAAGATTTTTCAAGTCATTACATTTATTGCATGCATTCTGAAAGTCCACAACGTTTGGATTTGGTGTGTAATTGAGGTAAAAAATTATGTCATACGCAAAGTTTTCTATTGGAAATTATCAAATGAATCATTCTTGTTGAAGATTTGGTATATTCATTTATTCAAGTACCCAAAGGACGAATTGATAAAACAACTTGATGATTCGAGAAATGAAACAGACATTGACTATTGATTTTGTATAATGGAATTAATGCTTCAAAGCTTCATTCTCTAGAAAATCAGTCTGGTGATCCACATACCATTTTACAATATATTTCTACAAATTATTCAATTTCAACAAGTTGTGAGTAATCAGAATCAATGAGTAGTGTATTCGTAACTGAAACTGTGCGTTAGTAGCTGATGACGGGAAATAAAAAGGTGATACTTCTAAATTTGTTTAGTCAGTAATGTCAATATTACATATATGGTTGAAAATGATGGCTATTAACATACCAAGGTATGTTATGAGTATTAATACTGCCACAAAAGTTGGTTTGAAATACGAGGATTTCATGACATCTGAAGCTAACATCCGTATTTTGTTCAATTATTCTTTATTGGTTTTAGAGAATAAAAACGTTAATAATTAATATCATTTTTTGAGATTCTTCTATCAATAAGATTTTCATTTTTGGTGATCAAGTCTGTATGGGTTTATTTGAAGTTATGGTTACAGTTATCTTTTGTCATATATGTTTTGAATGCAGCGGTGAAACAGTTTATTTCCTGAAAACTCGAAAGTTAGGAATGATAAAGCTCGTTTCGTCTACCTCCAACAATTAATAGTTGAAATCTCAATATACATATTCATTTAAGTTTTGTTGAATCCCAATTTATATATTTTCAAGTTTCTTCAAATTATATTCTTTATCTATTTTCTTCATTAAAAATATAATTTTCCAAATACATATTCTCACAATAATTTCATTTCTCTACCTATACAATTTGAGAGCTGAACACATGAGGGGACGAGAACTTTCCAATACCGCATCTATTCCAACATATCCCTGAATAAATAGTGAATTTGAATCAAAATCTATCCAGAATAGAATGCGGCAGCTACACTGAATGACCGTTTGACATACACGTTGGTTTTTCTGAACAATTTTGAAACCAGAAGGTAAGGTCTCAGTTATTGCAGATTTTCCGTATATATTCAACTTTTTTCGTAACTGAAGCTTCATAAGATTATTTTTGGGAAACAAAATTTCTTTTCTTCATTATTTCATTTCCAAAATTTGATTCTCAATCCACGCAACAATACGTACAATGTATTCAAGCAGTGGCTGGGTGCATATGAATTATATTATAGTTATCAATGGAAATGTTCTTCTGGCATACTTCCAGAAGCTGATAAGTTATTTCAAATGCTCGTTTTTGAGCATATTTGATTATTTCTTTGTAGTCTATCTAGACGCAGAGCTCTCCTTCATTGTGAATTCATCATTCTATGCTGCAAAGCACAATTTGCATCAATGCAAATATAGGTATAAAAGCATTCCAAAAGCTGTACACATTTGTAAAGAGGATGTTTTTGATGGTGCTATAAATAATGTGCGAATTGTTAGAAAGTACATGAGTTTGCGTTTTGTTCTCACAATCAAGGAAAATGTAGCATACAGTGAGTAGCTACCCACAACATCTCTTCTATTCCTAAGATGATTGAGACTTTCCTTGGTGTACCAAACATTGAGCGAAAAACGGATCATTGCTTGATGGGGACTTCTGCCACAATTCTTACCAACATAGGATGAAACATTACCGATCTGAAGAGGTCGGGCGGGTGGTAGAGTACGAGAATTGATGAGTCATACGTAGAGGAATCAGTCTAGAGCAACTTTAAGGTAGAAAAATTTTTGTTTAGCAGTGGAGGATCTGGTACCTCCAGTTCATCAGTTCGAGGTGAGATTACTTATAATAAGAATACTACTGACGTGATTCACAATGCTTTTTCATAGGTGGAGACTTTACGCATATCTTTTCCAGTAATAATCTTCTCTAGTTTGGAAGACTGTAACATCAATGACTATTATGGCAAGCAGGATCAGTAAGAGTGAAGATATTAATTTCAGATTTCGATTACTATATTTATACTGCACATGCTCAGTATGTGTCTAGTTGTTCATTTTGATAACATCTGAAACATTCATACTAAACTTCTTCCGATTACAGTTGTTATTTTCAAAATATCATGAAAAACTCAATTTCAAAACAGTCCTTCGCAATTGGGAGGGGGAGCAGGGGGGGGGGTTGGCCACCCAAAAATGTCAGGGTATTTTAGGGTGCCCCAATATCTACATAAATCGACCCCCAACTTTTGAATGACGGAAAAAACGTTTTTAAAATGCTGAGTGTCTGGCTTATATGCTAATATTACTGTACAAATACATTTATGAGGTTATGACTTATCAGCCTACTTTTGGATGTGTAAGTCAAGACTCAATATTCTGAAAGCGATAAAGCTGTATATAGTGCAGTACTAACAATGTCAACCAGGTGAGTAAGAAGGGGGGGGGGAGGCATGGGGGCATTAAGAGTCCATCATCCTCTCCCCGTAGCGTCAGAAGAGTAGGATGAATGCATCTATATTCACATATTGAATATTGGTAACTCATTCATGAAAAACCATCGGAAAAATCTATTTGAACGCGGCATCATTCAATTCTCAAAGTAGATACCAAACATATTATATAGATGCCATTATGTTGTGAGCAAAGGCTCATAAGAGTTGGTACATCGAAAATAATTCAAGATTTCCAAGATTCCAAGATTTCATGATTCATTGAGCTCAAGAATCGACTTCTTCATTCTCGTTTTAAGTGATATTGCCTGATGATTGAACTGTAATATTCATGCAATGTTTTTTCAGGGACTTATTGTTGTTAACTGCAGGATATAACAGATTTAGTGATTTCTTATCGTGTTATTAAGTTCAAGATCCGTAATTCGCTGAAAACGGAGGAAGAAGTAGAGTAGAGTAGTAACCAATGTCAGTATATGGAAGTTGTCTAGTCCAACATCGGAAAACTTCGGGCCTTTACGGCCTACGATGTACGCTATAGATAAGAAGAGCCGCTTGATATGATGTTGTGTGGGCAAGCATGGGGTACACACATAATAGTTTGAATAATTTTTAATGTTTAATGTGTTGATTTAGGAATTATACGTTGAACTCTTTCTATGTTTATGAAGTTAATATTGACAAAACTGTAAATAATGAATACATAATACTTTCGGGGTAATTAAAGCGTCTGAACCGATAAAAATGTTGCTCCGTAGCCGAATTGCGTCCCGTTGACATGGGTAACAGAAAACGGAAATAATTCAAAAACATCAGATGGTTCAATTGACGATTTTGTTGAATAATCTTAAAACGTTCACTAAAGAATCAGATTAATCTTTAAACATTTTTTTTAGTGGTGGAATGATGAAAATATACGATATACACGTTGAACTTCAATGTAACAGATTTAATTCATATCTATGAGGGTCTTACCTCCAGCTAAGGTATGCACATGTACCAATGCATAACATTTTCATTCAACAACTATTCCTCCTACATCTTACATCAAACTGGGCACATAACAGAACATTCATGTTATTTCTAACGGGTAATCCTAGGTTACTAGGTTATTTGTGAGTTCATTTTAGTATGCAATAACATCTAATGAACACAGAACCGGACACACATTATCTTGAAGCGGTAATCCTAGGTTAGTAGGTTATTTGAAAAACTAATGGATAAGCAGGAATCACCTTCATCCACTGTTAAAGTACTGGAGCATTTCACCTTGGATAGTAGACTTCCGCGGACAGCTAATCTTGAAAAATCTTGTATTCCGGATGGATTCCGCGTCACAATAGCTCGACTTGATGCCGACGTTTCGCCAACCATTACAGGTGGCATCTTCAGGGCAGGCTTGAGGCTTGAACTGAAACTGAGCATTTCAGTTACCGAATTGCCATCTTCAGAGTGAACTCAATTACTAATTATTAGTGTGAAGATAGGATTGCACTCTGCTGTAGATAAACCTGAATTCGTTGATTTGATTTTTCGCATATACATTCCCACCGCTTCTGAATTACATAGATATTTGTCATTACTCTGTTCTAAGATTAATATATTGTCGTGAGAAATGGTGTGACCTGTATTTAGAAAAATGATCTGCTAATGCTGATATTTCCCATTATTTTTGTTTGAATGGCATAATGTTCTTCATATGGAGCAAGGATATTTCTTTTAGTTTGAACCAGAAACATTTTTTAACACTTCTCACATTCGATTTTGTGAATTCCGGATTCGGCGAAGTCAGAAACTTTATCGAAGGTGTTGCCTAAGCAAACTTTCAGCTTGTCCTTACATCTATTAATGGATTGCATTGCAAATTATAAAAACTCATTATTGAGCTTATGAATTATGGTGAGATGATGAGTGGTAGTGCTGAATATATTGAACTACTTGAAGGTTATGACTCTAATTTGGTTGACTGATTCATTGTTCATTATAGTTGTAAGTTAACTTAATCATCAAATCTACTGCCATTTGCCGGAGTTTCTCAACTTTGTCATAATTTTGCCGCCTCAGAACGTTTAATAATGTGTGAAGAAGTGAAGAAGGTTATTGAAGAAGCTATTCTATAATTGACTATTGTAACTGAATCCTATGGAACATACATACCAACATATTTTGTGTAGGTTTTTTCATCAAATTTGAGTGAATTAAATTGTTTATCAAGCATGGTCAAAGAGCCATGTTGATATAAATCTGTATTTATATTATCATCGACATAATTAATAATGATTCTTGACCCAGGTATGAATTATATATAAAATGCTCGGGAAATAGGTCACACTAACACATATGCTTATATTTCCCTAAAATGTTATTTTTATAAATCATCACATATATATGCCAAACTTTTGGACTGATTCATTTTTGATTTTGAGGAGTTTCAAGTTCTCTTGTCCATGATATTTACGGAACTACAAGAAGAATGTTGATGTACTTGGCTTTTTGAACACTCTCAAAAGCCAAATTAATCAACTCAAATTCACTGTAGACATGAGAGCAAATAACCACCTTCCTTTCCTTGACATTTATTATCAAATATCACTTTGGATTCAAGATTCTAGAGAAAACAAATAGGTGTATATTCTGACGGACTCAGTTACACCAATTTATCATAAAATAGCTCGATTCAATAGTCTTGCTCATAGATTATCGAATTTTTTTTGAGCCAGCAAATTCATAAAATGGACAATGGCTAAATGTCTACTACAACTATTTGGCCAATAAGTGAATATCTAACTGGAAACTGAGGATGAAATAAAATCAATTAACCAAATTGAAGCGATTATCTTTGAAGGTTTCAATAAAATTCGGAAGATTTTATTCTTATCGTCTCTCAATAATCAATAAATCCCAGAGAATTCTTTTCAGAATTTACAATATAACAGCTCGCTTGTACATATGAGAACAAGCTAGAAACGGTCTTAGATATCGACGTGGACAAAAGTGGAGATTACAAAATCGATTGTGATTCGTATCCAAAATGATATATGGATAAAACTATAAGGAATGTCATCCATATAGAGATGAATAATGGTGGAAAATCAGCATTAGCAGAACATATTTCAAATACAGGGCACACAATTTCTTAAGAAAGTTCTCTCTTTTGAAACATAGTAATGCCAAATACCTAGGTAACTAAGAAGCTGACAATGTGTAAGCGAAAAAGTGATTCAAGACATCAGATAATTTATTTCCACCTGGGGGTAATCCTTTATCTATACTACTGATTCCAAATAGTACATGGACAGGAACATTCTCAATTCTAATTTTGTTATTCTGATGATGAGTACTTGGTAGCTGAAAGGTCATCAGTACTTTTATAGTATTCTTTGATATAAGATTTTAGAATAGAGGTGATTGTGTGTGTTGAAGTGTAACAACAGTGTGTACCCTTTTATAATTCGTAAGGTCGTTTGTAAGTTAATTTTACGATGAAATAACATTGACTGAACACATATGAGAAAATGTAGTATCTCCAAGCGAAAATTCTAGGTTAGTAGGTTATTTGTAAATATATTGTTGAATGTTTGAGAAGGTCTGTAGCATCAACGATGATTTTCCAATATTACAATGAATACTTAATTGAATATCGACATTAGAGATATTAATGAATTTCGAATTAATTTGAAATTTTTTTTGACAAACTTAAGCTTATAATATAGTCATGTATGGATATTTATTGTAATCTTGGTTATTTCGCGAATTGCTAATATCTAAAATACAACAAAAACATTCTTAGACGTTGTCATCTAGAAGAGGCAAGGGAGTAACGTATGTGATACAGAAATAAGATTAATATAATCGAAGGAGACAACGTTCCCTCCATTCAGGGGTCTCTGGATGATGTCCTAAGGTCAGAACCGATGAAAACATGAGAAAACGATTCGGAACGATCCATTTATGTATTCCAATTTATTCTTCAATCTTCATGGTATTTTTGTACTTCAACCCTTTAACATGGAAATATCAGTTTTTCAAAAAAAATTTCAACAAATTACTATTTGTTTCTTGTCAAATTCTTAACCTCGCGGTTTGTTTTTGATTTTGACGTGTTTATAATCATCTTATCTTCATAACAATCCATGGAGCAATTCGTATTGAATTGGAAATTCATTTGTTTTTATATTATATACTCGTACTATAGTTTACATCTCAGGAATATCAAATATCTTCGAAATCATGGTGAATTTTTCTGTCATTTGCGAAATTTACTGAATTAGAATTCTAGGAAATTGTCTCCAATAACAATAGTATGAACATTTTTGTCCTGAATAGGTACTTTAGATATATTCAAAGATAGGTACTTATTTTCAGTGAGATATTTGAGATGATCACCTTTCCGCCTATAGTACTACAACTATGCGAAAGTTGATATTAAATTGAGTACCTATCTATCTCTCTCAATATAACGTCATATAGCCAGACCGTTAGAGTACAAAATTGGCAAAACACTATCTATAAATTAGATGCTAAATTTAAGGCTATAATTCAGGATCGAAACATGAGTTTCAATTATTTTATTAATCATGAGAAGTCATTTCATTTCGCGATTGATTAAATTCATATGAAATTATAGATGTTAATTGATTACATTAGATATGATTATAGGCAAACATTGTAATTTTATTGATCACGATCGGCTATATATCAAGTAACATGTCTGACTTCGCCCATATCTCACAGTCGTGTTAATATATCCTGAATACATTAGATCCTTTCTTTATCCATCGCTTCATAGACACATAACAGATCTTGAACCAGTTTATAATACAGACATGAAATAAAATTCCCTTCTCGGTGTCTCTCTTCAGGTCATTCTCCTTGATATTAGGTTTCAGCTCCTAGAGGTTGTTCAGGGCAAATGTCAAAAGGAAATTTATTATACTAAAATTGCGTACCTTGCAAACAAATTATCCTCTCAACGAGCATAAAACGCAAATATATAGTGTCTTCCTACTTTCTTGAGACGGTATGTAATAGAGTTACTTTCTGGACTCATTTATATTAGACAAGCCATCATTCAAGTTATCATAATTGCAGAAAATCGGTTAGTCTAACACTGAACTCTAGGTAGCTATTATTATTTGTCTCAATATGTATTAATGTTACTGGTGACATATTTTCTCATTGTTTCAACCCACAATATATCTGTCTGATTCACTCAAACTTAATTATAGGCTACTAAGTGATCTAAATCTTATTTACGTATTTTAGCTGCTTAAATCTAAAATTAATTAGCAAGCTATATTCGAGCATAGTTGAATCCAATCTCCTCTATGTCTTGATACGTTTAGACTGATGATACTTTCATTTTCTAAATACCTTGAACAGTTCACAGTAAATCCATGAATAAAAGTTAATTTTGGGAAACAAATTTTAGCTGTACCTAATGTATATTCCCAAAAGGTATCTTTAAAAAATTATTTGCAAATCGATGAAAAGGTACCCTTGCTAAAAGTCGATAGGTTGTCTCCGAGGAAATTGGAAGAACTACTCATTGGATCAGAAATAATGATTTCGTATGATCACTATGAAGTAAAAGCCATACTAGAATCAAGGAAGATTCAAAGTTGATTTTATTTTTTTATTTCTGTCAATGTAAAACGGAAAGGTGATTATTCGTCTCTTAATGGTTTTGTTGACCACCTTCCATTGATTGTTAAGATATGAACCATTACATAATAAAATTGTTCTATATGAATGAATCGAATGATCAAAAAAATTAATCCACCTTCACTTGTTATCTTATATTGGCAAACACTATCAAATTCCCCAGCTAATACGAAATGGAATTGAAAGTTGCTCCCAACTTCACCTTTAATCCTTGAGCAGGTTTTCTGAATTCACAATGCCATCTTCAGGCAGCATTCAAATCTTTGGGTTACACTTCCGGAGGAACCTACTGATTCCCAAATATTCCATCATATAACATGATATGTAAAATTATTTCCTGGTATCCTCCTGATTTTGAAGCATGTACTCCTAATAAAAATAGACCACAGATTTTGATCATAAATCATGGCATCACTTCTACCGACTAGAATTCACAATCTCCAATTATTTCCACAGGCTGAGGGCTTATGTAAGAGAAGTTAACGAAGATGCATTAATTCTCGGTTTCTTATAATACAAAAAAAAAAAGATTGTGGTGAATCGTCAATTTGTTAAACTTTTCGGACGCATGTATATAACAATATATGTGTTTTCAACCCTAACTTGTTCCATAGTGGTCCTGTGGGGTGAATCACTCACTGCTGATTCCAAATACAAATGAGACCAGAACATATAACTTCATCTACTCCAGAGTAGATGCCCCACTAAGATTTCCCAATGCGATGTGAAACATTAACTAAATGGATATCTCGTACTCAATGTAGTCATGGATTATGTTAGTGATCGAGTTCACCAAGATGGCAGCACCAACCAATGTACCTTATAATCAACAATCATGAAAAATGCTTGAACAAATTGTTTGTTAGATATTATCCACAAAGGTTCCTCTAGATAGTTCAATATAGCACATACGTCGGCTGCGGACTACTGTTCGGATGTAGCCTTCTGTCTGGATACAGGCTACGTCGGTTGCGGTTGGTGTCGGGTGCGGCTACTGTCTGGTGCCGCTAGTGTTGGTGCATCTGGTGTCTGGTACGGCTAGTATATGGTTCACCAATTGTAGTGAATGAATTACTTTTATCTAGATAAATGGTTTTCGTTGATTATAATTCACTTGATGCTCTAAGTTTTTGCTGATAATACCTACCACGTTAGCAAAAATTCTACAGACAAGAGCATCTGACGCCATCTACGTGAGAGTAGATGTTCAAGTAAGGAGCCCAATGCAATGTTAAATATTGACTGAATTGATATCTCATACTTTACTGAAGTCAAAGGAAATGTTATCAATCCAACCCTGTCACGAAATGAGATGCATAATGCAATTTATCAATATTTATCCACACTTTCTCAATATTAGCAGCTTGCAGGGACACTATTCTTGTTATTGCAATTTCAATTAAATCGAATTGAAATAAACCACAATTAGCGACGTGATATAAACTTGATTAACTTCATTATGATAGGAAACGCTATACTTATGAAACAATTATAACGGGTGTAGGTAGTTCGTTTCATTGCCATTGTTTAATACTTCTCCCATGACAGATTTGAGGAAGATAATATTTTATGTTCTCTACATCTAAACGACGTTAATTAAGTTGTAATTGTCCTATCCTGTACGTAAAGGACAATTCTCAGAATTTCATGAAGTGCATGCCTAATTATGTATATTCGAGCATGTAACTTCATAACTTTATTTCAAATCTGGCGAGATAATACTCACATTAGGAAGTTACATCGGAAAATTATAACCGGTTAATTAGATCAATTTACTACATTGTTAATCGCTTTATCATAGTAAATACGTTTCTCATACTTGAGTTCTAACAGACTGTGAATTATGTCTTATCCGCATTAATTCTCAGCGTGATAATGAACAATGTTCAAGAGAATATTTTGTCAGTATGTGGAGAAGGAAAGAAATGTTCTAGATAATTCAAATCTTTCAAACTATGTAATGGCTCGCTCAAAATTGTACCATCAAAAAGCTCTCTTGGACCTCTGGTAACAAATATGTGCTGAAAAATATTCTCCATTCTATTGAAAAGAAATTATATAGATAGGATAAAAAAATCTATTCATCTAGATGTACATCTATCTACACAACATATGATATGAACAATATTGAAACTCCTCTAAAAACTACTGATACAATCAATGACAGTTAATTAGTGCTTCGTATGAAGGCGGTATCGCTCTAGTTCTTATGACGAGAGCGAAACCCGAGAAGGCGAGTATACACCAGTTTCAGCGAGAATGAGTTCGAGAGTTTTTATGTCCAGAGTGAGAATTTCAATCAGAAGTCTCGATATAGTTCTCGCTCTCGGCTCATAAGATAATGAAAAAATGGTATTTCTACAACTTACTTTTTGAATTTCGTTACTTTCTGAATTAAGGTTTGAACGATCTGTATGTGAAACTTCTTAATATCTTGCGTTATATAACGAACACGCATATAAAAAATAAATATGAATAAGATTCTTGACCCAGTATGAATTATATATAAAAATTCTCGGGAAATAGGTCACAATAACACTTTGTTTTAACTATTCGTCTTTACGTACGATATATACAATATGCACTCATATATTTTAATAATATTACTGAATAGCGGATTCTTACTACAAAAAAATAATTTTTTATACATTAATTCTGACGATACAATTCGATTATTCGTGGTTCTGTTCGTTTCGACGGCGTGGGCTCTTTTAATTGAAGTTTAATTGTGCGATTTGGACGCTTGTGCTATAATTAGTTTTAATAAACCCCCTTTTTAGACATAGTGAGTCTTCTGATGATGGTCGTGAGACCGAAACGTACGTAAAGACGAATAGTTAAAACAAAGTGTTATTGTGACCTATTTCCCGAGAATTTTTATATATAAAATAAATATGTTTATTTGAAAGTCATGTATCACAAAATAAGCGATATATATATTGTTAAGAAAACTCTAATGAGATCATTTGCCCCACGTTGTGGTGACAATTATTAAGAAAGTTTCAATGAGATTATTTTAATTAATTTGAATGATGTTTGTTTTGAATTGAATAATGATCTTTTACCTTTTTATTTTATATCCATGGAATTATATATTTATGGAATTAAACACAATGTTCTTTGAATGTTCAAACTTTTATATTTAAATTTCTATGACTCTATTTTCATCTTAGGTATCAATTTTTTACAATTTTATGTTCTAATAGATCTATGATCTAACCTTAAAATTATTTACTATTAATATTTGTTTACAAAGTTATACTGGATAATCTTTCTTTCAGATTTGCAAATATTATTACAATGGAGGAATAATAAATAAACTTACGTTTAGTTCATATCCAACAATATGTTTTAAAATGTGGGCAATGTTCAATTGACTTGATCTTCTGTTTAATTTGTTAATTCACTTTAACCGTACACAATTTCTTTGCTATACACAATAAACACAGGTAAACTTTGGTTACTTCTTTTGGAGTCAGGAACTGTTGAAACTTGTTAACTTAGTTTTATTCTTTTTATTAAAGATATGAAACTCTTCAATGATGTATTGGTACTTTATCGAAGGCTGGCTATCGTTCAATGCTACTTATGAATTGTAGGTTATTATAACCTTTAACTTTGTTTGGAGACTTGGAACACTACTTGACTTGTAGAACTTATTTATTTGCTTCGGTTACTTTTAACTTTACGAAGCTACTGGAACACTTGGGTTCACCGATGTTTATCCAATGAACTAAGGTTATGGAAAATTTTGTGAGTTGCATGGAGTACCTTCATTCTCTAGATATAATTGCTAACTGACTTGGCTTGTCTTTCAGATGCCTTTTATAGGGCTTCAAAAAGGACGCCACTCGATGTCATAAACAACCTATCAGGTGCTTACTTTACTTATCAAGAATGCTTTGATGATTGTTGCTAACTAATAGTAGTTTCTCATTGTTGACTTCCTGACGTTTGGAAATCGTCTCGACCAATCAGAATAGAGTATTCTATAAATTTTGGATTATTCAAGAATTTCAACTTGTTTAAATTGATGCTGATTCCTTCTTTTTGAATTAGCATTTTTGTATAAGATAACCTATGATTAGGTTATTGTCAATATGGTTATTCCAATATTTATGGTAATTTTGACAGTTGCCATTCTTAAAAACTAATACATAATATAATATATCAATAACATTTCTTTAACATTACATAACTCTAATTTACTAATCCTAACTTATATCTATAACATTTTTCAATAGTTTGTGCTATCTCATGATAGTTTTGTAATCATTTTTATCATGACTTCTGCCTTCGTAACACTGTACGTTTATTCATTTTCACTGAAGTTCTTGTTTTACACTTCTAATTCTATTTACATTGTTGTCCATTATATTTTTTATTGTTTATTATATTATACTAACTATTATTTAATTTTTAATATTGTTTTTAATTCCATATAATATTTTTTTATTAATCTTTTCTGATTTTCAATGTTCGGTAAGTTCTATTTTTTTTCAATTTTTGTTGTTTAGGAAATGAAATCATATATAACTCGAAGCAGAGCAGCAGCCCTGAAGAGAAGACTTGAAGATGGCACATGAGATTGTGCCGAAACGTCGTATATCCCGACAATGTTTATTGCCTTTATCAAAATTGTTAATTGAATTAGTGTTTCCATGTAATTTAGGAAAGAATAGATGATTTCGATTAATGAAATGCGTCTGCAGCCGACTTGTGTTTTAAGATCCAATTAAAACTGCAGAAAACATTGGATCGGTTGTGTGTGAAAGAGTAATGTATGGCTAACTACAATTTGAAATAGATTGAATTTGATTAAATACAAGACATTCCAATATTGTACAATAATCTAATTCAAACATAACAAAATTTTATTAATTTGAAGTGCCACTTTCCATTTGTCTATTTAAAATTCAACCTAAAAAAGATGAAGTATTATTTAACTATGACACTATGAAGTAACAATTTTGAGGTTAAATTCCATAGAATTATCTTAAACTTGAATAGTTATGATAGATCTGAAATGCTTATCATAGAATAACTAATTCATACAATAATTCATAGATATTTATAATTGTACAATATTGGAATGTCTTGTATTTAATCAAATTCAATCTATTTCAAATTGTAGTTAGCCATACATTACTCTTTCACACACAACCGATCCAATGTTTTCTGCAATTTTAATTGGATCTTAAAACACAAGTCGGCTGCAGACGCATTTCATTAATCGAAATCATCTATTCTTTTCTAAATTACATGGAAACACTAATTCAATTAACAATTTTGAACTGTTCGCCTAGATTTTCCAGACTCTATGGTCGAATCACCTGAAGATGGCAAATGCGACTTTGCCGAAACGTCGTGAAATTGGTCCTTTTGAGGACCGAAACCACACAACGCGGATCAATACCCGGGAATCCAGTTCTACATATATATACATATATATATATATATATATATATATATATATATATATATATATTCTTTTGTTGATATTCTTGAACCATTTGTAATATTTGTATGTTTTCTTGGTATATTGGTTCGTATATATACTGATAATGAAATAAAAATTCTGTTTTGACGTTTCGACAACGTTTATTGCCTTTATCAAAATTGTTGATTGAAATTAGTGTTTCCATGTAATTTAGAAAAGAATAGATGATTTCGATTAATGAAATGCGTCTGCAGCCGACTTGTGTTTTAAGATCCAATTAAAACTGCAGAAAACATTGGATCGGTTGTGTGTGAAAGAGTAATGTATGGCTAACTACAATTTGAAATAGATTGAATTTGATTAAATACAAGACATTCCAATATTGTACAATTATAAATATCTATGAATTATTGTATGAATTAGTTACTCTATGATGAGTATTTCTATCATAACTATTCAAGTTTAAGATAATTCTATGGAATTTAACCTCAAAATTGTTATTCTATAGTGTCATAGTTAAATAATACTTCATCTTTTTTAGGTTGAATTTTAAATAGACAATGGAAAGTGGCACTTCAAATTAATAAAATTTTGTTAAGTTTGAATTAGATTATTGTACAGTTTCGAAAGATTGGAATCTATTTTGTCATTTACACAATTGTTCTTTTTAATTTGAATAGATTCTAATATCAAACGTTTGTTGTCGTTTGTTTCAATATTTAAAATTTTTGTATTGTTGTAGTCGAAAGTATGGTTAGTGTCTTTCACATGTTTATTGAGCGCAGTTGATGAATTTTTGGTATATTTGTGGCCATTTAATCTTTTTTCGAGGTATTGTGAAGATTGGCCAATATATACCTTTTCGCAATCTTTGCAAGGGATGGAATAAACAGTATGGGTTATTTTTTTGAAAGGTACGCTGCTTTTTAATTTTGTAAAGAGACTTTTTTGTATACAAATATCCCTTTAGAATTAGCTAAACAAATAATTCAAAATAAATGGGATGAAATAAAACTATATACAAATTTACCTATGAATGAGTTCTTAACAGCTATAGAATATACATTCACCGCTAATTTTTTACAATATAAAGATGATTGTTATAAACAATTAGATGGTTGTGCAATGGGCTCTCCAATATCAAGTATCATAGCCCAAATAGTAATGGAATTCCTTGAAGAAAAAGTAGTATCTCAACTAAATTATAATATAGCCTTCTTCAAAAGATATGTTGATGATTGTATTGCTGCAATCCCTGAAAACAAATGTAATGAATTTTTGAATTCTTTCAATTCCTTTCACCATAAGTTACAATTTACGATTGAATTAGAAAATCATAACGAAATAAATTTTTTAGATTTAACTTTAGTAAGAAAAGGCAATAAAGGCAATAAACGTTGTCGAAACGTCAAAACAGAATTTTTATTTCATTATCAGTATATATACGAACCAATATACCAAGAAAACATACAAATATATATATATATATATATATATATATATATATATATATATATATATATATATATATATATATATATATATATATATATATATATATAGTTGATTTTTCTTTGGAGTAACGGCTAATTGAAACACGTAGATTATACACACATCTTCACTAGTTTCAGAATTCATATCCCATCATCAGAAGATATTCACTCTATAAAACACATTCACAAACACTAATTGACTTAACATAATAATACAGAGATCGGATAACCACTACTGTAAGCTTTCATAGTTTAGTCTGGAATGATGATCAGATCTTGATAGACCGGATGCAGAAGGCAGTAATTCTGGGTTCAATAAGACTACATTGGGCACACCATCTGGAAACCCTGAAGCTTATTACCAACCTTCGGAGAGGAGTAGCTCCGAAAAACTGATTAGGTGTAAACACTGCAAAAAAGGGTGTTACATATCAAGTCTTATACAGAATATGTGAAGACTTATTTCACCCTAGCTGTATACCACACGCAAGGCAACAAAAAAATGCTCATAATGTGTAGTGAACAAGAAGTGACACCGGATGAGATAAACAATGTGCTGAAATTACGTTATTGAGTCGAGCAATACGTGGAATGGAATCCAAAAATCTGATTATACAAGACGAAGTCGATAAGATGCTGGTAGTAGTAGCTTAGTGTGAATAAAACCCATACAAGAAATTATGACTTTGACAAGAACATCGGGAAAATCACTCTAGAATGAGTGACTGCGCGCGTCCGATATAATAGGAAACGTATAGCTGATTGAAAAACAAAAAACTATTTTCCATACAACACAAGGGAATTCTACAAGTCAGGGCTCACAGTGTGATGAAGAACTCACAAGAATTGGAGCAGTTTACCGAGAATAATAGCAACGGGAATGATGGCTGATCCATACAAAAGAAAACAACAACCGGAGTTCTTGGTAGAAGGTAATTCTAAATACCCTGAGCTGCAGACATTCCCTCAGCTTGTGAAACTTCATGTGACCCGAATTGATCCAAGTACAAACCCAAAAGATCTTAAGATTATTCTAGTCAAAAATATTCTCGATACAATTTGTGAGTCTCATACATCGAAACGTCTTAAGTTGTAAACTTCAATTAACGTCATCTTGAGGCGTGATTATCTTAAGAAGATCTGGAATCGCCAAATCTGGCCCAGTGGTGCTCTGGTCTCGTTTTTCCAGAAGAAGAGTATTCCAGCGAAAGAGAGGGACCCTCAGTAACAAATGATATTATAACTGAACTCCCGGAATCAAATCAAATCTCACGAATCATCTCAATCATCCTGATTTTACAAATCTCTCTTCAAATTTTGTGAATTTTAATCACTATGATGATTTGTAATTCGTGTAAAAAGTACCTGTGTTATCGATTACTTGCTTGATCAAAAGGGAGCAAGTCAAGCTGGAAAAATAAGATTCAATATACTCTTAACATTCTTTATATCAGCATACAGTAAACACATGAGAGCTATTCATACTTAAACATGGGATAAGCATTCTTGGTCTTTTTCAGACTTGGCTTCAACAAGATGAAATTATAGCCTAACCAGACTTTAAACTCATCTCAGGCTATATTAGAAAAGCATTTTTGCTAGACACGACATATGCCTCAAGCCAATAAACGTAGAGATCTATATACTGATATTGTTGTCGAATTTGAATGTAGCCGGATAATAAAGATATGACTGTTTATGCGTATCGTTGTTCAAATGGCAACAGCGAACTATATCTGAATAAATTAGATGCTCATTCAGAGGAGAATTTTGACTATAACTCGAAAGAAATGGTTTCCGAAGACTACAATCTCATTTTCAAAACTTATGATGGCACAGTGAAAGATTGTTGTAATACATTTTCAACCAATGACCTTGTCGAACAAGTCTGCACTGACACTAGAGTAACCGAAACCAGTAGAACTGGAGTCGACCATTTTTTCACAAATGTGCAGGAAGGTACATTCCAGGTGGGACCTTTTTTGTCAGATCATGAAGGCATAATCCTGAAACTAAAATATAATGTGAAATCGCCTGTTGCCACCTTTATCAGTAAATCTGTGACAAGTAAGCCATCAACATCATCTTTGAAGCTGACACCCCCAGCACAACTTCGAATTTTTCTCATCACAATGCGCAAGATCAGGTTCATTATATTATAAATACTCTGTCCGATATACATTCTCCATGTTTTGCTGTGAGTGTGGAGGATAAAACTTATATCAAGGATATCGACGGTTAAGATTTGATACGTCTTATCTGCATTTTCCGTGATAAATCCATCAAATTTTGGACAAAATTCGACTCGACCCTATGTTTAGCCTCGTATCGTCTATTTCTATGGATTCCTGACAAAGTTACATGCAGTGACATCAAACAAGAGAGCAGTGATATATATTTTGTGATACCCCGTACCTTAGGCGTTGTGCACATGTGCAGTGTAGATGTTAGATCAACATCGGTAAGTACAACGATTTATAATGCCTTTTGCAAGGAATAATAATTACTTCTCTGAGTAGGATCTTTGATAGCTTGTTTTGTAAAAAAGTGTTATAGATGTCATTATAAGCTAGCTGAAATGCTTTAAGTTGTGGATAATCCTTATATGAGTTATCACATTCGATAGTTAACCCGAATGACAATGCACATAATACAAATGCAAATGAAGTTTATGATTATTTGTCTCACTTTTTATAGGTAGATAGGAATGGAGGCAAAGGAGTTTTTCGCGATAGTCTAGAAGATGTTTCACAATCTCAATACGATCTACATACGATATTTACATAACGAAAGTTTAACTACAAGGAAAGGAGAACCATCGGAACAAGAAAATTCTTCCATCGAGAAGATAGCAGGTGCTTTAACGAACTGGGAGGAGGATTGATGATTCCGTCTATGACAAAGGCAGTCATCTCGAATATGATACAACCACATCCTCAAATAATAAAAAATGTTTCTGCTCAGGGAACATAGCAACAAGCAACGCATATGAAACCGAAATTAAAAATCACCGGAATCAATCGTTAAAAACTGGAGAAGGTGAACAAACTTTCAGAGAAATAGACGCACGACTACATCACCAGTAGTGAGTAATTCTTTCATGGATCTAGTCCGAAAATGTGATCTTTCTCATAATGATTTCTATGAGGATAAAAATGATTTGGTCAATACTAATATTACAGAAAAAAAAATTCCTGATTTAGATTCAGATAAAATAAAATCATTGGCGATATTGTTCTTGCATATGTCGAGGATGAAAGAAGTCTTGAATATGAAAAAAGGAGGCGATACCAGAGAAGGGAGTTGGTCCAACTCTAAAAATAAACAGGAGCAGGTCTAGAGGTGCAACAGCTGAAAGGGGAACTGGAAGAAAAATGTGTCTTGCATTTAAGGTGAGAAAGTATAGCGCCGCTAGATCAGAAGATGACAGAAGTGAACTATTACGTAAATTCTGGAAGCAAATGAACTGGCATCGGAGGAAAGTATACATCTCCTCTCTGGTGAGGAGGTTTTGAGTGCACGATCAACATTTGGTTACAAAATGTATCTCACCATGCATGTTGTTTTTTTGTCTCTGGTATACATCCTTATCAACAGTTTCTGAACGAATCAAGACAAAGGATCCAGACAGTGTGTGTTTCAAAGAGGAGATGAAATTTAAAAAAAAAAGTGTGATAGACTTTTTTGATTCTATAACCAACACTTCCTTTGCCATACTGTAGACAGTCTACAAATGGAATTATTGTTGAGCCTATTTATGGAAATTCTGTAACATTTGTTTATAAGGAATATGCGAAGCTCTGCTCTCAGAAAACCCCGAAAGAATAGCACTGTGTTGATATACATTCAAAAACATTATCGAAGAGAGAAACATTTTTTTCCAAAGGCCCAAAATAGATGAATTTCGTTGAAAATACACACCAGCGACATATTCGAAGGAAGGAGTTGAATCGAGAGGAGAAAAATGAAACAGCGACAAGTTTGCTTGTAACAATTTTTAATATAAACTCGAATCACTGTTCAGTGTTCATGCTATTGGTCCGAATAAGCTGAAGCCAATTCAACTTCCAATACATTCGCAAGTTGCTTAGTTGACCATATCCGGGATTTAGGTGACATTGCAACAAGTCGGTAATTAGCTGGAGTGGCGGGCGCGGCTACCAGAATGGAGACGCAGTCTCAGTTAATGCCTCACAGGAGTCTGAGTGTCCATATGAACCTGACCATTTATCAAAAATTACTAGAGATGGAACACACACGAATGGAAGCCAACTCAGTACACGCCCTCATAGAGAGGAATTTGACATACCGAGCCATTCACTTACCAAATGACCACCATAAAATACCAATAGAAGAAAGATGCAAAATGAAGAACATATCATATGATTCTTTCAAAAATTATACTGTTAACTCAAAATTTGATTTCATCAGACCTGACAAAAGAGTAAACGCTCCGACGGTAAAGGATGTTGAAATGATCAAATACAGCCCAGATCGAGATTATTAGAATTTCCCTCAACGGAAGAAGGACAAACCTATACCTGATTTGATGGTTTCCCGTTAATTGAGAAGAGCGTCTCTGAAAATTGAAAACAAAACAGCAACTTAAGACATCACATTTCGTGGAATAAACTCCATTAACGGTTAGAAGCAATTAAAAAATATAGTTTGTTAGGTTCATATACATTCAACTCAAAATGCAATGTAACATGTAACGTTTCCCTCTTTCCATTTGCATTTACTCATGTCGTTCTCATTATTCTTAATCACTCTTTCCGGAACGGCGTTCAGTTTTCCATTGTTTTAATCAAGGTGTGAACATTTTAATTCATTTCTTATAGTTCAACAGTATTTTATGAATCCTTTTCATATTTACCTCAATTTTTATTTGTTTCCAATTTGAAGTATTTTTTTATAAAATATTCGAAACCATATTTTCTTGAGAATTTTATTGCATTTCAATAATTTTTTTTGCTTCTCCTGTAAAGTTATCATTTTTGCTGATTCACTTGTTTGTTAACCATCGATATTGAAAATACTCAGAACCTTAAATATCCTAAATTTAAATTGGATAAAGCCCAGACAATATTTGATGTCACTGGATCTAAAGAAACTCTCGAATTATTAGATTGCTTGAAAAAGATTATCGAAAGATGATCAGCACTGAAGAGATGAACTCAACAACAAGAGAGTTTCAGACTCAGATAACTCTTAAAAAAATGTCAGCTTAGGTAGAGATAAGACTTCCTTTCAAAGAAGTATCTCTCCTGATCACTTTGCACAATTGTTCCAGGATGTTATACAAAATCTAATTGAGAACTATGAATTTGCTGATAATAGATCTAATATTAACTCGGATGATTTTAATAAGAAAATAACCACAAATTACAAGTCATATTATTTATATCCGACAGATGCACAAGACGTTCACTGAATTATTGAAAATCTGACTAACTCAAAGTCAACGGATTGTTATGGTTCAACTCTGTTGAAAATGGTTGATGATATATTAGATCATTCAATTGCAATCCTTATTAACTATTGCATGAATGATGGTGTATTCTCGGCTATATTTAAAATATCTGGATAAACACCAATTTATAAAAAAAAGGTGATGCAAATCTACCAGCTGATTTTAGACTCATCTCTATTTTACCCCTATTGGGCAAGATTTTCGAAATTGTGTAGAAGACTGATATCGCAGCATTTTGTGACACCTATTACACGGTTTTGATGATCGATTATTCAGCTCTGCTACATTTTATGACAATAGCATTTGATACAGTTCGCCATGATTATCTACTACTAACACTTGACAGAGATACGGCATTAGAGGTACTCGATTGGACCCCATATCTCTATGATCCATCTAACAATTAGGACTTATTAAGTTGAGTATGATAATAAGAGTTCTGATGCTCATACATTGCAATATGATGTTCCACAGGGACCTGTACCTGGACCTTTAATCATTATAATTTATTTCAATAGTCTGCCCATCAATCTAGGCTAACTGTGAAACCAGTCCTCTATGCTGATGATGAAATTCACTCAGCCAACGGCAACAATAGTGAAGAAACACTTATTGAACTATAGTCTGAGGTCATATCCAAAAACTAGTTCTGCATTAACTGTCTGACGCTTAATGAAACGAAAATTCACTTCGCTTATATGGACTCAAGTTAGATTTGGCTTTACACACTCAAGATCTACGGAATGTCTAAGGAAAGCGACATTTGTAATATACAATTAAGGTTCCAGTTACACATCCAACATTTGAGGATGGCTTATTTTTCTCTGTTACATATTACGAGTAGGTATAATGACTTACGGGGTAATAATCTGGGGAAACTGTAGTAGCAAAGAAAAAGTATTCGTAACACAAAAGAAAGTAATACGTATTATGCTCTATTTCTCTTTGTGAACGTCTATTTGAAATAGTATCCATTTTGCCATTGCCCTGTTGTTATATCACGGAGGACCTGTTATTCATCATTATATCAAATCCGTTCAGAAATCGGAAACATTATGAACATTTCCTAGAAGAGATTGAGCTCTTCGCGTAATTTCAGTCTATATTTTATTCGCAAAATTCAATTTCCTACCACTGTTTAGTGACATAATCGATAATAGGTTTGGGTTAATCTATACTTTTATTTCAGACAAGTTCTCTACAGAGTCAAAAAACTTGCGCGTATAAATACGAATATCATTCGCTGAAGCAAGAGCTGCTTAAGTAAAGTACAATGCTGCATTATGTCTTGTGGGGTCCTCTGGGCACATCAGCTATGAGGGCGCTATCCCTTCCTCCTGAAGATACAACATAATACATGATCAATGTATCAAACTACGAATTTAGAAGACACTCAAACAATTAAATATTTATTAAAATATAATCTATTTTTATTCATTACAATATTAATGTTCTGTTAATATTGAATATAATAAAATTAATAGATAATATTACAATCATACTAGTAGATATCACTGAGTTTTTCAGTTATATAAGATCACTCAATCATCTTTCTAAAGTATTGATGACATCATCAAAATATGTTTTTCGCAGTATTTCACTCTCTATAATCCTGATAGACCATGTGGACGTTTCTGGATAATTGAAGTTTGGAGTAAACAAGCTTGAAACAAGAAGAAACATCAATGATAAGCATAAAAACAAGAAATACGGAATTTCAAGAGAGAGAATGGGTAACTCCGTATTTTACATAAGAGCCGATCAGGCGGAACTCGTGAACGGTGGCCCTCAGAATCGAGACATAAGTATTACTTTTCTGATCTCTAAAAAAATAAGCTAAGTTTTAAGAAGTTTATAACTTAGCTCAGATGATGACACTGTGTTGAAACATATGTAATCAATTGTGGATGATAAATACATTGTATATTTACATCAGTGGTTTTACTTACATATTAGAATGTAAAAAACATAGAAGAGCCATGTAACTGATTAGCGAATTTCGATCTATTTCAAGAATCAATAATTAATAGGTCATACAATTCATTATCATTTTCTCATAATACTCTCACTCTCACACACTAATACACAGGTTGGCAGCAGATGTATTCCATTCTTCTATTCTTTTTTGAATTATATGGAAACACCAATTAACTCAACAATTTATGATAAGAATTATTAACTTTGGAAGAATCAAAAGCGACATCTATGTTATTGTTTGTAAAAACATAGGAACTAAATATCAGAGAGAACTACAACATACATCTATAAATGTTTCAAGAACATTAATCATGAAATGTACTATTTATTTGTATATATGTACATGCATTTTTTTACATTGATACCTGGTCGGGGCTGTTGAGCGCTTCAACAACATCGCAGCAATCGCGCCAGATTAAATCAATCAGTTTACTGAAGATACTCCTCCCCATCGATCGGTGAGTTGCTTGAGGATCCCAAATCGTGTGCTCTAAGTAGTTTTATTGAACGCAGAATTGTTGCCTTCTGTATCTGGTCTATCAAGATCTGCGCCGACTTCTTACAGGCCGGAATGATCTTCAAGTTTGGAAGTAGTGAAGACTGAACTCCGCCCAAAACACCGATGATCAGAACCACTAATACAACCTTGTGGCCTGGGTATAGTGTGCGGAGCTCGAACAGGAGATCTTGATATTTTGTTCATTTTCCACGTAGGGTAGCACCAGCTCTTGATCTATGCCAAACGTGTGCCTTTGATGGTAGGACAGCACCCGTAGGATTGCATTGTGGCGATGATTGTACGCCAATGTCGTTTTGCCAGACATGCCGACAGCAGGGGGAAAAGCGTCACAGGTGCCTCTCGACATGCCCTACAGCTGATATCAGGAACCTGCAAACACATAACGTTGCAACCAAGGTGTTGAATACGTCATCTTGGCAGGCTGAGAGGAATCCCTCGGTCTTAGATGTAAGCCCGACTAACCTTAGGCAGCCGAAGGTCCACCTGGTTGACAAATTCATAGACGAAAAATACAAAAATTAATCCAATTTGTACAGCATTCACAACATACTCCAATCGTTAGTTTGCTGAAGTGAATTTGAAAAAATATTCGGTTCACTATATTCCCAGTCTTTAAACAGGTTTGACTCTCCTATCCATATCTTGTGGTAACCAGGAAACTATCTATGCACTTCTCATAATTTCATTCCTCTTCATTTTTTCCTCGTAACGATAATTTCCTTCTGGCACTCTTTTGGTAATGATGATAGATACAAATCATGACTGCAATTCAGTTCCAAAGGAAACACGCTCTGAAGATGTCTTAAATTTGTGCCTTTCGCCAGCGTTGTTTCATCATCCTGATCAGGTATCAACTCTATCACATGAGATAGAGGCCAATCTAGTCGTTTCAAATTGTTCGACTCTTTCAAAACAATATCACCAACATCATTTCTCTTTGAAAATTATTCTTTTATGACAATTTCAATCTGCCCAAATATTCAGTTCTAAACGTTCTATGAACACTATCTTCCAGTTTCATTCTATACCTCAAGTATTCCCTCAAATCTGAGCTCTCTACAGCATCCAAATAGGGAAATCCAGATTCTGGTATTTCTCTCAGATACATTGTAGGAGTCAAAAGAACGAGACGCCTACAATCTCCATAAGTATATGTCAGTGGTCGTGAATTTATTATTGATTTACAAACGCAAAGTGTGGTGATTAATTCTTCATGAGACAGGACTGGGCTTACCCGAAGTTGTCCAAAGTAGATCTTTGACAATTCTAATATAGTTTCCAAATGGTAGGACGGACCTCAGCGGCTGATGAAATCTCCCAAAAATTGATGAGGAAGCAATATAATCTGAGAAGGGGAAAAGTAACTTTCCAACCAGTTGATCAATGGCCATTGAGTTTTCCTGATATTATGAAAAAATTTCAAAATATGGGAAAATTATTCGAGTTCTTGGATGGATAAGAAGATTTATTACGAATTGTCGTCACAAGAATCAGAGAATTATGAATTCTGTTTGACCAAAGTAGTTTCGGCGGAAAAAATATCAGATTGATTCAGACTGTAGCATTTGATGGACACAATGACGCTCAATTGAAGGGTTCCTCTTGTGAGCAAACTGATCTACGAACACATGTGCAATTTTACTCAGTATATTACGAGAGTTTTGGATCATTAGAGAGAGGAAAACGGTTAAATCTATTGTTTCGAAGTGTATCATATGATGTAGGTTTGAAGCCAAACATACAGAAGTTCCATTTGTTTCATTACCCGAGAATAGAGTACGACCAGCTCACATTTTTGAAATGATCGGTGTGGATTTGGCCGGCCCATTTTATATTCGACCTGGGGAAATAGTATATAACTGTATACTTGTGCAACTTATCAAGCCGTTCATTCAATGCTCCTATCGTCCCTTTTTACAGATGTTTTTTTGCAATCATTTAGAAGATTTGTAGCGAGAAAATGGAGACTATCAACTGTGTACAGCAATAATGGTACAAATTTTGTTGGAGCCGAAAATGCTTAATCGCAGTTAGATTGGAGAATGATAACAGCCTATAGTACTGTCGATCGTCCCTTTTTACAGATGTTTTTTTGCAATCATTTAGAAGATTTGTAGCGAGAAAATGGAGACTATCAACTGTGTACAGCAATAATGGTACAAATTTTGTTGGAGCCGAAAATGCTTAATCGCAGTTAGATTGGAGAATGATAACAGCCTATAGTACTGTCGAAAAAATCGGTGGAAAATTTAATTCTCCAACAACTGAAAGCTTATCTTCGTAGAAAGTTTAGAAGTAAATATTTGGGCCAATTGGAATTGTCATCAAAGAATAATTTTCAAAGAGAGATCAATGTTGGTGAAATTTTTCTGATAGAGTCGGACAATTTGAAACGACTGGATTAACCTCTAGCTAATAGATTTCATACCTGTTCGGAATGATGAAATAAGACTGGTGAAATTGAAAACGGCGAATAAAAAAGTTTTGGACCTCTACAGAAAGTGAATCTTTTGGAACTGAATTGCAGCTATGATTTGGAATTTATCAGCTGTTTTGTTGGAAGCCACGTGAAGGGGTCTGCTCGATTGAGATTTTCGGAAACATGACACTTTGCGTTTTTACCAGTCAAACTTCGAATTTCTCTCGCTCTATTCCAAACGATTGGTTTCCATTTCTCATCATCGTTTATCCATAACAAAACTGCTGGCGAATCTGACCACCAATAAATCAACAATTTGTCTGCGTCGGCATCATAATCAGGACCATTCTCATATCTAATATCATAACTAGAAGCTGACAATTACAAAGCCCATCTTTAAAAATGCGACACTAGTAGAGAAAAAAAGTTTTCTGATTCAAAACTGTCTTAATCGTTGGTGGTCTGTATAAAATGTGAATTTCCAACATCAAAATGAATCTGTGAAACTTTCGGTTAGCGAATATAATAAATGAAGCTTACTTTTGTATTTGCGTATAATTGTTTCGAAATTTATTCACTATACATGACATGACAACACCCACACAATAAGGTGATGCATCTCCTTCTATGATTATTGGCTTTGTTAGGTCATAAAGGAACAATAATTATTTACAAAATTGTGGTGCTCTGCCATCCCTCAAAAACATGTTGATGTTCTGTTTCTTATTCAAACGGTGTAATTCTTCTGAATAATATAGAGTATTTAATTAACCCTAAGAATGACCTCAGTTGTCCGTATTCTGAAATGAAGCACTGTAATGATGATGGTCATCTAGTTTCATTGGTATAATACCTTGACCATCTATGACATGACCTGAGCACTCGACACTTTCTTCAAACAAATTATGTTTCCGAAAATTGACTTTCACATCAAAGCATTTAATTTTTTCCAACACATTTGCACAAAATTTCGCTAGATATGGTCATCAATATACGATGCACATGATGATCAATATTTTATGAATGTATCAATAAGTGATGACTAATACGTGGTGCAGAGGTGATACCAAAGTGTAAACGAGTATATCCAAATAATCCTGGATGCATATTTATTGTCAGTAACTCCTCGCCTCCTATTCTAACTTCTAGTTGTAAGTTGTAAATGCCCGTTCAACCAATTTAGAACTCAGTAAAATATTTTCTTGTTGATACTGTCGCGAACGCCGTATTGAAAACATGTTTGTACAATAGCAATGGATAATGTCCAGTTTTCAAGTTTGAGTTCAGATTGACCTTGAAGTCGAATTATATTCCTATTCTGTTACTAAATTTTTTCGTCACAATTACAAACCGACATTCTGAATACTTCACTTTTTCTATAACCTCAGACTTGATCATTTCATTTCAGTTCAGTTTCTTCGATCGCCTGAGGAATGCAACCATGACCCACCTAACAATGTGTATATGTATTCATTTTCTATTACTATGAATGGAAAATGGATATATTTTCATTTACTCAAACTGTTACATCTACTTGACCCCTAACATTAAGTTTCCGACCTGAATGAAACTCCTTTCCATTTTTTATTGAAATTTCAGGAATTGAATGAAGGATTTCCAAATTTCCAAAATTGACAAGATGCTCCCGTTACAATTTCTCAGGCACTGACTTATCTTTTACTAAAATTCTTTGGACAACATTGACAATTTTGAGTACTCATCTTGTTGATTTCATCTTCTGACAAAAATGTTAACTGATTTTCTTCCTCGACTGACTTGTCCCATTTTTTTCCTGGATCTGACTCATGTATGACACTTTGTGTTGCACTCCCTTGTTGGACATCTTGCTCCATCTTGGAACCTTCCCCAGTGGCAGTACTTGCCTCCACTTCCTGCTTGACTGGACATACTTTGACGATGATGTAACTGATTTTGACCTTTTGGATTCCTTTGATTGGACTTCTGGCTATGACTTGACGTGTTGACTTGATTTGGCTTCGAACTGTGAATTGCGAGTTCTATTTATTGATCCTGCTGCTATTCTTAGGAACTTTCAAGAGGACTGCGTCATATTAGTTACAAATAAGCAAAACTTCGAGCTGATCAGAATCTCATTTTGCTATATTTTATGACATTACCCTGAATGTTTTGTTAATCATTTGAATATGTTCAAAAGTACTAATCTCTCGTATGTATTACCTATGCGTTTGCATCTGCAAGTGAATTTCGAATAAATTGTTGGCACAGAAATTGGTGGTGACAGCGATGCGTGACTGTTCTAGATCCGTTTCGTTCCACTTTTCGATAACGAAACCGAGAATAAGAGCGTGGTTGAATAAAACCGAGGTGAGTCCAAAACCAACACCATATAGTCTCGAGAGAAATTGTTTTACCTTTCATCCAATATCAAAATATAATCGAGACGATGTTTAATCTTCACGTTACGTGATCACTAAAGCCCAAAAAGGTGGTCTAACAAAATGGTAGGCATGTCTGTTTACATAACGATGATGCGCAAATCAGATTGACGTCATGATCAGTCAAGCAGAAGTGCATTCTGTCGCTATTCAAATATAGTCATATATTGTTTCGCAGGTTTTGGAATAATATTCTCAGAATAGTGTTAAAATGAAATTATTATTATTAAATCAATCGTGGAAATTTTTGGAACTGGGAATTTTTTTTTCTGTAATTGTGTGAAAATTGAGTTTTGTAGCATAGCGAAACTATAGGCGAAAATCATTCAACACTAGGTGTACTGCACATATATGGCGTTTATAGTGGTGAACAACAAAGCGGATTGGGGTATTGGCTAAGTTGGTTCAGTGTGTTCCGTTTGTGTTTTTGCATTGTTAATAAACGTTTCAACGTTTCTGGACCAGTATTGTGTTGTTTAGGAAATTTTTATTAATGTGTGCTAAAATGCCAAAGAACGTGGTCACTCTCTGTGATATTTTGACTCACTGAAACAGAATTAGGCCCTTTGAAGAAGTGGATAAGTGTTCGAAGAAAGCACATAATACTTTGTGACGTGGAAGGAGTCGCTATTATAAGCTTGTGTTTGCGAACCTAATCTGGAACTATTGTAGAATTAAACAAAAATTACACAAAATTTGTAATATATGATTCAGAATTAATACAAACGAATTGTTTCACCACTACGTAAATGCCGAAACCGTAGATATATATTAACCCTTAAAATGCTGTACACTTTTTGGTAACACTAATAACGTTGAAAAATTGCAGAATTGAAAATAAAAAATGGATATGTTTAATATATGTATTTATTGATATAATTATGGTATAAAAAAAATAATAAAATAATATTCTCCTTACAACAAAAATTAATACATCAAGATTCTTAACAATGGAATCTTCTCTTCATTCGTCATGTTCCAAGCAGCGTACAGTTTTCTTCTCTATTATTTCTACTCTATGATCTTTGCAGATGAACATTCGACATTCTTCACAAAGAGTATTTACTCTTTTGTCGCTAAATTTTGAACAAAGTCTACACCTTCGTCGTTTCCCAGTCGCACGTGTTGTTTCTGCTTTTTCTTGAATCTGAACTGTGTTTACGTTAACTCCACAGGCTTGAATAGCTTTCAAAATACCTGTGGTATGCGAAGTTTCATATTTTGAGTAGCTAAGTCTTTACCCAAAATCTTGAGGAACATTCGTCGTCTGCATCCAAGGTTCACAAGCCAACCTGGATTTTTTGTCATGTAAACTATGAAGGCATTTAGAGCTGCAGTGTCTAACACTTGCATAAAGATTCTAAACGGCCATCTTGCAGTTCGGGGAGCATAACTATATTCGCAGATAAGTTTATCAGCATCATCAGCACCACCTTTGTTGCTGTTATATTCCTCTATCATGCAAGGTCTTAGTTGCTCTCTATTTCCTATAGAGGAATCACTATGCTGAGAAACAATTTCATGAACCATTTTTCCTTTCTTCGGTATATTAGGCACAATTGTCAGATCTTTCGTCAATACAAATTTCGACGAATAGAGTGCTTTTCCTGTCAGTCTTTCCTGTTCTTTTGGTGTATCTGGCTTATTCTTTCTAAGTGTTCCGAGTAATGAAGTTTTCTTAGTGAGTAAAAATTCAGCTTAGGGTGCAGACGTAAAAAAATTATCTGTAGTAACATCACGTACTATGTTGTTAAGTGGTTCCATGAGTCCTTTCACAACACGGGAACCGTGCCTCTTTTCCGGTCGATTGCCAGCTAGTTTTGCCTGTATACACTTGAAGAGATTATATAAATAACATGTTTTCACGATTTCACGTCCGCGGCGGCCCAAATTTTATGCCATATTTTGCAAGCTTTGATTTCATGTATTGGCGGAAAGGACACTCTCCACGAAATCCCACAAGCTGCTCATCAATTGTAATGATGTCATGAGGCGAATGAAGATTTTTTACATGCTTAAACAAAGACGTTCCATAGCTCTCGAATGACTGCTAACTTATCTTGTTCCCTTCGTCTTGTTGTTTTATCATCACAACATGAATATTTGCGGATTGAGATGAATCGATCGCAAGACATTGAAGCTGTGAAGATTGCTCTTTGTATTGTCTCATCTGTGGTCCACAAAATTATCGACAACTGAACCTATGCGGTGTATGTGTCTTCATAATGCGACACGGCTGACCCACTGTGCTGGCGTAAAAACAAGGAACACGTGTTCGGTCGGCGATATCTGCTCATTCATTGCGCGAGAAATGAGTGCACACTAATTACGGTATGGAGTCTCTTGGAGACTCCAGTAGGCTTATAGCTGAAAACAAAATAACGGTGATAGTTTTAGAATAGACAAATCATCCACAATACTTTACGATGAAAAAAGAGAGAATACATAACATATAAAGAAATATGAAAAATCACTTACAAAGTTATTGAGGAGGAATACTTTCTAGGGTCCCACTCAGCATTTTGAGGATTAATCCATACTAATATCGTCACAGCCCATCAAATTTAAAATATTTTCGATAAGATGTGAAGGTGTGGAAATGTGTTTGGTTCTGTAGAGCTGGAATGTCCGGCTTTTGCAAACATACTGTTGCAGCTTCATTCCATGTAAACTGTGAACAAATCAGTATACATCAATTTTTATGAACATACATTCTCATCATCATGATTATCGTTCACAAAAATTCGGTGTTAAATAGTATATTATTTTGTGATTCGATTCTTTATAAGAGCTACAACTTGGAAGATGAATTTAATATACCCGTGAATAAATAGTGGTTGTTTCTACTACAGTATGATATCAAAAAGAATTTTTCTCGTAATTCAGATCAAAAATAAGAATTTCTTTCGGAATTTCATAGGGGAAGTAACCTTCATCATTAATCTCCAAAATTAACTTTTTCAGCGATTCTATTTTTGTTGTTATTATTTTATTTCTCAACATTAAATATATTGTAGGCACAAGTGTACTATCCCACAAAATTCCGCTTCAGAGAGAAAATAGGAACGTTTTGAAGAAAGGGGGCATCCAACATGAGCAGGTTTGGGTCTGTGAATTGAAACGTATTTTGAAGTGTTCCTTATTTGGAGTTTAAATATTTTGCCAGTTCTGTACAAGACTTCGAATAGTTCCTCTTATGGTGATTGCAGTCTCTTTTCAATTTTGTCCACTCTAATAAAAATGAATTAACAAGAGTCCAAATTATTTGAAATGAACATTTTGGTAGGTTGTTGATGTCGAGGAAGCACTAACTGGGTTTAAATTGTAAAAATGAAATCCTAAATGTTCAAAAATATTATGTTTCAATTTTTAAAGGAGAGGCAGTGAATATTTCTCTAGAAATTCTCAATGTTTGTCCATATAACAATCCCACAGATGCTCAACCAAGATTTATTGCGAAGTGAGAAAATATGATAATAAAATCAGTAATTGGTCTACCCATTATCTTCTGTTTCCGATGACTATGATGGCTTACTTAAGTTATCTACGAAAACGTTCAACGATGCCATTGCTTTTGGAATTATAACAACTGAATCAAATTTTCTGTATTCCTATTATTTTCCGAAATTCAGAAAAAGTGTTTGACGTGCACCACGATCGTACATACAGGTCTGGACACTATATGGTTGACATGAGTCTCTTACGCGCCGCCAAACTCGTAGTCCCTCGCTCAGCCACCAGCTGGCGCTTGGATCACGAAGTGGTAAACCGATTTCTTCCCGGAATCGCAAGCAGTGCTACTATTCTAAGTATAGAACTGTTACTCTTATCAAAATAACTTCCCCTTTTTCGCACACATAAAAGACCTCGTTAAAACACATTCTTTCCGGAATATGTACTTATTATCTGAGGCTTTTTTTGGTAGTAATTTAAAAAGGAAATGTATGAAAATAATCGATCGCGTATAAACATTTTTTTAATTAAATGAGGATTACAATCAAAATACATGTATACTAGTTTAGTATGTTGTCTTTCATTATGTTTACAATATATACATTATACACTAAAACCTCGACGGGTCCGGAAACCTCGGCTATGTTGACACTGCCAATTTTCCTCGTAACGCAATATTTACTATTCTGATTTGAGAGAGGGTTACTCTTGTCAAACTCACCTTAAAAATAACTTCATAAAAGACCTCGTTGAAACGATTTCTATCCGGAATCGCAAGCATCCACTTTTTTCGCATTTCCGCATCTTTCGGCACTTTAAAAACAGAAGTTTCTTGCTTTACACTTTTGTACCCCGTTTTGCGTTTCGGCACAATGCTCGATTTCGTAATTTGTGTCTAAAAAAGCAGGTATTCCTTGTTTACTACTACGACCGTGGTGTTTACAAGTCAACTGACAGTTGTCACAGAATACTCTTCATAGAGATCAGGATGATACTCTTACGTGACGCCTTTCATGATACTCTTACGTGACGTCTTTTGATACTACGCGACAGTCGACGCTTAGCGGACTCACTTCTCACATGGGAAACAGCCCCGAGTTTCCAGACCTGTATGTACGACCGTGACTCGCACTGATCACCGGCGTCTGTGGTTATCTGAAACGTTATTGATGTTACAGAACTTTTTAAAAGTGGATATGCCATCAAGTGAAATGGTCAACTATGGTCGAAATATAAGTATAACCTTTAAATGGCAGAAGCGGTCCAAATAAATCTGTTTGAATGTGGCAAAAGCGGGCGGTTGGAAGATTGAATATAGCAAAAGGTTTACATATTTGTGGATTTTCGATTTCTGATAATTGAAATCACATTTGGTACATTGATTAATTTCTAAATTCATACGAGGCCAAAAATAGCATTGTGAGATAAGTTTGCTTTTGGTGCAAATTTTGGTGTGAGAAAGAGTGTAATTTTTCGAAAATATTTTACGACAGTCTTCCGGAATGTGAGGTCTATTACTTTCACTAGAAGTTTATATGAGAGCTTGGAAGTTTGATTTGTTCTAATTTTGAAGAAGACTTGTCTGCTTTTAATAGCATATATTATATTGTAGTGGTGGATGAGCTTTTTGTCCTAAATATGAAACTTGTTGATCTATAACTAGATTATAAAGTGAAATTATGTCATTGTGATGTATTCTAGGAAGAGTGCCAGCAACTTTGTTCGAACTTCCAGTTATACGGTGAGTATCCATAGTGAACTGAACAATGAAGTCTAGTTATCTAGCTCAACGTGAACTCTTTCCGGATTTCATGAAAATTGCTTCAGTTAACGGTACATGATCCGTTTGAACAAAAGATGATATCCCTTCAAGGAAATATTTGAAATGTTCTATGTTAAGTTCCGGAGTTTGATGCTGTTCTTAACAGCGGTCTTCGTCTTACGCCTATTATGCAGGTGTTGAATAATCTTCAAAACTTTTTTATTTTACACAATATAATGATGACATCAATGCTGATGGGAGAATCCTGGATCTAGTTTATAGCAACTTATCAATATCTTCACAGAGATCCTTGGATGTTTCATTACCTGAGGATACTTATTATCCGGCGGTGGAGTTGCTGGTTAATACCGGAACTTCTTGTGAGAATGATAGGACATGCACCACTTCTTCTTTTAGGTATTGTTCTAAAAATGCCGACTTTGTTGGTTTATATAATCATTTTGGTACCATCGACTGGTCTTATTTAAACGAGCTTTCTGATGTTGACAGTACTGGTTCTAATGTTTAGGAATCTATTTATTCGGTATTGGATCTGTTCGTGCCAAAAACGAGGGTTCATTTTTCTCGGTCTTATTCTCCATGGTTTGACTTCAACCTGAAAGGAGTGTAAGGTCTGAGTTCAGTGCATGACGTCTATATAAACGCTCAGGTAGTGAGAAGCATTCTGTGAATTTCAAGAGGTTGAGAAGGATGGTCAAGTCTGGCTTTGGAGCAGCATTCAGAAACTCCAACAGTGAAGCAGAGCAAGATATTCAGAATAACCCTTCTGCATTCTGGAAATTCGTCAACTCCGGAAAGGGAGGGCCTGCTACCCCCCTACAATGAGGTTTGATGGTGAGTCACTTGATGATCCAGAGATTATTGCGAATGTATTCGCTGAATTTTTTCAGGACACTCATATTATTTCGAATTCTGAGATAGTTTTGCATTCACCGGTATCCAATGCTCCTGTGTTTAACATGTCGTGTTTTAGAGAGAACGATGTATTTAAGGCCATACTAAAGATTAAGCCCAAGCGCACTTCTGGTCCGGATGAAATTCCCGCATATTTTGTTCGAGACTGCGCTGGCATCTTTTCGCGTCCTCTCGTCTTCCTATTTAATTTAGCACTGAAAATAAATACATTTCCTTCTGCTTGGAAAGCATCTGAGGCCATTCTTATTCCTGAAAAAGGAGATGCCTACAACGTCACAGACTACAGTTATTCAAAATAACTTCCCTAAAGTTTCCGAAATCCTTCTCTCGAACGTAATATATTTCAACGTCAAATCGTTGATATCTGAGCGGCAGCATGGTTTTGTATCGGGTCGCTTCACAACTACCAATCTGATCTGTATTACACTATATTTCAAAAGCTATTGACGAGGGACTGCAGACGGATGTTCTCTACTCAGATTTTTCTACAGCGTTCGACAGACTGAACCACGGCATTCTTCTTAATCAACTTGACCGCTTTGGTTTCTCTGCTAATCTTCTTTTCTTTTTTAAATCTCACTTGAAGTCAAGAAAACACTTCGTGTGTTATCCTGGTCGAAGATCGGCTGACATTTTTGCTACTTCTGGGGCACCACAGGGTTCATTCTTGGCCCTACACTTTCCATTTTGTACATTAATGACATCTTGGCATTCTTGGATGTCCCTCATCCTTTATATTCCGATGATCTCAGAATATATTTCAGGGTATCTGATCTCGGTGACTGTCTCAGACCTCAATCCAATCTGAAGCTGTGAATGCATGGTGTTTGAAGAATATGTTACCTCTTGATGTAGGTAAGTGTGCTGCCTTGACATTCTCGCTGAAGTCCAATGACATTCTATACGAATATACCCTGGATGCCCATGTCTTGAATAGACCAAATACGTTCTGTGACCATGGTGTTATTTCTGAAGGTTATCATTCATTGATCATATCAGTTATGTGTGCGCCGAAGCGTCTAAAATGTTCGGGTCTGTTCTGAAATGTTCTAGGGAGTTTTCCGAGATTCAGACTTCTATTCTCCTCTTTCATACATTTGTAAGATCACGATTGAAATATGCGTCCTTGGTATGGTCTCCATTCTACCAGATTCATTTTGTCTCTTTGGAAAGCATTCAACGCAGATTCCTCAAATATTTTGCTTTTAAATGTGACAATATCTACCCTGTTATTGGCTATTCACATACCGATTCACTTTCGAGGTTTCCTTTCGACAGCTTGGCTTACCGGAGTTCCAGGTCGGGTATATTATTACTGTTTAAACTCTACCATTCTTCTGTGGAATGTTCGGAAATTTTTGGGGCTTTGTGTTTTCATGTGCCTAGATTCGAGTCCAGACTCAATCTATTTTTTTACTTGCCTACACCAAGAACAAACATAAGCAAGTGTTCGCCAATCGGTGGCATGTGCAGAGCTTACAATAACATACATATGCGGGTCGATCTATTCATATGTAGATTAACTTATCTGAGGTCTTAAAGCGTTTCGTGCAATCCTCAGTTCTCATTAGATTGCATTTTCAATCTTCTTTGTTCAATCTTTGTTTAATTCTTGCTCTAGTTATATGATTATGTTCTGTTTTCGGAATGTTATGTTATGTTATCTCAGTTCAATTTCAATGCCTGTTATAATATTTTCTTGTATATCTTATTCTTGTGTTATTCCTCATTCTGTAATTGGGCTCTACGCCTGTTGAATGTGTGTAATGTGAATGAATAAGTAGATAAGAATAATGGCCAACAATTCCTGATCAAAATGACTATAGCTTGTTTGAACTTTCTACAGTTGTTTAGAAAAGGATGCCATGTTCTTTTCCTGTTGTTATAAAATAGTGCAGACTGAAACATTTGACGCGTCCACAGAAAGGTGAAAATAATAGTTCCAGAAATTGGAGGTACTAAAATTGCAACGTCGGATACAAGCTGTTTCATATTTTCAAAAGCTATAACGCAGTCGAATTAAATATTTTCTTTTATTTAATATTGTAATTCAACTGTGAGATCATCAATGGGTGCTAACGTCTGAGCCAAATTTGTAATAGAACAATCATAATAATTTACTTATCCAACTAAGTGTTGTAGCTGTTTAAGTTATTGAGGTTGTGGGAAATGATAGATATTTGTGACTTGGTCTTTAGCAGAAAGAATTCCAAGTGAGGATATTTCGTGATCGTGCAAAGTCAGTTTATCTACGCCAAAAATGAATGTTGATGGTTTCATATTAATGCCAAGACAATCTAATCTATTGATTGTCGTCAGATGTTGTATATCTTCTCCGATGTTTTTGTTTGCAACTTGAATATCATCTATATAACAATATGAAAAATAGAGTTCTGAATAACTATGTTCATGTAACGTTGGATCGTTTGTGCAACATTCCGAAGTCCAAAAGGCTTTCTTTCTAAAGTAAAACGAGCAAAAGATGTTATTGTAGTTATGGAAACATCTTCCGGTGCTCCTGGAGTCTGGTGGTAGGCACAAATGACGTATAATTTTGAAGAAATTGTGCTGTAATTTGAATTCATGTAAATATTATGAAAGTAAGGAAGAGGTTATCGGTCTGGAGTTAAGACTGTATTCAATCAGCGATTGTCTGTATGAGGGTGTCAATCATTCGAATCTTCTTTCTGCACCATGTGTAATGATGATTACACTAGAGAAGGAGCTGATTGGAGTATTCCTTGAGATACCATGAATTAGAATTCCTTTTTACAATTTTCTATTTCGTGCCATCTAACCTCCTTGTTTTAGAGAAAGGTACTAGGAATATGACGGACAACATCATTTTTGACAAGAGGATTATAATTTCGGTAAGCAGTTGAGAAAGGAATTTTTTTTATGGAATTGTAAAATCGTTTTGTATTGGAAAAATATAGGCGGTTGATTATTCAGTTGAACTAATGATGCAATTGAATGATCAGTTCATTACTTCTTGTTCTTGATATCAACCCATAGATAGAATTTGGCAAGAAATCAGCACTGATGATTGGCTTGTCAACAGAAGTAATGGTGAATCGAAAAGTAAAATCTTTTCTCAAATTAAAATTCAATATTAATAAATCAGAACCATATGCTCAGATCAAAGAACCGTTAGCTGCGGATTAAATAATATTTGACTTGATGACTGATTTAACTAATATTTGTGGAATGCAAGAAACGTCAGCTCTAGTGTCAGCTAAAAATCTTATTTAGTGATATGTATCTGTGATGAATAAACACGTCTAATATCAGTCGTTGAAATACTAGGCGTCACAAATTCAGAATTGATTGTTATATGAACAAGGTTTGATGAATTTCTTTGCCTTATACCCAAATTTGGAATGATACCAATGATAATTACTACTATAATGGCAATTTTGATTCGATTTCGTCTGTCTTTTGCGATCTGCTCCGAAGTCCATATTTTTGACCTGAACTACCACAGTTAGCAAAACATCATGTGCAAGGATAATATCAAATACAAAAATTTCTCGATTTTCCCAAATATTCTCAAGGCGGGGGACCAACATTTTGGTTTTGAGCTCGTCACATAGTTCACCAACGATTAAAGTAGTAGATTCGCTAACTTTTACCAAAAAAGCCATATTTTCCTCATATATTTAATGTACGAAATAGAGTATAGTAGCCATGTATGCCTTGGGTGAGAGCATTTTACTAAGACAACTTCCCAGTAGTAAGGACACTATTATTGTACTACAACATAATGTCAATTGTACATACTACGGTTGTATTAGTGGCTATACAAATATATTGTAATTTACAGATACGTAGTGAAATGAAGTAATCACTAAACCGACAATCTGTAATGGAACAGTTCCAACATGTTTGTTTGTTGTTACATAAAAGACCCCATAATTTGGAGCCGTGATCAATGAACATGTTCGGTGAGTCGAATAGTTGGTTTGTCTGGAGTCTGCCTGTATTGGAACAAATCTCTCTCCAAATAACGCTATTCAATACATTTACCAAATTACCAGTATCCTGAGAATAGGTATATGCTTCAGCACACAAACAATCTACAATGCAAGTTGAGTTCAAATTTCATATTGCCCAATCTAGCAACATCAACATAAACTACCGAATATTGTTAGGTTATCGTACGAGTTTCGTGATTTCCAGGAGATGAGACCGAAACAGAACCTACCCAAGACCGCATTGTTATAAACTAGGCGAATATGTAGTTTCCCAGAATTTATATCATATTCGTCTCCCGTGTCTGTGAGGAGGATCTTATAATAGCTGAATCAATCTTATACACATAAAGACGAAGTACTAAATTGCATCTATAGCTTTTGGGCTAATTCTCGATAACGTCATTTGAATTGAGTTTATTCTAAAATACTAATAAATGAGAACACGCATAGATATTTCATGTAACCTAGGATAAGTGAAATGGACGGAATTAAAATTATGTTACTGAATTCATTTAAATTATAGAATTATACAGTGAATCGGAATAATACTGAAACATCTAATTCTCTATCTAATGTTGTAACAACAATCTGTGTAACTTGTAATATATAAACTGCTATGGTACTGAATGGAATAAATTGATAAACAGATTATAAACAAATAGTTATTGATATTCAAAATATTTAATAAGTAGAATTAAAAAAGGGAATAGGATAAACTGAGCATCATGAATCTGTGACAACCCAATACTCATTAACCTGCAATGGAACGTATCTACACAACTACATTTATACAACTGATGATTATGTTTCAAATGGATTATTTCGATGAATCCAATAGAATGGTATCTAATCGAATATAATTATTATCAATAGAAAAGATACATTATAATTTCCCATTTTTCTATTTGTGATTCTAGTCTGACCTTCGAAATATTTGTGGAATTGAAGCTTCTTATCCAACATCGTCTAGGTTTCACCCGGAGAAGTAATATTATTCACCAATTATTTAAAGTTTTCACGTTAGGACAGACAAGTAGGTATCACCAGGTGCATCAAACTTATATGATATATAACTGTTTTGAACAAATATTGTGATAATCTGGAACATTGATCTGCATAAGGTGTAAGTAGAAAATATCAATAAGTTGACTTGTAAACTCGAAAACTCGAGTTTGAACGATAAAAGGAATAAATATAGAAGAATAATCAGAGGAGACCACCTTTTTTACCACCCACTTTTTCTTACCAATATCAATAAGTTGTTCAGAGGTTGATGGAAAACTGTTTCTGGTGTGTTTGAAAATATGAATACAATAGTAGACAAAAAGAAATGTTATATGGAACAAAAATCATATTGTATTCCAAAGCCTCTGTCTGTGTCCAATGATACCTTCATGCGTATGCGCTCAATACAACGTCGAAGTTGTTTAATTTGAAATTAAATTAACCCCAACTAGCGTGAACTATTTCACTAAATTCGTGTAATATGATAAAGATAGGCAAGTATTAGCGAACTATAAGAAAGAAGGCGTTGAACGATCTAAGGTAAGTTAAAGTCAGACAGACGTACCAGGTAAGTGGAGAGAGTACATAGCAAAGAACTGCCCACCAAACCAGCTAAGCACATTCAAAACGAGCACCAGTCTCAGACACTTTGCACACACAAGAACGTTAAGCAACCGTTGCATTGCATTCACGTTGTAGGTTAGAGAAATGACATAAACGGTATTCCATTCACATTCTGTAATCTGTGAGCTTGAAATAGTGTTTTGTTCGATAGTTCTGGTTTTTCGGATTCTTAAGTGTAGTTTTTTGAATTAATGACAATATTGAGAAGATGATGTTTTATGTGCAATATTTATTTCTTCTGACCCTATTGACTATAAGCTCAGCTAAAGGTGAGTTATTGCAATCTACTATACAATCTCCAGTATTGTCGCCTTGAAACAATTTAATACCTAACAGCCTTGACGATAACCACATTTCAATCTAGCCTCAATGTGGAGACATGCATCTCACTTAGATAATCAGGTAATTATACGAACTCTTTCAGTGAGAGAAGTCAGTAGGATTGGCAATTGAAATCAAATAATTAATTACAATTGGGCAAAAACAAAAGAATTATTAACAATCAAACTTTGTACTAACTATAACCACCGGAGTAGACTTTTTACAATTTAATCTAAGCTCACATACTTATATATGATTTCAGCGTTTACGTTGTGTGAAATCAGGAGGTATAAAACTCGAATATGTAGTAGAACTTGATGATATTAAATTTTATTGATGAACGCTAACAACTGTTTCATCACATTGTCTTCACGACTATTTGAAAGTATCTGGATTTGGCCTATCCTAGATTATTCTTGGGTAAGTGGCTCGTATTTTCGTATTCCCTAAATGAGAACTACAGGGTGGAAACAAGCATCCATTGTTGTACATGTTATAGTCTGGATAATTAACGTATTTTCCAAATTTATTTTTCTACCGTAGTCTCAGTTCTTCTACCAGGGCTAATTCCCGATTCCTGTGAGCACACTTCCCCAACCGACCTCTCTGGTATTCCAACCTGAGGTAGGGATCTTCGACAGGCCGAACATCCATGTACTTTGAACAGATGGTATAACGTCCCCTCAGAAGGACGAGTTACTCACAATGTATCTCCTACACATTGATATGTTTGCCTGTGAGGTGTGATAAGCTACTCCGGTGCAGTTGTTCGGATTCATGCGGGTTTCCCTGCATGAGGTCACCCATCCAAGAACCAACCGTGCATGCGTTGCTTAACGTGAGATATGAAATGACAATTGTGGAACCTAATGAGCCTGCCCGTGCCCTAATTCACTTACAAGACTACTAAGGGTGATGCTTCAATAGAAAGTGTTTCAATTAATATGCTAGATCTTCACTTCATTATAGGAGTCTTCTCGAAAATACTTGGGAAATCGATTGAGATATCAATAATAAATAGTGTGTGAAATTCATTCAGCGAATGAATACGAAAACAGACACCCTCCAAACTCAACTTCGTAGTATAATATTTATGTTTAGCGTTCAAGAAGATGACTCTGGAGGTAAATTAATATTTGAAATTTCTGAATGAAATACCTATTACTGTAAGGTTCAAGAAAGATGACCGGTGGAAAGAATGTCCAGAATGTCACATGCGGGAAACAATTGCTACATAGCTATAGGTACTATTTCAGTTGTTTGTTTATACTCCATTTTCTGATCTCATATACAACATAGACGCGACGTCTTTACAATTAATGGGCTGTACAACTATATTTTATATTCATTCTGAAAGCGGCATGTCACAGGAGGAGAGAAACACAATATCCATATATTCACGGGGAATCATCTATTGTGTATTCTCGACAGTTTGGTTTGATGTTTGAAACATGTTAGAATTGAAACGTGCATTCCAATGATTATCGATATAATTAGTGCATCGTTTTTATTTTATTCCAGATATTGTAAACTATTCCATCTGAGAATTATTATATTATACATAAGTATCATAACTTAATTATATCCTCAAGCTCGACGCTTATGACTGCCTATAATTTCGCTTTGATTCCAACAGTTCCTACCCTTACCCCACCGGTCAACTAATCGAACCGTACAGTATATTGATCGTATTCTCTCATCTTTTATGTCCAAGGTTGATGTTTCACTTTCTATAATAATAAAGTAATACATAATTAAAGGGCTTTGGTTTACCTACTATATGAACTTATTACGAACAATAATCTAAATAAAACAAAAATTGAGAGAAAGTGGCATGCTCATAATAGTCATAATAATGTGTTGATTGATAACAATATCTGGAAATGCCCCGTTGGATGAAACAGTAGCCAATATATTGTTGTTAAGTGTAAATTAATCCACAATTTCTTCAGTCTATGACGATGTTCGTGTAATCATGAATGTTCTTATCTAAGAATAGATAAATTAATAGAAATGGTAGACAATGATCTTGATGAAAAACGTATTCAGATTTTATTTCCATAACACGTTCTAAGTTGTGTTTCACTTGGAAATGAAATGTCTGATGCTACTGAACATTATCACTCAATGTCTGGGGCATGGAAAACTCCAGCTTATAAATTATCGAGGGTTTCTCATGGAACTAACATACCTAATTATTAATTTTATTCCGTGACGCTTATGACTTCTACAACGACACGAGAATTCTAGTGCATTTTAGTTTTCGTAAGTTGGTATTGGCAAACTGTACATAATAACATTTACACTTTTTGCAAATTAATGGAATTACGGGGTAAGGAATTCGATGGTAACAAGTTACCGAAGAAACTTTCAACTATTTTCCTCAATTTGGGCGGAGTACCGATCCAATCATCTTTGTTCATTGTATTCACAAATGTGATCAAAATTGAAATCGCTCCAAAAGAAGCACAATGAAATTTTAGATAATCTGTCTAATTGATAAATGGATAGATAATACTTCAAATTTAATGTGTTTGTCTTCAATCAAAGAAAAACCCCTAATAACTGAATATTTACTGAGTATATTTGAAACTTGTTAAAACGCACTTTGATGAACACGCGGAATAGAAAAAATAGTATCAGGAGTCGTTTTAATAGGCATTTTAGGTTCTCGCTCTGTAGAAAACACCCGCTTCGCGATCTTTAACAATTTTGGATTCGAGTGCTAAAACCATGCCTTATGGAAATAGTTCTTTAATATACTATTATTATGTGACATCTATAAGTTATTGAATATTCAATATTTGACTCTATGTAGAATATGTTATGAGTGCTCAGGTTAATAGCTTGATTCCAAAAAACAATATTCTAGTAGTGAAAATAACTGGAGGTATTGAGGTTAACTATCATTGTACCAATTATCAAATACAAGAAAATATTCTCAAATTTGGTTACTCAGAAATAATAAGAGTTAGATTGTGAACAAAACCATTATTTTGATTGAATAGCGAAAGTTGAACCAATTCGATGGACTTGACCCCATACCCTTTGGCATATTTTCAGTGTTAGTCAAACTGTTATCGACATTTCTAAGATCTTGGTCCTTGGAATATATTGCCCTAATTGAGACGAGTAATGATTGACCATTTTTTTGACCACTAACATATAAACCTTTGAAATTTTCGCCAACTTACAAATATGAGCATAGCACGATCATTCTCAATCAAACATCAAAAATATATATTATGTTGTCACAATTGCAGGATATTTTGTTGTTTCCTCACCAAATGCGTCAATTCGAAATGCAACCTTGACGAGTAATGGTAGAGGTCGTCTTATTCATTACTGATGTTAATTGAAGTTATATCGCGTTCTTCATGACAAATGGATGTTTGAGAATGAATTTATAATTCACTTGAATCTATTCATCGACACTCTTCTATATCGCAGAAAATAGATTCACTCTCTTATAACAGGAAGATTCGGTATGGATTAAGTACTTCAATAATTGAATTATAGGATAATGCTCAAAACTCGTGCCTTTACCGCGATTATCATGCAAACCTGATGAAATTATCAAAATGACTCTGACAGTATGAAATGAAAAAAGTTCACAAGATATACCATTGTATTCTGTAAACTGAACGGTTCATGATAAGATTCTTTAATCCTGTGGTAATCTTTTTTATACTTGATAATGAAATTTTCACTTCCCGTTAATAGATTTATCATAATCTTTGATGATCGTTGATATTTCTATGGGAAGATTCCCAAAGGTTCCTAACTGCCGGCACGGAAACAATAAAAATATTATAAGTAGCATCGTCAACTTAAAATTCATACAAAATCGTCCCAATAATCCTCTAGGTGCATCATAGGGAATCTTGCATTTTTCGTGTTGATTATTTGTTATTATTTATGGACCACATTAATAACTCTGATATGCAATTTCCAACGTATTATAGTAGCCATGTTTTCAATTCATTTCTCATTTTCAACACAAAAATAACCTACCTTGACACTATCTCAGTTATTTCTCATATTTTCGGCCCGAACATTTTCAATTCATTGCTGTTCGTATCCACAGGTGAACTTGAAACATTGAACATACATCCAATGGAACAAAACTTGAATGCAAAGGTTATTTGTACATAATACGAATGAATCGTTTTTCACTTACCCAGAGATGAGTATCTTAACATACTATTTGGATAAGTGCCTAATTAAAAATTGTAATTATAGGTTGTTCAATTGGCTTTATTTTACGAGTTTTTTGCCAGTCACGTCCAAAAATTTAAGCATGTCACGTTATTTCGAACGAGTCCAAAATCATTGGGATGTTGGGTGGGCATATATCATATCTTCATCCAGCGGCTATGGAAAAATTGATAGTATTAACAAGGAATATCATATATATTCTAACCACGAAAGTAGAGGTTGTATGATTCATAAATTTATATTTGTTATTATTATAATTAAGTAAATAAGATTTCGCAACATTTTCATTTCCGAGAATTATATTGCAAAAAACGGAATTGAATATAATATGTTACTCAAGCTTTTGATTTTTATCGATCCATTCTTCATATTGTTTTCAGCATTGAGCAGTATATTTTCTCTGTTAAGTACTTCTTCGAGTTGTATTATGAGTTTGTTCAATCGATAAAACTGCCTTCCATATAGATAGTGATGGGATTAATGAAATCAATCATTATCAGTTTGAAGCCCTTCCTCCCAACCAATCTTCTGTAGCAGATGAATAGTATTTGGGCTTTATTAAATTGAAAATTGATTCAAATTCATATTCGTTGTAGACTCTCAATAGCTTAAACAGAAAAGATGTGTTTGAAATTTACGATGGTGAAAATTGATGTATATGAAACAGCTATTATATTGCATTATTAACTTTGAAATATTGCGGCTCATGTTCTATGACTAGGTATATGACGAAGTTCGATATCTGACACCGGTGAAATGACAAAGAACTCGAAGAAGGTGCGTCATAATGATTATTGTTTTTCCGTTTGCAAGAAGATCAATTGAACACATTAGAGAACCTCTCAAGCGGCAATTCTAGGTTTGTATGCTATTTGTAAATGCAATTTTAGACGAATTCAAATCAGACCAAATACGCAAACCATTCAATACGACCAATCACCACTCATGTCAAGTTGCGGATTAATTCATTCAACGAGACATAGGCACGTGACTTAACATTATGACAAATGACGAGAGGAAGTACATTCATCAACAAAAAATGTTTATTAGAGAGTAGAGTGCAGAGTATATTCCGCAAGTTCAAACTTTTGACTTGGATTGTAGCTGGTGAGCTACCGATACAAATTTTACAATCATAGCAACATTTGACTAATAACAGCATTTGGTGGTGTTTTCAATCATTAAGTTTTCAAGATTGTTCGAGATCGATTTGACAGTTTCATATTTGAATTTCAAAATGTCACGCTTTGGTTATACAAAGTTTCATTACATTCATGCTTTTATTACGAGAGAATAAAACAAAAAAGTAATTATTTAGTATACGGGCTTCTATCAAAAAGTGACTAATTTCGAAAATTTCTTTTTGTGACGTATTCAGCTACCTCTAAATATTGAAAAAGTTTCGAAAGCTCAAAAATTCCATCGAGAAATATGGAAAGATACATGATTTTAATTGAAAATTTTTAGGTTGACTTTGTAAATTGAATAAATTATCAACTTATGAGTACTAACGATTACATAATTTATTATTATATCCGTTTCTTTATAAATTCGTCACATTTTATATACTTGTAATGTAATTTGTATGTTAAATCATGAATTGATCAACAAATGTTCGTGTAGGTGAAGTTATTTAATATTTTGAATATTGATAATTGTGCCAAAGTAGATTAGATATAGAGAATCACTAACTTCGGAATGTTTCAATGTTCATACAACTATAAAATAAATACAGAAGATTGTAGGTAGATTATTGTTCCAATTATAATTATTATTGAATGATTTTTTTAGAAATAGAAGTGGTAAAGTTATTGCAATCCGAAAGCAGATAAAGCCGCGACCTTATCCACATTTCTGATTACGGCTTCACATGTTCTCCGATTTTCTCAAGAGAGGAACAACTGGTTGAAAAAGAAAGATCAACTGCTCTATGATGTTCCTTCTTTGACTAGATCGAATAACAGATGAAGTTACAATCATAAATTAATCTTTCGAAAATACGAAAATATCGTGTTTAACGGAAAGCAGATGGTGCTCATGCTCAGCAATCATTTCATTATGCTATTATAACGAAATAAAATATAAGTCTTATTGTTTTCGAACCAGTGTACTTATTGATCTATGAAAAAATAGCCAACGTTTCTAAATATAACGGTCGTATATACAGGTCTGGAAACTCTATGTTTGACATGAGTCTCTTACATGTCGCCAAACTCGTAGTCCCTCGCTCAGCCACCAGCTAGCGCATTGTTCGAAGTATGTTGTCAAGATTAGGCGCCATATCGTTCAAACACGGTCGTATACGTGCCAGAGAACATCACTCGACTCATGCGCCACCCTTTTGGTACTACGCAACAGATGACGCTTAGCGAACTCATTTCTCACATAGGAAACAGCCTCGAGTTTCCAGACCTGTATATACGACCGTGCTTAATATCAATTAATTGCACCTGACATTATGGCCTACATTCAGAGCATAGATTAGAGATACAAATTGGATGTCCATTATTGGAAGTGATTCTTACATTTTACAATCTAAATTTACTACTATGAATGGATATAAAGTAATACAATTACAGACATTATACCTCAGTGAGTACTGAATACTTTGCTGAATACCCTATTTTCATCGAAATGAAATTTTCAACTGAAAACATGTTTTTTTTTTGTACAATTTGCGAATAGAACTATTTGAACATTTAGAGATACTTAAGTATATACAAGAAGAAAATTTCAAATATGATCATTTTTAATAAAACCCATATACTGAATAATTGAGTACCTAAAAATTACCTAGCATAGTGGAACATATACTTGGGGAATATTTATGGAGCTATATAATAATCTGAAATACAAATTAAACGAGCATATAAGCATAGAAGAACTGACATTGATACTGAAAGATTGGGCTGACCAGCATGAAGAGGAGGCGAAACAGGATGAAGGACCAACGTTAAAGACTAAGTATATGGAAAGTTTCGTCCAAACGTCTGCAAGAAAAGTGCTATAGTGACTATGAGATTATGATTGACCAATTTAGCACTGTATCATTTAACTGCCCGAGATGTTTGCGATGCGGCCGGTCTTCTTTTAATACTTTGACTACACGAGAGGGACACCTATAATGCCCGAAGAACATCGTCTAAACTAGCTGTGGAATGTAGGGAAAGGAGATAGGCATTCAGAATTTTCCTTGAAGGTGTGGAGATTATAGGTAGATAGTATTGTTATATGATGAAAATACCTTTGGAAGACTTATGCTTTAGTCTTATCATATTACTGTTATAGAAATAACTTGAACAGGAGGTTGCAGGGCTTTTAAAAATGTTTAAATTGAAGAAAAACAATTGAAGTTCCCCATCAAATCGCATTGAATATAGTCCGGTGTTCAATAAAACTTGTCAAGGAGGGTCAAAAAGCTGTACAAATAGTGAATGGTTTGATTTCACTTAAAGAAAAATCGACATAAGAAAACAGCAAAATAGATGTAATGTGTACGAAAATGTTCGCGTGGGAAGAAATACTATCAACAGGTGGGTTGAATCGTCTGTTGAACTTATTGACTTGAACATATATAAGGACAAAAATTACAAACTATTCCAACAGATCAACAGCTGTGAGCAAATTGGCCAAAAATTGTGTGAAAATTACTGGTCATATCAATCCAAATTGTATAAAGCCATATTGAAACATTGAACAGCGACATCTACTTATGCATGGTAATACCAATAAAACATTGTTCATCATCAATGTCCTAGGGTTATTATATCTGAAAATTATCGTCCATTCTGACTTGAGCAATGGAATAATACAAGAATTTTCCGAAGATTACATAGGAGTAAGGGGATGAATCATTTCTAGTGAGACAGATCTATCTCAATTATGAAACGAATCTTTCATGAGTTTTCATGACTTTGCTACTATCAGCGTTATAAACTGATTCAAATGAATTATTTCCATAATTAGTGATGGTATGTAGTTGGATAACAACCAACAAATGATATTCTTAAAACCGTTTTAAATGGACGGAACTATGTTTGCTTGAAGTTTTATTGTTGAAGCAAGTGTGCAGAAGTAGGTACGCTGATGGAGGATTGGTCTACCTTGTTGGCAGCTTGCAACAATGGATAGTATTTTTATAGATAATTTATTCAATGAAACAATTGAGTTAGTACCTGAAAATGATAACTCGGAATTCAGAAGTAAGATCGCTACTAATTGAAATCAAATTACAATCAGTTCCAGTCAATTATATTCAAGTTTAAAATTAGAGTTCAATGACAACCGCGAGTATTTCTTGTAACTAGTGTACAATTAACTTTCGATTTCTTCGCTTTCATGTTAAATACCTAGGTTTACTCTAGAACTCATTAACAGATTGCCTTCTATTTTATACATTTTATATTTTTTAGAGCAATTATAGTCATTTAACAGTGGTTCAAATTGAACTTCCTGCGACAGTCAATACATTCTTTACAGTCTATTTCTTTTACTACTTGGAAGAGGGTATAGTATAAAGAGGCGAAGTTATATTTGAATAAAAACTAGTAGATCTGGCGACGATAAATAAGTATCAATAATTTGAAAAATGTGATATACGATCAATTGGTTATACTGAATTTATCATTGATTGTAATTATCACACTCGATTATTCTCAATGCATCACTTTTGAATAAATTATACTTGAGCATATAACTCACGATATCTATATCATTACAACTCATCCTCAAAGGTATGTTTGCAAAAATCGTTAGTAAAAAGTGACTGCCGAAAGGACAATAAAAGCATATTTCAAGGTTCTTCCAGAAAACAACGCCTTTTCACCTTTCCCCTATCATATAACAACATGGGCACATTCAGCTTTAAGCCTCCCTAATCTCAAAGGTTTCGTAACTTCTCATTTAAAATATAATATGAAGCTACTTTCACGATTCAAATTTGAAAAAGCAATCAAGAATCGATTTCAGGGTATTTGAACATTATTAATTTTAATCTTAACTATGCAGATCACGTTATTTTGTTGTTTTTATTATCAGTTCATAATTTTCATATTGCTTAGTATGTTTTTCTTTTATTTCATTTACATTTTTTTCATATTCTTAGACATAGTTTCATCAATAATCAATCATTATGAATATGTATTTTATTTTTATGTATATAGGTTAACTGTAAGAATAACTTATAAGCTGAACTTCACCTGTACACATAACTTACGAATCTGGTATAAAATTTAATTTAACCATTTCTATATCATACTCAGGTAATGGATTGTAATATTAGATAACATAACACAATATACAGGATGACTACTAAGTTGATCTTTTTTTTTTACCTTTTATCAACTGTAAATAGAACTCATTGAAATGTACCAAAATTTCAAATAACTCAACATGAAAGAGTAGCCACCTTCACAAGATATTCATTTCAGATAAACACCAAGCAACTGATCGACAACTGACTGATCGGTACACTGCATGATTCATAAAAGAAGAGATGAACATGAAAATATATACAACCCGACGTTTTCTTGCACAGAACTGATTTTGGATTTAATATTTTACGAAATACATGCTTAAATCCATGTTATTTAAACAATGTATATTGAAATTTTGTTCATTTGGATGAGCCCTATACTCAGTTAAGTAAGTATCGAGTGAGGAATCACCCTTCACTTTATTCCTCACACTCCATTCATTCATAATGAAAGAGCAAGCAATTTACTGGTAATATAATTATCGGAAAATATAATATATTACATTTTATGATTTATATTAGAAATTCTTCGAATTAAGAAAGATAATTGTTATGTTAATGATGTAGTTGTTTCCAATCTTTTATAATAATCTGATTCACACGTAACCAAATTCAGATATTTTGAATTTTAATTCCCCAGAGGCGTAGTAAGAAACATTTTCCGGGGTTAAATAATTTTTGGTGGAGGTGTTAATACATTAGAGTTGAGGTTTATATTATGACAATTTTTCAAACATTATGCAAAATGTAAATTTCAGGGAGACGCAACTGCGCATTCTCCCTAGGTACAACTTGTATCAATGAAACTCGTTGTATTTAGAGAGATAATTGTGAAAAATCTTTTTTTTTTAATAAATGGTTCCTGTTGGCTGACAACAAAAAAGACGCCAAGCATTTCCTCTGTGTCCATTCAACGTAGAGGAACCGTCCTGCATTGCATCTTGAATTATTGTTCTTATTGATCTCGAAATGACTGTAATTTATATTATATTATTTACAAAAGAGCAAGGATAATTGTCAACGATTTCGAAATATTTATTAAGAGAAGATGTGTAGTACTAAATTCAATTATGACATAAGGATCAATTTGCACAATATGAGGTGGTGTGAAATGGATTCTTGGGGGTGGATAGAACACGTGAATATAGTCAAAATTTGAATAATTAGAAGAAGAATTTCAGATTATTTTGTACAAAACAAATATCGCAATTTCATAAATATTGATATCAAGTTCAGTAGAATAAAAGGTATGAAAATGATCTTCCTAAGGAATAATTCACAAAATATATAGAAATGTATAAAACAAATCTATTATTAAGGACATTATATCATTCAAAGAATAATTATTGAGCAAAATGAAGTTTAAAGCAATGCCATATATTGCTTTTACCATACTCTACAAATAAATAATAATAAACCACATGAACAAAAGCCAACAAGAGGTTGTTTCATAACATTGTATTATGTGATAATCGTGTCTGGGAACCGTGATCTTATATTATGTATTCATTTATATTAAATGTTCGAGCCACTGAACAATTTTATTGGATCATTACCTATGCGATTAATGTATCCTCATCTGTAAAACTCTACATCATAATCTATGTTCAATTGAGTGAATATTGAATCATATAATAAAATTCTTAATTCGTTTTCAAACACCGGAAATTAGTTCTTCCTCTGATAACCTCTTCAGTTTTCAGTTTCATGTATGTTACTTTTCAATTTCTAAAAGTGTTAATAATATAAAGCGGGAACAAGAATTTGCATAGTTCTTATACAAGTTCAAATTATTGTAACAAAAAAATTCCCAATAAAAGCGAGAGAGAATATTTAACTAAAATGGAAATTACTTAAATATGCATCGGAAACCAGTTTCTGAAATTATAATGATTACCAAAATCCCGTGAACGATTCCGTTAGATGTCCATTAAACGCAGGTATATATACATTACGATAGCTTCACTCTTCGTTAAGTAGAAAGCTGATACCTACACATACGATCAGATTTGTACACATAAAACCGAGTTAGTGCCAGAAGAACAGAGCCGAACTAACCATGAGACGGGTTTTCATGTGATCGAACATTTATCAAACAAATAATCTACACTCGCCAAATGAGATGAAAATATTCAATTCAGATGAATCAGATAGTATTATATCAATATGAAAATTGAAGGATAAAAAATAAAAGAGGATGAGCGACGTGATGTAGACGTCAAATTGTACATTCACAGTTTGATACCATACGATCACAAATACCCAACATTATTTGAGAGAAAATATTCTAGAATTTTAATAGCTATAGTCATTTTGTTGAAATATCCCAAACATCAAACTTATAATAACATATGCATCATTTAATTACAACTAACGAATAATACAAAATAACAATGAATACTATACTTTTATTCTCTATTTATTTTCTCAGAATAAACTCATATTCACATGTAAATTACTGAATCATCTTTGGTACAAATGGTATTGCTTTCACAGTGTATGTGAGTTTTCTCTAAAAATATATATTTTGATAAGTGAGATTCAGTTCCCACGATTTCAATATTTTAGAACTAAAAATTATGATCATTCTCAAAATGGTGTGCTGCTAGTGCATTTTATTATTTTTAGTTTTGTTTTTCTCAGAACAATCCTGTTCATGGTTTCGAATTCTCCCTTTCAAATATTGTTTAGTCTGCCCAATGTGCACCCCTTAAGATGCGTTGACTTGTATTTTGTAAGTAACATCCGAGCGTGATAAAGTAGGTATTTTAGCTTTAAGTTCAATGAAAATCGACAAATACTGTTCACGTTATATGGTGCTAAGTTTTGATCGTTACTGTTAACTTTACGAATGGTTGGGTATTACCGTGGATACTTTATAATAATTTTTTTATCGACATCATTGTTATTGTCTGTGGTTTTATTATTATATAAGATTGTATTGCTAAACATAATCAAATGATGGTATTACCAAAATGATAGAAATGAGTTTTCATTTTTTGGAGTGAAAAGTTTCATTACTCAAACGAATTCCAAAGTTATATTGTTCCAAAGTTATATTGTTCTATCTCGGAAATTAATTTTGTTGTCTATTTCTACTGCCAATGTGAATTGTATATTAATCAATATCCACATAGCAATAAAGAAACAGCAATTCAAATGGTAATCGTGAGATTATAACGTGTAAAATATCATCCATTCCAATAATAGCTAGGATGGGGGAGGTCTGATTACCCCATAGTGGTATCAAATATTTGTTTAGAATGTTTGTCTTCATATGTGAAATAACTAATATCAAAGAGGAGTTCTATTATTAACATAAAGTTCGATTTATAATTTTGTACACTAATTAATGTTCCCAGTTATATTCATTATGAATTTACATAGAGCAACATCATCGAATAAATTCTAAAAAAATTTTTGATTTTGACATACGTTATATCGGTTTACTATTGCTATTTTCCCGATGTTATTTCATAAGTTTTCGTTACTTTGAAAAAGCACCCATATATTATATTTTTTTAGTTATTTTCAATAAATGTCTGTTCTACACGAAGGTCCTGGAGATACATTACAGTTTTTCATTGGTTACATCGTTAGAATTGAAGAGTGTTATAGAGTTATATTATACATCATGTATACTATCTGAATGAAATTTCAATGTAACATAGAGCATGAATTAACGTCCTTTGGAAGCATTTTCTAAATTATTTTCAATATATTTGCTGTTCTTACAATCATACATTTGACCCGCAGAACTGGCCGAAACCCATTTTGTTTACAAAAAAGAGGGGTAATTACGTGATCAATTGATCACAGTTCATTCCCTCCCGTTTCTATTGAACAATATGGCGAACAGTAACCACATTTTACCAGATGAATATCGGATACGTTTTGAAATAAACCATCGAAAGTGAAAGTGAAGTAGTTTATATTATAATTATTGAACTAATTACATTCGAATTGCAAATTCACATGAATTAGGCCCACCATTTCAATTCACATAATCTCTTTCAAGTAGACTCCAATAAGAAGGGGATGAAATATGGTATACAAATAATGTTTTATTTCCAGAAATCAAGAGATTTATTGGAACCTTTCTATTTCTACAGACATAAATTTGGGGAAACTTCATTCAACCGCTGGTTTCAGTTGAATCTCAATCTGTTCTTATGAAGGTAATTTCGACAAACGAAGCCAAATTAGGTAATAGAATTCGATTCTATCTTCAAATCCTCAGTGATATTTTCATTTTTCCATTCTTTATCTATAATTGTTTTTTGTCTAAAATGAGGTATATCTTGAAGTACGGGCATCTTTTAAAGAAAAATTTTAAATTTTATCTCCTCTGTTTACATGATGGTTTTACAAGCTACTTGATCATTAAAAATTGTAAAATAAATAGAAACCTATCAATTATCGTAACTGAAATCACTAAATCAACTTATAACGAAAATGCCAGAAAATAGAAAAGGAAAGTTTGGAACATTATGGAAAAAACCACAAATAATAGAACTGGAATACTTCAAATAAATTCCACAGATGAGATAATTGAAAATGCAGATGCTTTGATTCTCTGTTTTGCAGTATTGGTAGAAATTGGAAAATAGGATTGAAAATCAAATAATTCTAATACAATCAAAAAAAAATTAATGTACAAAGAGAATTTATTACAATGAAATATTAGGAGTTCGTTCATGTCATATAAACAAGCTCTTCTCGTCATCGAGTCATTTTCGACAATGTCTCAAACAATCTTATTATACCAGTCATGAAATCGGGAAATAAAGGGAACGTTTCAAACTACCGACCTAAGATATTTGTTGAATCAAACTTCGATAAGATCACTGAGAAAATAATTAAAATAAACTGATATGTTTTCTAGAAAGTGAATATGGTTGTATCACAATCCCAACATGCGATTCTAGAAAATAAAAGGACAGAAGAGAGCACTCACAGAGGAGATCTACAAATCTATTGATAATATCAAGTCGTGTGCTGAAGTTTTCCTTGACCTTGCCAAAGTCCTTGACACAGAAAGGCACTCTATATTATCGAATAAGCTCAAAATTATTGGTATAAGAGGCAATCGTATTGATCTATCAAATCATACATTGAGGACCGCGAACAAAGAGTTCTTTTGAAACAGCTGATCACGGGATACCATCATAAGTTACAGTATTTCGTCCCCTGGTTTTTTCGGTTTAACGTAGCGATATTCTTTCAAGGGAAGAGTATATGCTAACTGATTTCTTATGCTCATGATTCATTTTTAACGAATACAGCTGGAGCGAAATAAGACAAATATTAAACATATAATGAATACCTTTTGTGAGCCGTTTGTATTCATAAATCTAATTTAACCCATCATGAGCATATAACACTCAATAATCTATAAGACATATCATGTAGAAACCCCGCTGAATATGCTTATGAAGCGGCATATACTCGTAGAATAAAATACCCCGGAACGATAATATATTCATACCTAAAAGTGCGACCTTCGATTTGAAGCCCTGCTGATACAAATGAGAAAATCGGTTTACATACTCTTAGAGCTTTTCTAAGACTCAGTGAATTGGGGAAAGTATATTATGACTTAGCCCAATCAAATCTACAACACTGTATAATAGTATGATGAGAGCTGTTCAAAAGTTAAGAGAAACGAAAACTACTCAAAATAAGGCTACTTTATAAACCTTCAAATCCATGTGATAATAATAATTCACACTATAAATAAGGAACAATCACCATTATTCACTGAAAATACTTACTCAATTGGATTTTAATACACAAGCTAATAATCGGAGGTGAGGAGGAACCTTAAATAAAATGTCCCGTAAGAATATTTTGAGATGATTGAAGCTTATAGCTTGATAAGAAATTTTTAGTTCATATCTCTCTTATTAACAATTATTTTACTAGATATATGGAGGGAAATCAATTCAAATTGATTTTTGAACGGGCCGTAATTCAGAGGGCAAGCATTTTCCCCAAAAAAATTTGAGAGTAATACATTTTTCTCATTTTGAAATAAATCTCAAATAATAAGAGTCTGATTTTAACGAGCCGTCAGATTGGATCAACTGTTTCTAATTTCGAATTCTCAATTAGCGACCCCAAAAATCCTTCAGTAGTGATTCCATGGGAATCGAATCAATGTATTTTGATTTGAAAGATTTCAATCTATAAACCCGATTTACCGTACTACAGGCGGCGCAGGCAAGAGTCAATAACTCAGAAAATATGCGTTTTTATATAATTTTCTAATAGAACTTGTTTCAACTTTGTTTAAAATAGTAAACCTGCATTAAAAATTGAACACTTATTACTTGCCTTGTCTGTGCGACAGTTGATGTCAATGAATCCATGTATTGAAGAAGTGAGATAGCAAATTACTAGAAATGTTTTATCTATGCTACTAAAACATGAATATGTGATGTATTATCCAAACTTAGTTTTAGCAAGAATACTACTAGTAATATATAACTACTGCATCAATATATTGAAATATTCCGATTATTCCTATCACTAATTAAAATTACGTTTCCACTAAGAACTGGCGGGATCAAGATATACAGGATGTCTCAGATTTTAATCGGGAAAATTTAATAAACGATAGAAAATTTGATTTTGAGAAAAAAATTCCTAATAACATATATGCACAGACGCTTAGTTTTTGAGATACAGGGTGTTGAATTTGATAAAAAAAATTCGTTTTTTGCGAATATCTCCGGAACCATTCATCGCACAGAAAACAGCTTTTGCAAGCATTTTCTACTCATAGTAAGCTATGTTCTGTGTGAAACAAATTTTTTTTTAGTGTGGAGATTTCGAAGGGGTAGTTGGTGTTTTTCTCCCCAACTTCTACACCACCGGAAAAAGTATGGTTTTGAGACAACCATTTGAACCGCCAATGTTTTCTACACAAAAAAGGTACTCCTAATCATAAGCTCTCAATTCGACCGTTTTCGAGAAAAATCAACTTTTATGTTGAAAAACATGGTCAATTCTTACTAATTAAACAAAATTTATTCAAACGTTAGAACAAGTAACAAAACCAAAAAATTGACCATGTTTTTCAACATAAAAGTTGATTTTTCTCGAAAACGGTCAATTTTAGAGCTTATGACCAAGAGTACCTTTTTTGTGTAGAGAACATTTTCAGTTCAAATGGTTGTCTCAAAATCGTACTTTTTTTAGTGGCGTACAACTTGGGGAGAAAAACACCAACTACCCCTTCAAAATCTTCACCAATTATGACTAACTAAGAGTACCTTTTTTGTGTAGAAAACATTTTCAGTTCAAATGGTTGTCTCAAAACCGTACTTTTCTTAGTGGCGTACAAGTTGGGGAGAAAAACACCAACTACCCCTTCAAAATCTTCACCAATTATGACTGAAAAAATTTTTTTTTATTATACAGAACATAGCTTACTATGAGTAGAAAATGCTTGCAAAAGCTGTTTTCTGTACGATAAACGATTCCGGAGATATTCGCAAAAAACGAAATTTTTTTATCAATTTCAACACCCTGTATCTCAAAAACTAAGCGTCTGTGCATATACGTTATTAGGAATTTTTTCTCAAAATCAAATTTTACATCGTCTATTAAATTTTCCCGATTCAAATCTGAGACAACCTGTATAATATCTGGTGGATTATTTCATGGATATATATGATTGAAGTCACCTCAGTTTCGAACAACCGACTGTACGAAATGTTCTAGTCAAGTCAAATTTTGTAACCAATAACCAAATGAACCAAAAGGTTAAGGCAAAAAATTCCGATGAACGGTAAATATTGATTAGTGATACTATTATGAGTGATAATACAATGAAATATGAGAATACGAGTTATTGAGTTGGTTTAGTTGATTCAATTGATAATATACAGAACATGAACAATATAAGTATTCCATGACATGTCAAATGTGTATCCATACATACTGTGCTTGACGGAACACTGGTATGAGAATGAAGAAATAACTAGTGTGGTTATTGATAAATATCCACCATTCAGCATTCACAAGATCTACAATTAAAATGGTGGTTCATGTATCTTTGTAAAAAATTGAAATCATACCTTTGATGAAATATTTTCTCTACCGAAGTTAAAGATTGAAGGTTATCTAGAATTAGCTTCAGTGAGTAGCAAGTCGTCGGAAGTTTCGGTTATTTGTACATTATAGACCACCTCCTGGCTGCTTAGAATAATTCATAAAAACTCTACGAAATACTCGATCACTGCTTCAGAGACTTCAGTAAGTATACATACTTCTTATGCGGAGACTTTGATTTCAATTTATTTGACATAAGCAAAAATACAAACTCATTTTTGGATTTAGTCGAATGCTTTAACCTCAGCCAAGTAATACATAGTGCAACAAGAATTACCCAACACTCTGAAACATTTCTTGACAATATTTTCACCAATCTTAAAGATAATAACAGAAACATTACAAAAATTCTAGATACAGTACTATTAGATCATCGAGGTTAATTAATAAGTAGTATCCTGGAAACTAAAACTAGTGAGCCAGTAACTAAAATAAACAAGACATTCTATCCTACACCTTAATCAGACATTCTAAAAAATCATCTAGCACAAGAATCGTGGACCGGGATACATACTCACACTAAGCCTAATATGAGCTATAACAATTTTGTTGAGATCTTGGCAAACTTTTCAAATGGAATCTTCCTCACCAAATTAGTGGATACAAGGAATAGAATCTCGTGGGTCACTAACGTAAAAAGAAACCTTTGCATGCAAAAGCGGTATCTGTATAATAAAAGGATTCATTTTTAATTGCAGAGTATGAAAAGCTAAGTAAACATTTGAAATCAGTTGTGCAAGCCACAAAGAAACACAAACTAAATGAATACATATCAAATTTGGTGAATAAGCCCGAAGCTATAACGAATGTTGTAAATTCCGGACGAACTAAAAATTGCCCAGATACTTCCAATTCATGAAAAAAGTCCTCTGGACACCATCTCAAAATATAGACCAATCGCCATGCCTCTGGATCTGAGTAAAAAATTACATACAATATACTGATTATATTTTTAGAACGATCTGAAATACTATCTAGAACCCAACATGGATTTAGGGGAGTTAAATCTACGATAGCAATATCGCTATATAATCAATTCACTGAATAATGGCATGGCAACTTCACTGATATGCAAGGCATTCGATAGTGTAGATCATAACATTCTATTAAATAAACTGGAAATGCTAGATTTCAGAGGAGTGGTATTTAATTTAATTTAGTCATACTTACTAGATAGACCACAGTATGTCATTCTTAAGAGAGCAAATGGTGAGCAGATGAAGTCAGAGATGCAGAGAACTCATAAGCGTTTCCCTCAAGGTTACATATTGGGTCCACTTCTCTTCATACTATGTACAACTCACCTACCCGCATCACTGAAAGAATAGCTACTCATACCACTTTTTTGGGTATAATTATTGATTCACGATTAGATTGGTATGAACAAGTGAATAAAGTACTAAGAACGTTATCAAGATATTGCTTTGCCCTGAAAAAAATTTCAGTCTTAGTGGATACTGAGGCAGCGTTAACTGCTCACCATGCGTTTGTGTAGTCAACATTGAGATATGGGATAATTCTAGTGATGTAGCGCGAGTGTTCCGCACCCAAAAAAGATGTCTTAGGGGCATCTACAACTTGTCTCAAAGAACAAGTTGCAAAGAAATATTTATAGGAAATAACATACTTTATCAAGTCTATATATTTATGAAGCAGTTATCTTCAATGATCAAAACCCGCATCTATTTCTGGAACATGCCAACAATCATGATCATAATACAAGGACGAAAAATAACTACATCTGCAATAAACTCAATTATACATATCTCCAGAAAAATGTACAGTACAGCATAATGAAGATTCGTAATAAAATTTCCCAATCATTGAAAACATTACCATTACATCATCTCAAGAACAATTTAGAATCTCTACTCATAAAAGGAGCCTACTACTTACTTAATGAATATTTAACGGTCAAAGATATTGGAGCTATTCCTATTTCTAAGTATTCTAGGTCACTTTAGTCATATCTGTATGTATCGCTTCCATTTTAATGTACTGGACGTATACACATTTTAATCTGTTCACCCAATGTTATTTTCATTTACGATGATAAATGTATTGTAATTCATATTTATATAAAAATTTAACTTGACGTGCTCTCAGGTATTCCTCCATAAATTTTTTTGTATTTACATTGTATCTGAGCAAGAAAAATAAACTAAGCTAAACTATATATTTGGAATATAAAACATATTCAGTGAGATAAGCTGAACAAAACGAGATGGAATGTAGTGATTCATCAACAAGACATAACTATTATTGAATGAGTTGAGACCGTATTAAATTGGGAAGCAAATAAATGGTTCGGCTAACCTACAAGCTGTTCTTATATATGTTGGATTATATGAAGAGGTTGATAAATGCCTCTAATAAGTACTTAGAGAATATAAGAAGTTGTATACGAAGATCTAAACTTTCGGAAACCCAAACATTTGTGTTCTTATTTTACTATTTTTTTTCTCCCTGAGATTTCCAATACTCCAAACATGCTCATTATTCCCATTGAAAATTACGCAATTTATAAATTTATATTCATTGGATAATGGAATGATTTGAGTCACCGACTGTATTGATATGCCCATTTAACTAATAATGCAAGAATGACGCGTTTTCTAGAGAATAATTTCTGCCCATTAGTATATTTCTTCAATCCAATGAATACATAAACATCAGTTTTCAAATACTCTCCGCCAATCATTGAGTAACAAAAAAAATTGGATAGCATTTACTTTCGCATTGCCTATTATAATGGAAGCTTGAGCTTACCAAATCAAATTTGATTACATCTGAGATCTTGCAAAAACTATATTTTATGACATAGTTGTTTGTACTCATACCAAATTCATGTCTCGAAAATGCGGACCTAATATCTGCGAACTTTGCGATCTACAAATGGATGTCTTATATCAGTCAACATAGTTGATCTTAAGTAATCCACTTAATGGACTGATTATACTTTTATGAATTCGAATCCTATTGTATATGAGTAAGATGCATTCCCTTGAATGCACCCTACCTTTGGTTGATGAAGATCATTCAATATCTACTCCTTGACCGTTTCTTTTTCTTTCCAAAAGGAATATTTGTACAGTTGTTACTAAATTTCCACTGAAGATTTCGCTACTTATGAATCAACTTACAACACATTTTAAAGTCTCAGAGTGAACTGAACTATATATATATATATTGGTATTTTGATTCTTTGATACTACTAAAAATATTTTTTTTACATCCAACTAAAACTACAGAAGACATTGTATTGGATCGGTTGTGTGTGAAAGAGTAATGTATGGGTAATTATCAAATTGATTCACTTGAATTGGATTGAATCTATGTAATCAAATACCTAAGATTCTGTTCTACGATTTACAGATACAAATATAGCTATGATTATTTCATGAATTACTTATTCTATAATTTACGTTCCATTTCTATCATCATAATAATAATTAAAATAACTTTTAATTTGGATACTTTCTAATATTGCATTTGTCAATATTTCTGTTGAAGTCAAATGAATGGTTTTTTATATGTTTGCTAAGTGCAGTAGCAGAATTATTCGTATATTTACGCCCATTCAATCTTTTATCAAGGTATTTCATAATAGTTGTATTAAGATTTGTAAGATACGAACATAGTCGGAACTTTGAATGACTCAACAATGTTCATTCCTAGGCCCGACGTATTAAAATATGGTAAACATTCATGATAATTTCCATACATTAATCTGTATTTCCTCCATCTAGTAGAAGTTTTTTACCAATTTACCACTGTGTGGTGACAAGCACAATATTATCAAAATACGATTTCATGCTTTGTAATTCATTAAATAATTAATAAAACTATGAGAGAGATTCCAGATAGGCGGACTAGACGAGCTCAAACTTCACTGTCAAACTCGAAACCTGCCGAACTTCTTTCTACCAGACTTAATTTTTCATTGAACACCGAAGTAGTGGAATTCTCCACATAGTAATGTCTTTCCCTATGGCTGTAGCCTCCAAATCTTCAAGAAAAATACGAATGCCTATCTCCCCTTCCTATACATATACACCACTGCCTCACACGATGCTCTTCGAACATTATAGGTTTTCCTCCCTAGTAGTCGAAGTATAAAAAAAAATTATGTGATAAAATAAATACTACATATTGAATTACAAACACTTCTCGGGTTGGAAGTCTGAATACCCATACATATTTAGATTTTTGAATACTTTTGTGGTTTTATGGTATATTCAATCACTGGAGATCAATTAATTGTGAATATAAAATCTTGTTTGAAGCATATTCATCATTGAAGAATATGAAAACGATAATATTTTTGCGATTATTAGTAAAGATTTTGAATTATATGACTTTTTGAACACGCACAATAATCAACTTGATCCACCGAAATTCATCGTCGAAATAAATACAGTTAATCAGTTTTCTTCCTTCGATATTAACATTATCAAAGATGTGATCACCTGTATTTCGACATATACAGAAAACTCACTCAAACAAATAGGTATTCCTCGGCGGATTTAGCTACACCATATAAATATAAAATAGCTTCATTTAATAGTCTTGTTCATAGATTATTAACGTTTCTTTGAGCCAGCAAAATTTTTACAGAGCAAATACGGCTGAACAATGTGTACAACAATTCTGCGATCAATAATTTGATTTCTAAGCAAAAAATGAAATTGGAACGTAACCAACTAACCAAATTAGAGTCAACATCTTCAAATACACTGAAATTGAAAAGATTTACTTATCATCCTTCAGTAAATGATAAATTTCATAATCTATTTTATAAATTTGCAATACAAGCGTTTTATAGATGTGAGGACAAGCTAGTTCACAGCTTAGGGAACATCTTTAATAAAGTGTTCCAATTACTAACAAAATCGACTGTGAGTCCTGTTCAGAATGATATGTGGTTCGGAGTAAAAGGAACATTTCAACTCGGTATTGAGGAAGATTTGCCCATATAAAGAACAATAATGGTGAAAAATCAGCGTTAGCCGAATATATATTGAATACAGTTCAGACTGTTTCTCAAAGAAGCTTATCACTTTCAAAACACAATACGGACAAATATCCGGGTACTTTAGAAGATACGGAAACAAAAAAGCAACTCATTGAATTCCGATTCATCTCTAGCCTTTATCTGCATGATAATCCCCAAATAGTATTTGATCTGGCACATTTTGATTTATATTTTAGTTTACTCTCCGACAATATATTTAGTGGATAATGGTGAACATTTTTCATTTATAGTGTGGAAGTCTATCTATAGTGTGAACTTTTCTATAGTTTATTAAAAAGTTCTGACTCACTGGTTCACCAACCCTACTTCGTCAGGACATACCAATTTCAATTCTGATGTACGTAAAATTGAAAGATACAATGTTATTAGAGCTGTTAAACTAAGTTCTCTAGAAGTAAGAGCAATATCAATCGAAAAAACCAAGGAAACGTTAGTGAAGGAAGGTTGATTTGATCAATTCAGTAACTGAAGACAAATTTCATAAATTTCCTCTTCCTCTAGTAAAATGCAAACCGAAAATCAGAAAACACTACACTTTACTACCAAAAATGGTCTCTCGGAAAAATCAAGTAATATAGTAAAACCATATGACATAAGAGTTGAACTAGGTAATTTAGAAGCGATGGAAATGTATAAGCGATAATGCAATTTATTGAATTCCGATTTATCATGAGCTGTGGATAATCCCTTGTTTTCCATTATATCCCGAATAGTATTTGAATAGGCACATTTTAATTCATTATTTAGTTTACTATGATGATTGCTACTTGGTAGTCGGAAGGTCCTCAGTATTTTAACTGTATTTTTAGTAGATAAGGGTGATTATTTCTTATCTATACTGTAATAAAAAAAACTTAAACGAAATAACTATTGAAGTTCGATTTTCACTAGTTCAATAACTAAATAACTATAATTACAGATATTACAGAGTAATTTGTGATATTCGTTTGAATAAGCTACGGTGTTAGCGAAAATATAGTTACATATAGGTATTTATTATACTTTCGATGATTTCCGGATTACAAGTTTTTGTAGAATATTTTCCGAATAATATCAAAACACCTTCCTTGAAATAAACTGCTATACCACAGTAATTCGATTTGGAATTCAAAAGGAATAGAATTGAGGTTGTAGAGTCCCGCGTGCAGTTGATAGTTACATGTTTCTGGCATTATCTGAAACAAGGTTGCACATTTTGGAGTTCTGACTTTCTGACGTTTCGGCTTAGATTAATCTCTCACTATTTTACAGTATCATGGAAGGACAACACAATCATCATTCCATCAACAATAAGGAAATTCGAACATGAATTATATGGTCACTAGACACATCATTTTCACAATGATCGATCCATTTGTATTGTAACGTTGGCTATTAAGTGAAAACATATTATACGTCGCCGTCGGCTCAATATTCTACAACAGACGCCACAAGTATAGACGAATAAAATTTGTAACGCCTGCATGTAATTTTAATATCACGCATTACTGCCGACTTTGTCACTTTCAGTATATAACTAAAAACAGTGGTTAATAATGCAAATAAAAGCTAGCTCCAGTATTTTAGAACACTACTCTTTGTCGTATGTATCATATATTAAACTAAAATTTCATAACTTGTTTTTGTTGTCGTGATAAACGATGATTCCATTCATATAAAAGACGATAAACATACACCAAATGCACACTTACTGAGTGCATGGATGTGTAACTGTGGAAGTTCGGAATCGATTCAACATTGTCTGCTGAATGTCAAAAACTAACTTTCGAAAAATTTGACAAAGTAACGCGACAACATTTCCGCTTGATTTTTCTGCTTCATTTTTCTGAACCCGTTGACATTCTTGTAGGAAGACAGTATCTTCACGGGACAGAGGCTCAAATTTGTCGATAGATATGATGAGGCTGCTCTCCACAGTCCTGACCGAAAAAAAATTTTCCCCAATCTCATTTGAAAACCCGAGAGCCTTTCAGGTGTTCGTAGAATGCGTCCTACATAACTGAATGAATGTCAATCTATAGCGGGGAATTTGAACAGATTTGTAGGTTTGTTTCAATCCTAATGAGAACACAGTTAAGCTAACTTATTTTTGTTAATGAAAAGTGATATAAGAAGTGGCTTTACCCATAAGATTGTGACAAGTGAAACCCACGTACATATTGCAGTATTCACAAAAGACATTGCCCAAATATCATGATCACATTCATTCCCCAGATTTTGTCAATTTTTATGTATATCGCTGTAAGATACTCACAAGAGAGAAAATATGGATTAGGTATATCTGTTGTTAAATGCAATTTGGTAGTCGCACTACTTGATATAACTACATGCCGATGTGACAATTGAAATTGTTTTCTCTATCAATTTGACAAATTCCTTCTATTATTCCTCCTTTCATTCTAGCATGCAATGTTTTATCATAAGTATCATAATAACCATCTTTTTCTAATCTTTTCATAAGATTTTCTAATCGTTTCATAACCATATCGAAATTATTTACAAGTGGAGGATCCCATATTCCCATGTCAAACCAACCTCGTACCTGCCTTCATCATTAACACAAATCGACTCTAAAAATGTTCTCAAAATATCTGTTTTTTTTCTGCTTCTGCTCTTTAAGATCCAAAATACCCAGAGCTGTTAATTCCAATTGTAAGCTCAACCCTCCTGCATCACCTTGGTGGGGTTGATGGTTGAAGCGTCTTGAAGGAGTTTTGAAGCAATTGTTGCGAAAACAGTTGGAGAGAGCTTGCTTAACTTACGAGGAGATTTCTTCAGTATTATGTGAATGTGAAGCTGTGTTAAATTCTTGGCCTCTAACTTATACTTCGAACACCCAAAAAGACTCAGTGGTTCTTACTTCATCTATATTTCCACATGATATTAAAGAAATAGGAACACCTTGCTTAGACGGAATTGATGACACATCATTGAAGCGACACTTGAAATACATTCAAAAAATTTGAATCAATTTGAGAAAAAGAATTGAAGAAGAATACTTGAGTCAGTTGCTTCTTCTCATGAGAAGCCATTCAAGCAGATGAATCAAAATGGGAGAAATCGTTCTTATGGGCCGCCAAACATTGGTATTCTTTCAGTGATTGGCACTTCTTCCACATTTCCCTAATTTATGATATTCTGAGATCTATCAACTATTTTATAGGTTTCTATTTATCATTTTATTTCTATTTTATGAGTTCGGTAGGTTCCAATATGTTATTATATTCATTGAAATGAAACATCATAACTCGTGTCAATATTTTATGGTTTTGAATAATTGGAATGCGTAAATAGAATATTTGGTTTTGAAGCAGTGAATGCCTTGGTCAATATTTGGATTAGCAACTCTTCATATGTATGTATTGAAATATGGGTTACATTATTACTCACATAGTAAGCTATAACATTACGTTATATTTGGAATCTTATCATCTGATTTATATTTCATTATTCATGTTTACAATGGAAGAAATTTATCAGTAAAATGAATCATAAATATCTTGAATGCATTGCTTACCACCGCCAAAAATGACTTGCTCGAAACTCCTTTCATAACTAATGAGCTTATCCAGTTTCAATTCGGAATGAATTTTTGTATTTTATTCTGAGGTTATTAAATAATGCAACTATAAGCCAGGTCAAATATATTATAATAATAATCAGTTGAGTGATCACTTATCAATAACATACAACAATTTAGTTCATACAAGCAACCAAAAACACCCTATCAGAGAAAGAAAATATAGGTACAAAACTACCATACCTACCTCCTATTTTATTGACTAATCGAAAAGTAATATAAGCTTTATATGCCCCCTCAATAAAGAATGAATTTGTAAAACGTGAAAATGTTTCTATATGTTCGGAATAAATGGCGTAGTTTAACATTTGCATACTCGTCATAGCGACTGGGGACATCTCAGCAAAAGTATAATTTAATATGTGCTAGTTCTATTATAGGCAGTGGTCTTTATTGACGTCATTCTTTACACAGATTGAAAGAAACAAAGACAAGATTTCTTGATCTTAGTCATATATGAATGCTGAAAAGAAAAGCTTCATACGTAGTTTCTGGTTTTTCAAGTTCTACTCATATGTCAACAAAGTAAACGATAAATCCAATAGGGTTTCGTTACGCCTTGCGGTTATCTTCGAATCGGTAGGATACATAGTATAAAATATCGACTCGGATCAGGATCGAGCTGCCATGCAAACTTAAGAAGTTCAAATAATTATTCGTTTGTCTATCAGTCGCAAATACAACAAAACATTAAATCTTAAATTTCAGTTTAATCTAGTCTATAGGTACGCTGAAAACAGATTTTCAAGATGAATGATTGATGTAATTGAAGAAATATATTCATATTAGGTTTTCGACAGTATAGGATCTGAATGTTCATTTGTCTGTGTACAAACAAATATAAATATAAGTTAAGCAAGGAATTCAGTTTCTACTATATGGCAACCATAGATACTTATTCCAACTAGGTTTCTTCCAATGGTAGTAGCAATAAAGACTGGTTAAAAAGCTAAAGCTTTCGTATTCAATTATTAACATGGAAATCTGAAATACACCACCTAACAGATGGGTTTCATCGCTGAGGTTAATTTTTAGTGGTCAGCTCTATAGTCGAGATTTTACAGTTCCAGAAACTTTGCGATTCTTCTATTAAGACTATTGAATAATTTGTTCTTGATAAATGTAGTGTGATTATGAATAAAATCTAGAGCTGAAACCATAACACCATGTTTATGATCATATATCATCCTGAATTTTGCGCATCGCTTTCGGAGTCTCATATCTTCAAATCAAGTATTCTACTAATCGGCACAAAAAAATATTTCCAGATTTTCGCAGAGGACGATCTCCGGAAGCGCACGAGAATATGCAGCTGGCCGACGAGAGCATCTTTGGACACCTGGATGCTGGAGAGACCTATCGCTACCTGAGAATTGAACAACAGCCTAATCATGACGCTTCACAGGTGAAGCTGGCTCTCCGCGGCAAGTACAGAACCCTTGTTCGAAAGATTTGGTCTTCCGAACATTCCAGTGAGGTCTGCAATAAATATGCTTGCCGTTCCAGTCCTGCTCCACTCTTTCGGAGTGGTGAAATGGACGGTCGATGAGCTGCATAGACTCGAAGAAGACACCCGGAAAATCATGCATATCCATCACAGTTTGCATCCTAGGTTGTTCGTTTTCCGCATTTATCTTCCACGTAATCGAGGAGGTAGGGGACTCCTCAGTCAGGAGGTTCTGCATTGAAGTGTGGTTCTGAGTATGACTTGTAAAGTTCTTAGGAGTTCGGACCCCACCTATGCCCTGTCAAAAGTCACGAATTGGCCGAGCATTTATTGTTAAGGCGGCACAAGAAGCTGCGGAAGAACTTGCTCTCGGATTTCATATCAGCCGAGAAGGCCTACTAGAGGGTAATTTCGAGATTCAACCTCCTCGCCTGAAAGTCCAGATAAATGCCGAGGAAGCAAGATCTCATGCTCAGGCGGCACGTTGACAAGCCGATGAACGCTGTTCTCTACCGAAACATCGAAAAGCTCGGCTTGTGAACCAGGCCGACCTTCGGCTACCAGGTCGACCGGGCTTACATCCGAGACCGAGGGATCCCAGGTTCTAGGTCTATCTTGGGTGGGCAGGTTCCTGATATCAGCTGCAGGACGTGTCTAAAGGCGCCTGAGATGCTTTTCCACCTTCTGTCGGCATATCCGGGAAAAGCGGCTTCGGCATACACCCATCGGCATAATGCAGCTCTACGGGTGCTGAATTATCATCTAAGGCACTCGTATATGGAATAGACCAAGAGCCGGTGCTGCCTTACATGTTTGGAGATATTGAGTCCGTTGTCGGAAACGAGAAATTCCAGATCTACTAGAATTACTCGTTCCCGACCGTCAGGCCCATACAAGCAAATAGGGCTGACGCTGTCCTCCTCGATGAACGAAGCAAGACTATGTATGTCATCGAATTCACTGCTCCGACAGAGAAGAACATAGTCTTGAAAGAGGAGAAAAGATGGACAAAATATCAAGATCTCCTGTGCGAGCTCCGCACGCTATATACAGGCCACAAGGTCGTATAAGTTGTTCTGCTCATCGGTGTTTGTGGCGGAATTCGGTATTTGCTGCGTTCGAACTTGAAGGTCATTCCGGCCTATAGGAACTCGGTGCAGGTCTTGATAGACCGAATGCAGAAGGCAGTCATTCTGGGTTCAATAAGACTACTTAGGTCACACGATTTGGCTACCTGAAGCTACTCAACGACCGGTGAGGAGGAATAGCTTCAGAAAACGTATAAGTTATTCTGGCGCGATTGCTGCGATGTCGTCGGAGCGCGCAGCAGTCCCGACCAGTTGTTGATGTGAGAAAAAAAAAATATATATATATATATTGTTATGATTTCATTTCATAGACAATAAAAATTTAAAAATAATAACTTACCGAACTATGAAAATCAGAAAAGATCAAATAAAAAATATTTTATGGAATTAAAAACAATAATAAAAGCTAAATAATAGTTAGAATATTAATATTAACAATGTAAAACATAATAAACAACGATGTAATAGAATAAGAAGTGATAAACAAGAACTTCAGTGAAAGTGAAGAAACGTTCTGTGTAACGAAATCATAAGTAAAGTGATTACAAAACTATCATGAGATAGTACAAAACATTGAATAATGTTATAGATGTAAGTTAGGATTAGTAAATTTGAGTTATGTAATGTTAAAAGAATGTTATTGATATAATATGGTATGTATTAGATTTAAGAATAAGTAACTGTCAAGAAAACCATAAATATGGGAATAATCATATTAATAATAACCCAATCATAGGTTATATTATACCAAAGTGTGGGGAAAAATGTAGGCAATATTAATTTAAAAAGAAGGAATCACTAACAATTAAAATAAGTTGAAAATCTCAAATAATTCAAAAAGTAAAGTATACTAAATTCTGATTGGTCAATAGGAATTTCTAATGTCAGTCTGGTAACAATGAAGACTTGTGTCAGTTTCACAACAATTAACTTGGCATGCTTGATTTGAAAAGAAAGCTTCTGATAGGTTGATTATGACATCTAGTAGCGTCGGTTTTGGAGGCCTATAAAAACGAATCTGAAAGTAAAGGAAGTTCAGTTTTGCCATTATATCTGAAGAGTGAAAGTACTCCTGCAACTCACCAAAATTTTATAACCTATAAAAAACCAGTGAACGAAAGTGTTCCAAACTTCGATAGGTTCAAAGAAACCAAAGTTAATAAGTTTTATTAAAAGTCAACGATTATTTCAAGTATCTGAATCCAGTAAAAAGGCTGTAATAACCTCCAATTTATAAGAAGTCTCCAACGATTGCCATTCATCAATAATTTCAATAAAGCATCGAAAAGTTTCATGTTTTATCTAAAAGGATAAAACAAAGTATTATCAACAGTTCCTGATTCTCAAGAAGAAGTAATCAAAATTAGTTACCTGTGATTATTGTGAAAAAGCATAGTATTGTGTAAAAGTGAATCATCAACGAAATTATAAAAGAATTAAATTGAAAATTGCCAACATAGTTAAACACACTTTTGGATATAAACTAAAAGTAAGTTTGTTTATTATATCTCCATTGTAGTGTTATTTGTAAATCTGAAAGAAAGATTGTCGTTTGTAATTTTGTAAACAACTATTAATATTGAATAGTTTTGAGGTTAAAGCTAGGTCTATGCTTAGAACATAAAATTAAATTGTAAATTTGAAACCTGAGATAATTAGAGTCATAGAGATTTAAATATAGAAACTTTTTAACATTCAAAGAATATTGTGTTTAATTCCATAAAATAATATAAAAAGAAAAGGATCATTATTATTCAAAATAAATGAATAAAAGCTAGCCGGAAGAATAAATTATAATTATTAAATAAATAAAAACTCATAAAAGAGTTTAGTTAATAATTGTCATCACAACGTGGGGCAATATAAACCAAAAGACCTATTCAAAAGAAATTTTCTTAATAATTGTCGCTCAAACGTGAGGCCATTTGAAAAAAGGAATAGAACCGCGTATCAAAATAATTTAAAGAACTAGATTAATTAATAAGAAAGTAAAAATGGAAGGAGATAGACAGAGGACTCCAGAATTGATAGGATTTGATCAAGAGGGTGAAATGATTAGTGCAGAAAGACCACCAATAATAGATAGTCAATCACAAATAATGATATTGCTTGAAAGTTTAAATTTAAAAGCTAATGAAACAAATAAAAAAATTGAACAATGTAAGAATGAAACTAATGCTAGAATTGAACAAGGTATGAGTGATATAAGAGATGAAATTAAGAGAGTGAATGATAAATTTGATAAAAGAACAGAGGAAATTATGAGAATAGTTGAAACTGAAAAAAAAAGAAATAAGACAACATGTTGAAGAAAGTATAGATAATAAATTAGAAGAATATAATAGCTTTGTAAATAGAAAGTTTAATAATTTAGAGAAAGAAATAGATATTATGGAAAATAGAATGAATGATATGGGGAAGAATATTGAAGAGAATGTGAACGTGAATGTACAAAGTATGAAAGAAAATCAGAAAAAAATGATAAATGAACAAGATGAAAGAATAAAAAGAATTGAGAATAGATCCGAAGAGAGAATGAATATAGAATACAGAAATGTAGGTCATGAGAATACAATAAAATTTAATGGAAACATAAAATTATTACATCCATGCATTTTTGTTAAAGATTTGAAAAATGAAATACAGTATGAAAGGAATATAGAGAGAATAAAAAAATTAATAAGAGAACGATTGGTTGATGAACCTTTGTTGTGGTTCAATTGCAAAGAAAGGGAATTAAATAGTTTAGATGAGTTTATAGATGAGTTTTTAAATAATTTTTGGGGTGAAAATGAGCAGTCGAAATGTCGAGAAAGGTTATATTTTAGGAAGTATATAGAAGGGACTAGAAAAAGCATGAGTGCTTATGCACTTAGCCTATATAATGAAGGGCAATATTTAGAACCTAAAATGAGAGAGGAAGAGATAGTTTTATACATTTCAAGACAGTATCGAAGTCAAATATCTGAGGCAATAGCCATTGCAAATATTAAAAACATGAATCAACTACTATCATACTTAAATAGAATTGATAATAAGAATAACATAGGAACTAGGCAACAAAATGGATATAATGATAACAGGATCAATTACAGGGGAAATCAAAATTATAATAATAGATTCCAAAATAATAATTATCAAAACAATTTTAGAAATAGGGATAATAGAAACCAAAATTATTATAATAGGGAAAATAGATATAATGGAAATAATGCTAATCAAAATAGAAATAGATATAGGGATAATAGAAGTCAAAATAATAATAATAATAGAAATAATAGTAGAAATGAAAACAATCAAAGGGAAGTAAACTGTAGTAGGATAGAAAGTAATATGGAAAGGGAAGACTCTTCAAGTCAAAATAATCAACAAAATCAGGATTTTTAAGAAAGCACGAATACCACGTTAATGTATTATATGAACATCAGAGGGAATACATTGACTACGAACAGCAAAGGGGAGAAAATGAAAGTATAGGTTTAATTAAATTAAAAGGTTTTTTAAAAGGGAAAGAAGTAGAAATTATGTGTGATACAGGATCAGAACTATCTTTAATAAGGGAAGAACTATTGTCTGAAATAAAATTAACAAATCAATTGAAAATACCAAAAGTAGAATTAGTAAATATTAGTGGAAAGAAAATTACTGAAGTATCAAAAATGATTACTGAGCATATTATAATAGGGAAGTCAAGTCTAGAGATGCAATTATTTGTAGTGCCGAATATGAAATTGGATATTGTTATGGGAACTGATGAATTAGAAAAGCATGGAATTATTATAGATTACGAGGAAAAGGAAATAAAGTTGTTAGATGAAATTATAAAGATAGGGAAAGGGGAAAATGAAAATATTGACAGACCAAATGAAGGTTGCAATATAATAAATGCGGTCGAAAGAAAAGACTCAAGCAGAAATTTAAATGAAATAATCTCGCAGATGAAAATATCCGAGAAGTATAGGGGAATAATATCAGAAATAATTTCACAACATAAAGGTTTAATAATTGATGAAACTCGTATAGCTAGTAATTATATTCATAAATTCCAAGTCAAAGAAATTGAAAATTTTAAATCCAAGAACTATCCAATCCCATACAAGTACATAGAAGATGTTAGGAAAAAAATCGGTGAAATGCTAGAACAAGACATAATAGAAAGAAGTAAAACAAAATATATAAACCCTATTGTTATAGCAAAAAAGTCAAATAGTGATATCAGGTTATGTTTAGATGCTCGAACATTGAATAGATTGTCAGTACCACAATATGAAGCTCCTAAAAATAGAGAGTCAATTTTTGGTAGAATAAAAAAGGCACAAATTTTTAGTAAAGTTGATTTAAGACATAGTTTCTGGTTGATTCCTTTACATGAAAGTTGTAGAGATTACACTGGTTTTATGATAGATGGAGAAGTGTATCGTTTTAAAGTTACGCCTTTTGGTATTCAAAGTGCATGCAGTGCGTTAGTTAGAAGTATGAATCAGATATTGAATAGATTTGAAATTTTTGTAGTTCATTATATCGATGACATATTAATATTTTCTAGAACAGTAGAAGAACATAAAGATCACATAAAATTAGTTTTGAACGAATTAGATATAGCAGGTTTAAAAATAAATATTGAGAAATGTGAATTCTATAAAACAGAAGTTAAATTTTTGGGTTATAAATTAATGAGGGAAGGTTTAGAAATGGATGAAGATAGATTAGATGTAATTAAAAATTTCAAAAGACCCACCAATCTTGAAACTTTGAGGGGATTCTTAGGTCTAATAAATTATTTCAAAAGGCTCATTCCTGATTTAAGTCAGAAGGAGATTCCATTAGTAGAATTACTCAAGAAAGGGGTAAAATGGGAATGGGATAATGAAAGACACGAAGCTTTCCAAAATTTAAAAGATATTTTCATTAAAAAATTAAAAGTCTATCATGCACAATATGATAAACCTTTCATATTAAGAACAGATGCTTCTAAACAAAGATTCAGTGGTGTTTTATTACAAAAACAAAATAATGAAGGAGTGCCCATAAGTTTTGTGTCAAGAATGACAAAAGTTCATGAAAAAAATTACAGCGTTACTGAATTAGAATTAGCAAGTATAGTTTTTTGTGTAAAGAAATTAAGATTTTATTTGTTAGGGAATAAAGTAAGGGTAGAAACTGATCATAGTGCATTAACAAGTATATTTAAAAACAAGTTTGTAAACAGTAGGATTCAAAGATGGATTTTGTTATTACAGGAATATGATTTTGAAATAAAACATATTCCAGGAAAATTAAATATAATAGCTGATACTTTAACAAGAGAAGAGGGAAATTTAAAAATTGATAAAAGGAAATATAAAGTAGGAGCAAATATTTTATTAGAAGTAAGGGGTTTATTTTCATTAGAGAGCATTAAAAACAATCAAAGTACTTTATCAGAGAAGGATAAAAAGAAATGTAAAATCAAAGAGGGAGTTTATTTACAAGATATAGGTAGGAAAGAATTATACAGAATAAATCAAGACCTAACTTTAAAAATTTTAAATCATTTACATAGTGAATTCAATCACATAGGAGCAAGGAAAATGTTGCTCATATTCAGAGAAAATTATATAGGTAAAGGAGATTACCAAATTGCAAAAGAAATCACAAAGAAATGTGACATATGTCAAAGAGCAAAGCCTAAAAATATAATTAACCACAATTTAGCAAAGAGTATTATAGTAAAGGAATGTTTAGAAATAGTAGCAATAGATTTTTTAAGTGAGTTAATAGTAACAGAAAAAGGAAATAGACATATTTTGGTTGTAGTAGATTTATTTTCTAAATATATAAAATTATATGCTTGCAAAACGACAAAAAGTAGAGAAGTAATGCATAAGTTAGAAAACTATTTTGAAGAAATTGGTAGGCCAAGAAAGTTAATTACAGATAACGCAACATATTTCAAAAACATACGTTTCAAGTATTTTTGCAAAAGGAATTTAATTTTTCATCAATTAACAAGCATCAGACATCCTCAATCCAATCCATCAGAGCGATATATACAGGAAGTAATAAAATATCTGAGAATATCTTGTGAGGGTAAACATCGTCAATGGGATGAATCAATATCCAGAGTAGAAAAATGTTTAAATCATTGTCCAAATACTACAACAGAGAAAACACCTGTATTAATAATGAAAGGCGAAGAACCAGATAGAAAATGGTTAGATGAAAATTCAGTAGAGCGAAATGAAATTTTGAAAGATATCAGTAATAGGTTAGAAAGAAATGCAAGAAAATATATGAATAGGGAAATGAGAAAAAGAGGAAGGTTAATTAAATTTGAAATAGGTGAATTAGTAATAGTAAGAGCAATGAGAGTAACTAATAATAAAAAGAATATATGTGGAAAATTATGTTTTGCTTTTGAAGGTCCGTATGTAGTCATGAATGAAAATGCTGAAAATAGTTATGAATTAATGAATCCTGAAAACGGAAAGATAAGGGGAATATTTAATATTGATCAAATATACAAGTATAATTATTAATAAATTTCGTTCATGAAAATAAAATCAAAAGATAAATAAATTTTAAATATTAATGTGATTAATATGTTAAAATTGATTTAGGGGAATTTGTTATGATTTCATTTCATAGACAATAAAAATTTAAAAATAATAACTTACCGAACTATGAAAATCAGAAAAGATCAAATAAAAAATATTTTATGGAATTAAAAACAATAATAAAAGCTAAATAATAGTTAGAATATTAATATTAACAATGTAAAACATAATAAACAACGATGTAATAGAATAAGAAGTGATAAACAAGAACTTCAGTGAAAGTGAAGAAACGTTCTGTGTAACGAAATCATAAATCATAAGTAAAGTGATTACAAAACTATCATGAGATAGTACAAAACATTGAATAATGTTATAGATGTAAGTTAGGATTAGTAAATTTGAGTTATGTAATGTTAAAAGAATGTTATTGATATAATATGGTATGTATTAGATTTAAGAATAAGTAACTGTCAAGAAAACCATAAATATGGGAATAATCATATTAATAATAACCCAATCATAGGTTATATTATACCAAAGTGTGGGGAAAAATGTAGGCAATATTAATTTAAAAAGAAGGAATCACTAACAATTAAAATAAGTTGAAAATCTCAAATAATTCAAAAAGTAAAGTATACTAAATTCTGATTGGTCAATAGGAATTTCTAATGTCAGTCTGGTAACAATGAAGACTTGTGTCAGTTTCACAACAATTAACTTGGCATGCTTGATTTGAAAAGAAAGCTTCTGATAGGTTGATTATGACATCTAGTAGCGTCGGTTTTGGAGGCCTATAAAAACGAATCTGAAAGTAAAGGAAGTTCAGTTTTGCCATTATATCTGAAGAGTGAAAGTACTCCTGCAACTCACCAAAATTTTATAACCTATAAAAAACCAGTGAACGAAAGTGTTCCAAACTTCGATAGGTTCAAAGAAACCAAAGTTAATAAGTTTTATTAAAAGTCAACGATTATTTCAAGTATCTGAATCCAGTAAAAAGGCTGTAATAACCTCCAATTTATAAGAAGTCTCCAACGATTGCCATTCATCAATAATTTCAATAAAGCATCGAAAAGTTTCATGTTTTATCTAAAAGGATAAAACAAAGTATTATCAACAGTTCCTGATTCTCAAGAAGAAGTAATCAAAATTAGTTACCTGTGATTATTGTGAAAAAGCATAGTATTGTGTAAAAGTGAATCATCAACGAAATTATAAAAGAATTAAATTGAAAATTGCCAACATAGTTAAACACACTTTTGGATATAAACTAAAAGTAAGTTTGTTTATTATATCTCCATTGTAGTGTTATTTGTAAATCTGAAAGAAAGATTGTCGTTTGTAATTTTGTAAACAACTATTAATATTGAATAGTTTTGAGGTTAAAGCTAGGTCTATGCTTAGAACATAAAATTAAATTGTAAATTTGAAACCTGAGATAATTAGAGTCATAGAGATTTAAATATAGAAACTTTTTAACATTCAAAGAATATTGTGTTTAATTCCATAAAATAATATAAAAAGAAAAGGATCATTATTATTCAAAATAAATAAATAAAAGCTAGCCGGAAGAATAAATTATAATTATTAAATAAATAAAAACTCATAAAAGAGTTTAGTTAATAATTGTCATCACAACGTGGGGCAATATAAACCAAAAGACCTATTCAAAAGAAATTTTCTTAATAATATATATATATATATATATTTGTATGTTTTCTTGGTATATTGGTTCGTATATATACTGATAATGAAATAAAAATTCTGTTTGACGTTTCGACAATGTTTATTGCCTTTATCAAAATTATATATATATTCTTTTGTTGATATTCTTGAACCATTTGTAATATTTGTATGTTTTCTTGGTATATTGATTCGTATATATACTGATAATGAAATAAAAATTCTGTTTGACGTTTCGACAATGTTTATTGCCTTTATCAAAATTGTTAATTGAATTAGTGTTTCCATGTAATTTAGAAAAGAATAGATGATTTCGATTAATGAAATGCGTCTGCAGCCGACTTGTGTTTTAAGATCCAATTAAAACTGCAGAAAACATTGGATCGGTTGTGTGTGAAAGAGTAATGTATGGCTAACTACAATTTGAAATAGATTGAATTTGATTAAATACAAGACATTCCAAGATTGTACAATTATAAATATCTATGAATTATTGTATATATATATATATATATATATATATATATATATATATATATATATATATATATATATATATATATATGTTTCTTCTTAGGTTCTCGCGGACGTAATGTGTAGAACTGGATTCTCGGGTATTGATCCGCGTTGTTTGGTTTCGGTCCTCAAAAGGACCAATTTCACGACGTTTCGGCAAAGTCGCATTTGCCATCTTCAGGTGATTCGACCGTAGAGTCTGGAAAATCTAGGCGAACTGACGCTTACTTGGAGGGACAGGTCTTTTATATCCCCCGTTATGCTTGACCTTTGGACTTTCGAACTATTTCACGCTTGGTTGATTTCTACGTGTTTGGCTCCGAGTGACACGTTTGGATGACGTCATTGCGACGCTGGAATCAGCCGGAAAGTTTCCGTGACCTGTTGCACGTGCACTGGATACCACGTTCTCTTTTGTTTTTGGTTGTATCTTCCGACTTTCTAAAGCGGGTTTCCATGTTGCTGGTAATCTTAGTCCGTCATCTCGTTTGTTAAGACTATGTGGACGTTTCTCGATCTCTATTGCCTCCCTGGTTATTCTGGTGTAGAAGTGTTCAGTGTTGGCTAGAGTCTTTGTGCCGCTAAAGTTGATCATATGGCCCGTACTTCTTACATGTTCAGCTAGTGAAGACGTGGTTTCGTTTTTCGACACAGCGTTTGCATGTTCCGTCTTTCGCACATCAATGCGTCTGTTGGTCTGTCCGATGTATGTCTTTTCACAATTACCACATGGCACCTCGTACACTCCTTGGCATTCTAGAGGAATTCTGTCTTTTGGATTCCGAAGAACATTTTTGATTTTCCTATCTGTTGTGAAGGTTGTTTTGATATCATGACGGCTCAGTATTTTGCAGATTTTGTCAGTTGTGCCTTTTATGTAAGGTAGAAAAGCGTTTCCCACTGGTTGATCTTCATTGTTAAAAAATGAGAAGGATGTTAACAATGAAGATCAATCAGTGGGAAACGCTTTTCTACCTTACATAAAAGGCACAACTGACAAAATCTGCAAAATACTGAGCCGTCATGATATCAAAACAACCTTCACAACAGATAGGAAAATCAAAAATGTTCTTCGGAATCCAAAAGACAGAATTCCTCTAGAATGCCAAGGAGTGTACGAGGTGCCATGTGGTAATTGTGAAAAGACATACATCGGACAGACCAACAGACGCATTGATGTGCGAAAGACGGAACATGCAAACGCTGTGTCGAAAAACGAAACCACGTCTTCACTAGCTGAACATGTAAGAAGTACGGGCCATATGATCAACTTTAGCGGCACAAAGACTCTAGCCAACATTGAACACTTCTACACCAGAATAACCAGGGAGGCAATAGAGATCGAGAAATGTCCACATAGTCTTAACAAACGAGATGACGGACTAAGATTACCAGCAACATGGAAACCCGCTTTAGAAAGTCGGAAGATACAACCAAAAACAAAAGAGAACGTGGTATCCAGTGCACGTGCAACAGGTCACGGAAACTTTCCGGCTGATTCCAGCGTCGCAATGACGTCATCCAAACGTGTCACTCGGAGCCAAACACGTAGAAATCAACAAAGCGTGAAATAGTTCGAAAGTCCAAAGGTCAAGCATAACGGGGGATATAAAAGACCTGTCCCTCCAAGTAAGCGTCAGTTCGCCTAGATTTTCCAGACTCTACGGTCGAATCACCTGAAGATGGCAAATGCGACTTTGCCGAAACGTCGTGAAATTGGTCCTTTTGAGGACCGAAACCACACAACGCGGATCAATACCCGAGAATCCAGTTCTACATATATATATATATATATATATATATATGTTTCTTCTTAGGTTCTCGCGGACGTAATGTGTAGAACTGGATTCTCGGGTATTGATCCGCGTTGTGTGGTTTCGGTCCTCAAAAGGACCAATTTCACGACGTTTCGGCAAAGTCGCATTTGCCATCTTCAGGTGATTCGACCGTAGAGTCTGGAATTTCGCCTAGATTTTCCAGACTCTACGGTCGAATCACCTGAAGATGGCAAATGCGACTTTGCCGAAACGTCGTGAAATTGGTCCTTTTGAGGACCGAAACCACACAACGCGGATCAATACCCGAGAATCCAGTTCTACATATATATATATATATATATATATATATATATATACATATACATATTCTGTATATATGTTAGTTTTCAAGTTTCTTTGCCTAATTGGCCACAATCTCGTGTAGGTACATTGAGAGATATAGAATTAAATTTTCTGAATTATGAAGATAACTCAGATAACTTAATGTAGGATTACAAAGATGGATAAATGTAAAAGATTGAACCATAGGCGGAATTCAAACCCACATTAATGGATGCCTAGTCCAGGGTGTTAACCAATTATACCACTTTGGTGCCCTTTGATTTTCATATTTTTGTAAATATAAGCCACTGGATGGATAGCAGATCATTGATGAACACAATGCGATATGATGCCCTACCATGGATCAACTATTCACGCATATTCATCTGAAGTTCAGTCGTTTTGAAGTAAGGATTGTGAGTTGAAATATTGCTATGGTTGGCAATTACTTGACAGAACTTATTCAATGACAGCATCACGGTTCTTATATATTTCAATAGAACTGACTGAGAAATGTTCTGGTTGGGTATAAACAAGTTTTGAAGTTTCTTCGACTAATTGGCCACAATTTCGGGTAGGTACATTAGGAAATATAGAATTAAAATTTCTGAATTATGTAGATAACTTAGATAAAATAACATAAGATTATAAAGATGAATTAACGTAAAAGATTGAACCATAGGCGGAATCCAAACCCACGTTACTGGATTGCTAGTCCAGGGCGCTTACCAATAACACCACTTTGGTCTCGTTAGATTTTTATATTTTGGTAAATATAAACCTCTGGAAGGATAGTAGATCATTGACGAACACAATGCTATCTGATGTCCTACCATAGATCTACTATTAACGCACATTCATCTAATGTTCAGTCGTTTTGAAGTAAGGATTGTAGGTTAAAGTATTGCTATGGTTGGCAATTACTTGACAGTACTTAAGCAATGAAAATATCCCGGATCTTATATATTTCAGTAGAACTGACTGAGAAATGTTCTGGTGGAGTATAAGCAAGTTTTAATATTCTGTGTATTGGAAACAGATAGATACCTCAATGGTCTCTCCCAGCACCACCCTGTCGGAAAGCAATCTGTCATAAGCTCCTTGGCCCATAGAGCTGTTATCTTATGCCAAATCTTATCCTCAAAATCAGAATAGGAACACCTTTTATCTATTTTATCATCAAATAGTTTCTCCCCTTAGAACATTCTAAAAGTTATAAAGAAATACACTTCACCTAAGATTTCAAACCAACCTGGACCACAAACCCTTTTATTCTTTGGTTATCTTTCATATATTGAAAACGTTACATCGGATTTCTCAAATCCTTACTCTTTTTGCAGTATAATTTGACAACAATATTTTAGGAAAATAATAATGATAGTCACTAAATAGTGTCACGATATTTTCACTTGACAACACGAAATGAGATATGAAACGGCGGTAAAGCATTCACGATGATTTTAGGGAAATCCGCGAAACATAGAACTACGATACTGTATTCGTTCTAGATGGGCAGTTGTGGTAATAATCCGTCTACCACCAGCTGGAACTAAAAAGCTATAGAAATCGAAATATCTCGGAAAGAAAGCATGTCAGTTATCCATGTTTAGCGATCACTTCTACATACGCATATATGTAGATAATATTTCAATTTTCGTAGTTACTCAAATAAATAATACAATTATTACTCATTGACTAAACAGTGTTAATAATTAGTTAATATGATCATTCTAATGAATTTCAGTAATAAAATATTCCGCAGAGATTATTCCGGAGCAAATCGTAATGTAGAAGCTCTTGTATTACAAATGACCCCATTCACGCATAGAGAATTCTTGGATTTACATCAGTTGGTTACTATACTTGGTCGTAACATACTCACTGGAATTGCAACAATTTCCTGTCAGCTAGAGTTGTAATACTTTACTTTGATATTCTCTTACTATATTTTCCACTGCTATTTGGGAGCATACTTCAAAGAAGAATATGTTATAGTTCACTAAAAACGTAAAACTAGAATGGCATATTGTAAACTGCTGATTTTTGGGGGTCTGGAAACAAAAATCTGTGGTGATTTTAGTACCTAAATTTAGGAGTCTTATTTACATTGGAGTCTGGCCCGGTTTTGATCCAGCGTTAAATATACATTCGACAGATGGTTAGTCTGGTGTTCCGCAAACGGAATCATTGATCTGGCTGTGGGTCGTTCAAGTCACTCATAGACAGGACACTAGGTGCGATCCGCAACGGATGCTCTAGGTGTTAGTCGTGGTCGTGTTGAGACGGGAAGTGCCTTACTTCGGGGTACACAATGCATAGAGATCAGGAAGATCTTTATCTCTATGATACAATGACACAAGACAGTGTATCGTGAGGGTGCATTTTCTATTTATGCTGCGGACGGTAGGATTTCAGTAGTGACAACGAAGTATTAATGTACGCCCGCTTCTTCGATTCAGCCATGGTGACATTGCTCTGGCCGGGGTGTGTCTAGTCCGGTGTGTTAACCAATTACACCACTTCGGTCAAATTAGGTCTAGCAATTTTTCGAATATAATCCTCTGAAAGGATTATAGATCACTGATAAACATAATGCGGTTCGATGCCCCGCCATAAATCAATTATTCATAAACATATAAGACTGGAAGGTTTTGAGACAACCATTTGAACCGTCAATGTTTTTTACACAAAAAAGGTACTTGGTCATAAGCTCTAAAGTTGACCTTTTTTCAAGAAAAATCAACTTTTATGTTGAAAAACATGATCAATTGTTACTAATTAAACAAAATTTATTCAAACGTTAGAACAAGTAACAAAACCAAAAAATTGACCATGTTTTCAACATAACAGTTGATTTTCCTCGAAAACGGTCAATTTTAGAGCTTATGACCAAGAGTACCTTTTTTTATGTAGAAAACATTGGCGGTTCAAATGGTTGTCTCAAAACCGTACTTTATTCAGTGACGTAGAAGTTGGGGAGAAAAACACCCACTACCCCTTCAAAATCTTCACCAATTATGACTAAAAAAATCTTTTTTATCGCAAAGAACATAGCTTACTATGAGTAGAAAATGCTTACAAAAGCTGTCTTTTGTACGATGAACGGTTCCGGAGATATTAGCAAAAAACGAATTTTTTTTTTCAATTTCAACTCTGTATCTCGAAAACGAAGCCTTCTACGACATATGTTCATGAGAACTTTTCTTCTTAAAAACACTTGTTCTATCTTCTGTTGCAGTTTGTCCACAAAAAACTGACTCACCCTGTATAATTCATGTTCAACAGTTGAAATTCAGGAGGCTACAAAGCAGTTATTCTAATAGTGAGGCATATGTAACTTTAAATTAGGCATTGATATAAAATTATTGAAAAACTTATTATGAAAAAAGGATTTGTCTTGAAAGTTTGATGATTGCAATTATAAGGAATTATTGACCTCTAGTGGTTAAGTGATGAAACCATATAATTTCAGACAGCGAGAACTTTGGACTCTCAGTAGAATAAATAGTTTCCTGTAACATGACAAAATGATCATAATATTGAATATTATAAGCTTTGAACCAGATTATTGCTGAAAAAATTGAATTATAATTCAAAGCAATTCGTGTTCAATGTTATTAATTCGTTGTTTTTAAAAGACGTTATTTCTGAAAGTTCTAAATTGTTGAGGAATTGGTAGTTATGTGTAAAATTAAAAAATCTGTTCCAGAGTTGAATTTGTGATTATTTTCTGAAAGATGGTGAGCAAAGTGAGAGAAGTCTGTTTTGAGATCCATGCAATGTATGGTTTCTTTCAAGCGAGTTTTAAAACTTCTATATGTTCTCCTTACATATTCAGCATGACAAGAATCACATGTTAATTGGTGTATTTCACTTTTTTCCATCTCTATCTATTGATTCTGTTATTTGAAAGTAAATTGCTTAAACTATTTGAAGAATCTTTGCTATTGGTTTCAGAACATTATAAATTTTATTGGTGATGTTACCAAAATAAGGTAAAGCTCAAAAGGTGATGTATTGTTCAAAGTTATATTCAATATTGGTTGGGAAACGTGAATATTGTTTTAGCTTGATGAGAAATATATAAAGAATTTTGAAAAATTTTGTTTTGTCTTCTATGTAATATTTTATGTATTATGTTCTTGTTGAATTCATTAATTTCGTCCATCTGACATATAATTTTCAATTTTAATTCAAAATTTTTTGTTGTTAATGGTGTTTTCAACAATCTGTTGATGTAAGTATGAAAACTAGCCATTTTATGTTGTATGACATGGTGTGAATCATTGTTTATTTTCATACCAGTATGTGTACGTTTCCCATAATATTCAAATCTATTTTGTTATCCTCTATTGTCAAAGTTAGTCAAGAAGGTTTATACTTTTTTGACAGTTTTGAGTTCCGAAGGTAAATTTCAGTGAACTATGGATATTGTTTGTATGATTCAATAAATTGTTAAGTTGATCTGAGCTATCATTCCAGATAATAAGAATATCATCAACATATCTACAATAGAATTTAATATGTTGAATAAACTCATTGTATCGAATAATATTGTTAGTTTTGTTATAATTCATGAAAATGTCAGCAAATAGTGTAGATAATGGAGAACCCATCGTTAGACCATCTTTTTGGTCGTATAATGTATTGTCAAAAGTGAAAAAAAATTGTTCTAAACAAATCGTTGATTATAAGTCTTATTTTTACTCTCTTTTTACTGTTAAAATGGGAACTTAATAACACCTCCAATTTTAATATAAATCCCCAAATTCCGCAGTATTGTGACCGTTCTTTAAGATATAAGCTTCGATTCTCAGTATAGAAAAACAAGTGACGTAGCATGTCATAGAGATATTCAAATTTGGGAGTTAAGATACCATCTTGAGATATAGGTCGCAGTATGAAGCTCAACAGTTGAGTGAACGTAAATAATGATAACAGATTGATACAAAAATTGTTCCATTATGATATAACGGTTTTCGATTTTGTCATGAAATGCATATCGAATACATTCTTGAATCCAAAAGTTTTTAGTTGAGACGTTCAAAATTCGATTAGATACATAACGGTTGAAGAATTTACAATTCAATCCTTATTAAGATTGTTACAGCTCTATACCTGTGCAACGGTAAACATACGTATATGTGCATCATCCGGACCAAAGCTACGTATCGTTTCCAATGGAAGATATTATCAGAAGCGAACCAATGGAATGATTTGCTTTAACTTCTTCTTTCTTTTCAATTTGTTCTTCATATCTTCAAGAATCTAAATTAAGAATATTATATCAGCACATATTACGTTAGTTAAGGTTGGTGCTTATAGGTGTTCAACTTAATTATAATTAGTTCATTATTATAATGCTAATTCGGTTCTAACAGTTCTTCATGCTATAATAAAGTACAACTTTATGTAAAATGCTACCTCTTATAAAAGATCTGAACCGGTGATGCAATACTTCCTAGATTTTCTGAAATCATGAGGGTAAATCAGAGGCTCACGTATAACTGTGCTATTGCTGAATCTGCATTATTCAGTAGAATCACACATATTGGAAATCTATTATCTCGAAGTCAAGCACCATGTGATTGCACGAAGGATTCAATGAAATATTCGCAACCATTTAAATATTGTGGCATTTTTAGATTTTAATGTTTGATCTACGAAATATTCGGATCTTCACAAGGTAAAACAATAATATTTCCTCAATTATTATCAAAAAACATGAAAATTCTGTTGGGCTCATTCAAAATAATAGAGTAACACATAATCAGATAAATCGATTATGAGGGATTACTTGTTGAAAAAATGCAAAGTGAGGAATATTGCATGTACCGTGATCGGTAAATATTATGTTTTTATGCCACTCGATACGTTCCATTCCAGCACATTTAGGTGCCTAGATGCTGTTCATTTTCCAGCTATATAGAACCCTTGAATTCTCGTCTTTGTGAGCGGTACAAACATTTTTCAGAACAAAAATAACAAAATAGTCAAAGGATGGTTAGGTACAAATCTAATCTCCAACACAATAGCCGAAAAACTTACCATACACAATGCACAACCCCCAAAAATATATGGTTTGATAAAAACTCACAAACAAAACATGCCCTGCCGACCAATAGTTTCCAACAACCAGACCCCACTCTACCAACTTTCAAAATTTGTAGCAAATAGTATTTCCAACATTATAGGCAAAAATGAGCACTATATAAAAAACTCCTTTGAATTTCAAAACTTCATAAAAAATATTAAAATACCGGAACATCATAAACTTATTTCACTTGATGTCGCTTCACTATATACAAATATTCCTCTAAACTTAATAAATTCAATTTTGGAAAAAAAATGGCACATTTTAGAAGAACATAGACCCTTAATAGAAGCCGAATTTCTCCAAGCAAGAGAATTCACACTGACCACAAACTATTTTCAATATAATGATAAATTTAACAAACAAATTGAAGGTGTAGCAATGGAAAGCCCCATCTCCAGCACAATAGCACAATTAGTGATGTAAGAATAAGAAGAAACAGTTATTCAAAATTTAAATTTTAACCCCATTTTTTTCAAACGTTACGTAGACGACTGCATAACAGCAATCCCAGAAAATGAAATAGATTACAATTTAAACCAATTCAACAGTTTTCATCCAGCCTTGCAGTTTACCATGGAAAAAGAACTCAACAATAAAATAAACTTTTTAGATATAACCCTAATCATAGAAAAATCTAACATTTTCACCCAATGGTACACAAAACCCACTTCTTCTGGAAGATATTTGAATTTCAATTCAAACCATCCAATATCACATAAAAAATGCACAGCAATTTCAATCATCGATAGAGCAATAAAACTTACTATCCCTCACCTCAGAATACAAAGTCTAAACAATGTAACTAAACTATTCACACAAAACCAATACCCTATACACTTAATAAATAAAATTATAAAAAAAAGAACATATGCTTATTACAATAGAGAAAACCAAACAAAAAAACCAAACGACACATCTATAAGATACACAAGCATACCATATATTTCAGGTCTATTGGAAAAAATTAAAAACATACTCAAGCCACATACCATTCAAGAAAGTCATCGCAGCCATAATAACGTAGGACAGTTTTATACCAAACTGAAATCAACCACTCCAATTTTGAAAAAATCACATTTAGTGTACAACATACCATGTAAAGATTGCTCCAAAACTTACATTGGACAAACCTCACAATATCTTCAAGAAAGAATCAAGGCCCACAAATACACAAAACAAGCAAAAACAGCTTCAAACAAACACACACAAACAGAAAAACATAAATTTGACTTTGAAAATGTCCAAATAATAGGTTTTGAAAAAAACAAAAAATCAAGGGAAATTTTAGAAATGATAAACATTCCAAAAAATTTAAATAATGTGGTAAATGACAAAACAGAAATTTCAAATTTAAACAATATATATCTACCAATCTTATAATTAATAAATTTCCGTCCTAAATTAAACTCGCTCATCAATTATTGAACAACAACTCAAAAATATACCTCAGCATTACAAATATAAAATCAATCATATTCAAATCATAATTACACTCATCACGACATCTAACCAAGAAAGGATCAGGCAACGGACAATATTATCGATAACACACCATATTTCAAACCTTCACCACAAAAAGAACTGATAAAGTTATGTCACCTGTTTCTAGCATTTGATTAATTTCCACTACTGATTTCATTCATTTATGTGCCTTAGTAGATTGAACGTGATATAAAATTCAAATAACTACAATATAAAAGTACAAATCTAAAACGATGTGTAGAATATCTCCTAATTGGAAATCTAGGAAAAAGTTTACGAATAAAGATGTATTATTTTAACAAATCAATATACTAAGACAGAATGAAATTTTAAGGTTACTACCTCCATTTTAACTACTTAACCATCTCACTCATGTAACATTTTCGATTTCAGTTATATATATTAAAAGTTTTGAAAAAGGTGGAGACCTACCACCGAAACGTTAACAAAGTAATTTTTCATTGAATACTGATCCTAAGACCCAATTAATTATCCAAAATTTGAAATATTAGAAGATTGGTTCAAACAAATAAATCGTCAGAAATATATATATATATATACTTTTTTTTTTTACATTCAAACCTGGTGAGGGCTGCTGCGAGCTCCGACGACATCGCAGCAGTCGTGCCAGGAAAAACCTAAAAGGCGGTTAACCGAAGCTTCTCCTCCCCACCGGTCGGTAAGTAGCTTCAGGTTCCTAAATCGTGTGCCCTAAGTATTCTAATTGAACCCAGAATTACTGCCTTTTGCATCCGGTCTATCAAGATCTGCGCCGAGTTCCTACAGCCGGAATGATCCTCAAGTTTGAACGCAGCGAAGACCGAATTCCGCCCAAAACACCGATGATCAGAACCACTAATACGACCTTGTGGCCTGGGAATAGCGTGCGGAGCTCGAACAGGAGATCTTGATATTTTGTCCATTTTTCCTCCTCTTTCAAGACTATGTTCTTCTCTGCCGGAGCGGAGAATTCGATGACATACATAGTCTTGATCAGTTTATCGAGGAGGACAACGTCAGGCCTATTTGCTTGTATGGACCTGACGGTCGGAAACGGATAATTCCAGAAGATCTGGCATTTTTCGTTTCCGACAACGGACTCAATATCTCCTGGCATGTAAGGCAGCACCGGCTCTTGGTCTATTCCATATATATATATATATATATATATACCTGGTCGGGGCTGCTGCGAGCTCCGACGACATCGCAGCATTCACTACACCAGAAAACCCAACTTGGGATAATCTCGTGCTGTGCCAACATTTCATTGTATACTAAAACTTTTAAGATATGTCATGTTTCCAATCTTATTACATATTATGTGAAAAAAAAAATTAGTTTGAAAGATAAAAGATAAAATATAAAAATACAAAAATATGGTGGAATGATGTCGGGTTTCATTTGAGTAATGAGCTTAATGAAATGTAATTTTGTATAATTTATAATTTATTCTGAATTTTAAATTGTGTTTTAGTAGCGATCTTCAATTTGACAGGTTGTGAATTGTACCAATAAAGTCTTTTCTTTTCTGACAAAAAGTTTTATTAAGTTTTTGGTATTTATATTCCTAATTTGTATGGCTCTAGTTGTGTAGGGATGATTTACTCTTGCAGTCTTCTTTTGTTTATGTGTTGACTGAATTACTGAGAACATACAGCGTGATCAGTTAAGGGCGGCTCTCGGCCATATCTCAGAAGCTACTGGGAATAGAAATATGGGAAAAAAAAATTGTTGAATTAAAGTGACCATGAGAAAATCCTGGAAATCATTTTTATGTTCTGAATTTTGCCGCAAGAGGGCGCAATTGGAAATTAAATATTAAAATTCAAAATTTCTCCGGAAATTCTCACATTAAGATACCGTAAGATGGGGTGAAATTGATAGTTTTTTTCAGAATAAGTGGAATATTTGGTCGGCAACAATAACTTTGCTGATGAAAAAAATACTCAATGCCACCTTCCACCTTGTAACATGCATTCCATAACTTTCCATGTGTTGAATTATTTTCAAAATCTAAGAAAAAAATAAAATGTGTGCTATCAAAGCCATACTTATTTTGGGGTGACTTTGATAAGCAGTTTGAAAGTGCATTAATCACAAGCATACAGTTACACAAAGCATCAATGCCACCCATATTAAATTTGGGTAAGCAGATTTTTCTCATCAACTTTATCCATTGTGGGGTCACATTGATACTTATGTGAAACACACGTATTATCAAAGCCACCCTCAGGAAAATCATATCCCGTAATCAGTGAATAACGACAATTAATTGTTCTCATAGATGTATTAACAATGAACAAAACAGAGTTCTTTGTATATATATTCCAAAGTGGAAAAACATAAAGATGAATGCATATTTCACATTAAACAAAAAAAAAATTTGTTATTTAATACTCAAAAACATCTACAGGCTTAGCAAAAACATATCTCTTGTTACGTTCACTAGTGCTCTGAACAGAAGGCCGTGGTAGCATAGCAATGATGTCCTCCAGATTGACTGTGAATAAGTCATTCTCAATAACTTTAAAAGTCAGTTTTGAGGTGTCGATAGACTTTAACCCTACCATATTATACTCATTGCCATCGAGTTTTTCTTTTACCATTGAAACAAATCGGTAGGAGACAGCTTCTTTTCCCTGACTTGACACGTACCAGGATAAATGAGCCCGATATAATACCATCGGTATCGACTGCAGTGTATTCTATTTCTTCTCCTTGTTCATTAGAATTAGGGGCGTCACCATTATCTGTAGGAGAATTGGATAACTCCAGATCAACTTCTGAATCAGATGATGATTGGTCCTGAGGCATAGACACACTTTTCCCGGCAAACAACGTTTAAGCGCTTCTTTTTCCGTGATGGTTCTCTAGCAGGAGTGTTGATCTAACGTTTGTCTTTCAAAAATTCGACAAAGGTATTTTCATAGTCATTTCTAAAGGCATCAATATCTTCAGAAACGAGTATTTTTTCCAGAACTCTGTTAGCTACGAACGGAGATATTCCCGTCGCTTCGAAACCGCTGATTAAATCATGTTTTATAGCCTCACCTCCATGAATTCCTGCCTCGTTCATTTTAATGAGAGCATCTCTCAGTAGTGCTGGGAATTCTTCTTTCCGCAATGATGCTGCCTTGCTGTTTGCCATTTTCCATTTTAACAATGCAGATCGCCAAGCAGTTTTGAGCGGTCTAAAAAAACACACATCTAACGGTTGTGTTAGATGTGTGGAATTCGGAGGCAGACATACGAATGATATATCATTTTGTTCGCAGAGCTGAAGAACTTCGTCAGTGAAGTGTGAAGAAAGATTGTGTCCTATAAGAACTTTCTTGCCTGGAAGCCTAGTGGCATGTGGAAGGAATGTTGAAGAAAACCAATATGTAAAGCAACTTGCTTCTATCCACCCACTTTTGGTTCTATTGTAACGAGACCCAGAGCTGCAACCACGGTCGTTGCAACAAGGATTACCTTCAGGCCCATTTTCAGTCCAGCTATCCCACATGTGCTCAGACTTAAAAATTACATAGCGGGGCAACAGGACACCTGAAGCTGATTCGCAAAACATAATGGAAGTAGCTGATTTGCTATGATTTATAATATTCTCCGGATATTTCTTACCCCGCTTATAAAGAAACCGCTTCCGCCCTGGATCATCTGCCATATTCGTCTCATCATAGTTAAAGATGTTTGACGCAGGTACATTCTCTACAGATTTTGCCAAATGGGCAAAATACTCTGTTAAGGTCACTCTTGTGACACTTGCCCTTGCCCGTTTTATGTTTGATGCCAAGCGCTGAGTGAGGAGATCTTTGTGTGTTTCTAATAATGATGAAACCCAGTCCCGACCTGGCGTATTATTGGTGAATTTATCAACTATTCGTCCCTGGCGGTCTAGAAATGATTTTATTATCATTTGAAGATCTTCTACTCCAAGTGGAAATCCCCAGTCACTACACTTTATAGCTGCTTGAATAATAACTAGTTCTTCTTTCTGCGAAAATACTGTTTGGCCTCCATGTTTTTTCGTGTGGATACCCTTGTATTCATTATACAGCGTCCCATATGGAATTCCATATTGTTTAGAAGCCTTACTCAGAGACCATCCACTTTCTACAACCTCAGAAAGGGCTTCTTCAATGGTTTCGTCGCTGTACTCCTTGTAATGCCTAGAGCCAACTCTTTGTTGGTACTTACGACCCATAGTGCTTGTGTGACTTGAAACGTCTTACTTTTTTTTTTTTTATTTATTTATTTATTTACAGGACATGCCCAAATAATAAATAGAATACAGTACAATATATAATAATATAATATGCAAATATGTGATAAAAGGAAAAGAAATATAAAATAGGAAGGATGAACGTATTTCTATAATAATATTACTATATAAATTTTAATTACAAATTAGAGAGTAGTCTTTTTAGTTCGAGAAGAGAAATTTGAAATATGTCAATGTGCTCAGGCAAGTTATTTAGGATTTTGCACAATTCATTTAAAGGCATATTGTAGCCGTGAAGAGTACGGTGGTAAGTTAACCAGAAAAGGTGTTTAGATCTTGTGACATAGCCGGGTATTCGAAGATTAAAAAGCGACAATATGTCTGGTGAATCAATAATATTGCGGAACACTTTATAACCAAAATAAATGAAGTAATTGCGGCGTCTATTGCTCAATTCCTTTAAGCCTACTAAAGTTAAACGTTGCTCATAAGAGTAATTTTCTTTATTTAATCCAAGTTTGAATAATAGGTAATTTACAAATTTGCGTTGTACTCTCTCGATTCGAACTGCTTGATAAGGATTCCAAATAGTACCGCAGTATTCAAGAATTGGGCGAACCAATGAATTAAAAAGAATTATAATACTGTTGATATTATTGAATTCCTTTGTTTGTCGTTTTAAAAAACCACATATTCGAAACGCTCGCTTCAAAATGTTTTCAATATGATCATCGAAAGTTAATTGACGGTTGAATATAATTCCTAGATCTGAAATTTGATTAGGTAATCTGCATATTTTTTTGAAAAAGTTATTATCTTACATTTAGATATATTTAGACTCATTTTATTTTTTATGCACCATTCTTCCAACCCGCGTAAATCAGTTTGTAAATTCATGCAATCGCATATTGTTTCAATACATATACTTTGGAAGTGATTCTATCTGTAAAAAAAGATATTAACCAAAAATATTTGAATAATGGGGCGACATTGATAATTATTAATTTCACCCCAAAATATTATCAGTGCTCAATCAATTAATTTCTAATAATTAATTAATTATCAATAAATAATTAAGTTCAATTAATATACATGTAAACCGACCATGCGAGCTAAGAACTGCATCTGTTCAAGCAGTGAGGTTAACTTACCTCCGGAGATTAATATTTTCACAACACTGTTTCAATCCAACTTCAGCTTGGAAAATTGTGTATGATTTTATTATGATGTCGTTAATTTCTTATACTGACGCCACTGACTGAACACGAGTAAAAAATAAACAAGGAAACACTGACTTCAAGCCGCCGTCATGATAACTACGCCGAACACTGCCTGCACAAACTTACGGTTGCTAGGATGTTGGCCGATTACGTTTGGCGCTAAATTTGAACAGTTGAACAAACAATTCTGTCATTATCACAGTCACACCACAAAATCAATTTCACCCCATGTTACGGTATATCTTTATTAATATCATCAGAAAGTTTAGACAATCTCACATCATTTTATTCCCAAGTTTATTGGCGTACCGATCTTGATAAGAGTGGGGGAGCTATTGGAAGTATAATTAATTAAATCGATGTAGTTTCTAAACGACTCATTTGATTTTGGTAAACTTGAGTTTGTATGACAGAAGAAGGTACGTACTTTCAATTGCCGTATCTATTGGTACACGATAGTTCCCAATAAAATTGCTAGAGGGCGTAATTTTTAATGAGAACAGTTTTTTTGATTTTATCTCAAAAACTCAAATCATACGGTATAACTATGACACGATATTCGGAAATAAAATTAAATTTGCAACAAAAACCTGAAAACCGCACATCGATATATTTTTTCGTTTCAAAGTTTTAGTAAAAAATGTACGTTCATGACACAGGAACCTGTAACCTCTAATTTAATTATATCAGAAGAATTATGGGGAAATTGTTTTTGCTATTGCATTTTCCATATGATATAGGCTGATATCCGCAGTTTCAACTCTCACGTGGATTCTTCATTGAGTTAGTAAAGACTTGTGAAATTAGAGTCATTATTTCACAGGAGGTCATCAATTAAATCTAAAGAACTTGTCAAGTATGCTCTTGGGTTTGTTCTGTTTACAGATTAATTCAGATAAGCAAAATCTAATATTGTTTATCATGATTTATTCAACCTAACTATTTAAAAATGCCTTTCACAAATGAAGAAGCTTACGATGTGTTGGCAGTATTTTTCCAGTGTTTCGAAAATGCAACATTAGCATCCCGGTAATACACTATCCTAATAGGAGGACTTATTCCAAAAGTGCTTTCCTGCGTCCAGCTCGACGTCTGCAGCAGCACAGTTGCGTTCTACCACTTCCTACATTGCAAAGAAATTGAAGGGTAAGAGTTGAGGAAAAAGTTATAAGTGTCTAAGCTTATGTACATAATGAACTTCCTACCTGAGTATCAGACCAATTTCGAGTGCATCCCCACCATATTGAACTTCATCAGGCCCCCTAAATACTGAAGATTTCGAAAACCTATTAAGTTTTTGTAAAAATGTAAAAATGTGGCTGCCCGAAATGGACAAATCTTATCACAAATTCTGTGGATCGATGTGGCACCTTCTGTGACTCATCTGTCAACAGAACAAACACAAGAGCTTACTTGACAAGTTCTTTTGATTTATTTCATGGCTTCCTGTCAAATAATGAAATATGGCTAACGTGACTCCAATTTCACAACGAAGAATCCACTAGTGTATTAATAGTGTAGATATTTGCCTATATCGTATGGAAAATGAAATAGCGAAAACAATTTCATCATAATCCTTCTGATAAAATTGAATTAGAGGTAATAGGTTCATATATCACGAACGTACATTTTTTACTATAACTTTGAAACGAAAGAAGATATCGACGTGCGGTCTTCAGGTTTTTGTTGCAAATTTGATCTCATTTTCGATTACGATTTCATAGTTATACCGTATGATCTGAGTTTTTGAGATAAAATCAAAAAAACTGTTCTCATTACAAACCACGCCCTCTAGTAATTTTATTAGGAACCATCGTGTTCCAATAGATACGTCAATTGAAAGTACGTACCTTCTTCTTTCATTCAAACTCAAGTTTACTAAAATCGAGCAAGTCGTTCAGAAACTACATCGATTAAATTGATTATACTTTCAATAGCTTCCCCCACTCTTATCAAGGTCGGTATGCAAATGAGCTTCGAACCAAAATGATGCAAATATGTCTAACCTTCCTAATGATGTTAAGAAAGATATACCTTAATGTGAACAATTTCGTAGAAATTTTGAATTTTAATATTAAATTTTCAATTGCGACCCCTAGCGGCAAAATTCGGAACATAAAAATAATTTCCAGGATTTTCAAATGGTCACTTCAATTATAAATTTTTTTTCCGACATTTCTATTCCCAGTAGTTTCTGAGATATGACCGAGACCCGCCCTTAACTGATCACGCTGTATACAGGGTGAGTCAGTTTTTTGTAGACAAACTGCAACAGGAGATAGAACAAGTGTTTTTAAGAAGAAAAGTTCACATAAACATATGTCGTTATCGAGATACAGGGTTTGAAATTGAAAAAAAAATTACCTTTTTTCGAATATCTTCGGAACCGCTTTTCGTACAAAAAGCAGTTTTGGTAAGCATTCTCTACTCATAATAAGCTATGTTCTGTGCGATGAAACAAAATTTTTGTACTCTTAATTGGTGAAGATTTTGAAGGGGTAGTGAGTGTTCTTATCCCAAACTTCTACGCCACTGAAAAAAGTACGGTTTTGAGACAACCGTTTGAACCGCCAATGTTTTCTACACAAAAAAGGTACTCTTGGTCATGAGCTTTAAAGTTGACTGTTTCCGAGAAAAATTAACTTTTATGTTGAAAAACATGGTCATTCTTACTAATTAAACAAAATTTATTCAAACGTTAGAACAAGTAACAAAACCAAAGGATTGACCATGTTTTTCAACATAAAAGTTGATTTTTCTCGAAAACGGTCAACTTTAGAGCTTATGACAGTTCAAATGGTTGTCTCAAAACCGTACTTTTTTCAGTGGCGTAGAAGTTGGGGAGAAAAACACCCATTACCCCTTCAAAATCTTCACCAATTAAGACTGAAAAAAATTTTTTCACCCCACAGAACATAGCTTACTATGAGTAGAAAATGCTCACAAAAGCTGTTTTCTGTACGATAAACGGTTCCGGAGATATTCGCAAAAAACGAAATTTTTTTTTCAATTTCTACACCCTGTATCTCGGAAACGAAGCCTTCTACGACATATGTTTATGGGAACTTTTCTTCTTAAGGACACTTGTCCTATCTCCTGTTGCAGTTTGTTTACAAAAAACTGACTCACCCTGTATAGACTTTTGATATTCAGTAATGATTCTTGTATAAATATAGGCTTAATGCTCGTCCTTGCGGGATTGAAAAAATTATTCTATTGACATCATTTTTGTATAATTTGTGATGGTTTTAAGGAGTAATTATATGCAGAGCCCCAAACATTCACTCCGTAAGATAAGATTGATACAACCAGACTTATAGTCAATAAATTTTTCTTATTTAGTATGCTCCTGAGGGAATAAAATCTATATATGAGTGGTTCTGCTTTTTTTTGATGTAAAATGAATATGGTTTCCCCATTTGAGATATTTATCAAAAAATATCCCCAAATACTTTATAGAATCTGTTTGATCAATTACATCTGTGGAGTTTTCTATTTTTGAGGATTCCTAGAGGGTGCCTGTCCTCCTTAAGTTGGTGAAAATGCTATAAATTTAGTTTTAGGATTGTTCAATTTCAAATTGTTTGCATCCAACCAATTCTTAATATTATTCATAGCTGATTGTGCTCTATCCCAAGCGCCCAAGCCTCGTTCCAGGTTGCGCCCTCACATATTACAACTGTATCGTCTGCATAAGACAAGATTGTGTAATTTCTAGAGCTTAGGGTGATACCTATTCGGACTTGTTGATGTCTTCTTGTTAAGTAATTTTCTATTAGTTGAAGCATACAACCGCGAATGCCTACGTGTTCCAACTTTTTCAATAATTTTGCATGCATTACTACTCGGTGTTGCAATTAGCAGTGAGTTCTTCTCCTATATCCGTGGAATAGTTATTGAAAAAATTTCTGCAATTTGCTGAGCATTGTTTACAATTGCGCTATCATATAAAAACAGAAGTTTGTACTGGAATCTGTTAGAGAGTATTATCATTTTAAGAAACAGCTCTCAAGAAATGCGACATAAATATATTTTTCCCGGGAATACTAATATCAATATCTTAAGTGAGGAACCTTATGTCAATGACTATTTGAATGTTATGTATGAATATGTAAATGATTTTGAAATACCTACCTCGAATAAAAATAGAAGTAAGTACTAGAATCTGTTAGAGAGTATTATTATTTCAAAAAACAGCTTCTCAGGAAATGCGACATAAATATATTTACCGGACAAACTAATATGAATCTCTTAAGTAAGGGAGCTTATGTCTTGGTATAGGTCCACAACACTGATAATACTTGCGAAACAGATTACACAAAAATTTGTCATCAAATCAGAAATACTAGATTTAAGCAGATTCACTTCAACATTAATTATCAGAACTAACTTAACTGAACATTTTCTCACTACTATACAAATTATACGAGAATAAATTTCTACATTACACTAAACTTAAAGAAGAAATATCATTCATTAGCTTAGACGATGTACTTACGATAGAGGAAGTAGAACCTGCAACCGAAACTAAACCTAAAAAGAAAAAAATGAGAACAAATTCACTAGTCACGTCCATGAATAACCTAGAATAACAATATGTCCAATATAGACACAAATTAACAACTTTAATAAAATACAAAATCATTATAAATGAATCATTAATCAAAATGAAACTTCAAGTAAGCATCTTCGGGATAATATTGATTGAGTAATGAAAAATCAGAAACAAAACACTAAACAAATAAAACGAAATAATAACAGTCCGAAATATGAACCAAAGGTGTTTAAGATACCACATTCCTCCAACCCTCTACCATGCACGAAGCTAGTCATATCCTCCTAAAAATAATAGTTCCCTGGTGTAGATAATATCAAGGTGATAGGCCATCAACTAGGGCAATATTGCTTGTGAGTGATATTTTTTAAAAATTTAGAAACAGTCTTAAAATCGAACAAATGGTCTCATGATTGGATATAATCGAATATCATCTGAACAATTTCGATTTTAAAAACCACAACCCCGATCCCGAAATTTCACGCAACATCTGTACGACACTGTGGTTAACACACTACATTCATTATATGTATTCACTGATGGCAAAAACGCCTTCGATACCATTAGTCATGAAAAGCTCTTTGAATGCTTGGAGGACTCCAGCATTCATTGGATCAATAATACATACATTTGGATACCTTAACCCAATTATTGACAGAATTGGTAACATTCAAGATTGCGTTTTTCAAGGAGACTACTCGAGGCCCTTCTTGTTCAACATTTCACTGCTGCCGCTCTCCATTGCATTAAGATGAACTGTGTTTATTACGATGGACCACCAAACAACTGAAAGCATCAGATCACTAATTTATTTTACTCTTAAATGTTACCAATTCTGTCAAAAATTGGTTCACTCGACTCACAAAAACTAGAGAAACAGGAAACGGAATTTCAGGATATTTAATCGCCTAGATGATTATTACTCATCTAGTTGCCGAGTGGCTCCTATGAACAAAAGATCTGGGAAAATGGAAAGAAGAATTTGAAAGAACGTATATTATCAAGGGAAACATTTCAAGGGATAAATGCTGATAATCTTAGTCGGGTTGGTCACAGGAAGGAATATTTTCACGAGAGGGACACCATCCACTGCAATTGACTGCGATATTGGACACAAAAGAACGAAACTATTCATTTGTAATTCCATCGAAGGACTTAAGAACAGACAATATTTTGCATTTTCTCAAGTGGATCGACACTCGAGAACGATGTTATAAACTCCTACGTTGCAATAGACTAATTTCATATTCTGTGTAAAAATTCTGTATGTATCTCTGATTTAGTAAGATATAACTGTTTTGGTAATTATTATAAATTAACAAGGAGAAGTCCGAAGGCTTTTAATGAAATACAGTAGATAATAGTGCATGGTGTTGCAGATATGTCACAATGAAATATCTCCAATCAACGATAGATTGGGAATTTCATCACTATTTTTTAAGGGCTGATGAGAACAAATTATGATCGAAGAACATTTTTTTTAGCAAAAAAGAAAAACATGCATTGTGGAGTTAGAATGACAGTTCATAATCATAATATCAAACTAGCTACAACGCTTTCCATTTGCATGAAGGCCTTAGTTTGATTTGCTCAATTTTTTTAGATTCAATCTATAATAACCAAGCCAATGGGTTGACCGGATCAAAGTATATGGGATGGTCAATGTTCATTAGTCTTTACATTATGCAGAAGTATTGGTTCAATTACTTGTCGAAAAAAGGTTTTATTGATTTAACTGAGTATTAATTTTGAATGAATTTACACGTAGTTAGCTTCGAAACTCTAGAATAATAATTGCGTAAAAAGATATTCAATCTTGTAAATGAATAATGTATGCGGTGAATTTTGAATTCATTATTAATAGCGTAGTGTAGCGTCAATTTGATATCCGAAATTCATGATGAACAAAAAACCAGCTACCATAGAAGTACACGTTAAATAATATTGTTTCATGGTAATCTATTCACCTACAAGAGATCACACCATCTCATATTATACGAGCTTTTAAGGCTTAAATAAGTTTCATCAACTCAACAAACATGAAATCGGTTAGATATCTTCCAAATTGTGTGAAAGTGATTTCTCATTAATTCTATTAAGTCAATGAGTACAAACAAATAGGAAAACATCAATTGTTTTCGTTTGACATGGAAATAAGTTAGGGAACAAATAAGCAATCCCCATTACAGAAATCGCAAAATCATTAACAACTTTTATAAGTCATATTCAATTTTAAATACAAATGGGTTGCAACAATACTAACTGTAAGGGATGTCTATGTCTAGTAAAATTGTACTAATTATTCCTGATTCCAATACACTTGTTGATTCAGAATAAACATAACAAATGAGCTATATAGAGACAACTGCTCCGAAGTTTACCAACTTGATTCGCTTTCCACTTCTGCGGATTGAATGTTTGATTGTGATATATATTTACTAGCTGTTGTCCGGGGACAGTTCCAAACGTGGGAAGACGTCAAATTTATGTCGTTGGAAATTTATCCAAAATGACAAAATATCAGTTTTACAACTCTGTATATATTTTATTGTTATGTATTATTATATTTTTCCGCATACCTCTATCCAAAGTATACATTTCCTGGCCTCATTGTAGGGAGCAAAGTCATACTTTTCCTCCCTAGAGAGGAAAAAGTACTTTTCCTCTTAGTGACGTCATGGTACGTCATCAACAAAATTACTTATACGGCATTGACGTCCTAAACTATATTCTATTATATAAGTATACATTTTGCCGTTTATTTATAGAACACAGTGTATTTTGCTAAATGGTAGAAATCAGTAAATTGTTATTTTAATTTAACGATTTTTACTTTGATAATTTGACTTCAATTCACAGATTCATCCGGTGTTCGAATTTAGGACAGACATATTATAGCATGCTATGGTCGATTGTCAGATTAACAGTTTCAAAGTGTATTACGCTATAATATATCTACAAAATATAAAATAATATTAAAAAAATGAGTGATTCAAGCGTATTTGAAGATATAAATAATACACCACCGGATATTTCGCAACAAGTTGATATAACAGTACAATCTGTTATAGAGCAGGAAAATGTATCAACCAAATGGTTGGAAAAAATACTATTGCTAAAATTCCTAAAAAAATTGCAGAATTTTCAAAACTGCCTAATGCCATAAATTATACCGGGCATAGTTTCAGAAGAACCTGGGCAAGTTTACTTGCAAATTCTGGAGGAGACATTCTTGCTTCAAAGCAACACGAGGTTGGAAGTCTACGAATATCGCTGAAGGGTATGTGGAGCAATCTCTTGCAAAAAAGCGAAAAATGTCGAACCAAATTATGGGATTCACTGAAGTTAATGAAATTGATTGTAATCAGCCAACTACGAGTACTTCCGGGGGATGCCAGCTCACCAGCTGTATGATAATATCACGAAAACTGGGTTGGCTCCAACTCACTTCTAGTGGTATTCAAATAACCACAGCTCAAAACTGCACGTATAACATTAGTATAAATAATTACTCTACCACAAATTAAAAATATGTAGGATGCAAGAAACAAAATAACGTGCCTATAAGTTATACTGTACCTACTTGTTAGTTTTAGTTCTTTAATGAATTTTGTTTGTTAGTTTCATAAATAAATTATTTACAAATTACTTGTTATTTGAGGGAGGTGGAAAAATCATATGTATAACATGGGGGTAAAGTGCCTTTTCCTCCCTTGAATGATTACTGCCCTCCGCTCGTCCTCGAGAGGGAAAGTAGCACTTTCCCCCCTTGTTATAAAAATAGCTATTACTATCAGGTGTCAACGTCAACTGTCAACGTCAGTTTCATAATGTCCAATGTAACTTTAGAGTGACGTCATGTAAATCTTGAAATAAGAATTTCGGACATTGCTGCTGGTTGAATATCTAGACTGATTCAGAAAGGCACAAAAAGACCAATTATACTCCCTTACACTCCGTGAAGGGAAGTAAAATAAGAACAAAACATAAGGTAGGAACATTAGTGTGAACGACTATACAATAGTCACTCAGCCCAATTGCCACAAATTGAAAATCGATAGTTCAAATGAGAAGATGAATAACAAGGGATGATGATATTCATTAGTCTATGACTGAATCATCTATAATTCAAATGCGAACTCAGATCATATTATAAATCTTAGGGTGTTGATCTATGACCTACCGCCGCATATCTCAGGACTTGAGTTGCGTCTCATAACCTCTTCTTTCCTAAGTATCTTGAGTTTGTTTCAAGTAAGATAAAGTAACGAAATGAGTAAAATGCGGAAGACTGACTAATGGACAGACAAACTGATATTTATTTAGTAGAAAAAAATTTCGTAAGGTGGCAACAATTTTTGGATAGATTCAGTAATATTAAATCTACTGCAGAAATTGAGAGCGCTCTGGGAATTATCAATCAGAATCGTTAACGGAAGTAATTCATTGGGACTGGACTAAGAGTAACATCATCAAATCTATGGACCAATGGTGTATCATGCCAAATAACCAAACGCTGTTAGATGAAGTCTGCTTCATTGGTTTCATGGAATCATGAAATTTGAAATATGAAAGAAAAATATTTTCACACCGTGATATTCACATATCTGAATATACTCACACATATATAGGGTGGGGCGAGAGGCTGTGCCACACTTTTGGGGATTTTTTCATTCAACAAAATATAAACTGATTCTGAAAATCTCATCTAGTTCAAAACGCTAAGCGCTTCCATCTACATCATAGCTTACATTGCCAGTTGCTTAGGACGGTGTGAATTATATAAAATTGCTTCTCAACCCTTCAATGAGATTTCTTTCAATTTGGTTTCCACATAAGAATGATTAGAATGGCTAGGAGAATAGCTGTTTTCATTATTTTGTGTTGTATTTCTATCAGGGAGAGGCAACATTTATGTAGTTCTCACGACATCAGTAGTTACAACCAATGTAAAAGTTTGATTCCAATCCTCAACCAAGTAATTTCCAGGTAAAGGATGTGATTAACAGTGAGCACCCAATTTGTAGCATCACCTTCGCCATACTAACCTTGCCACTACTTTTCCACCCAACTGTGAATTTCTTCATCGAACTTGATTTCGTACAATCTGAAATTATCGAATAACAACCTGTATATAGCTTCAAGTATTTATCGATATTGAGTTCATTGTACTTTGAATTCACTTTGCTTTATTATAATTGTTATAGTTGTTTTACATCAGGCGATATATAATCTTAATAGGAACATGTTAACACACCATGGGAACTGATTTAGCTTATCGAAAGATATCAGTCGTCATTAAAAGAGTAAACACGATCATTTACAATCGTGTTCTATGATGTTCAAGGATCGTAGAATAATATTGGTTTGTAGAAACATATTCTTGTACGTGTGCATATTCTAATGCACCTCATTGATAGTTATGTGGAACAGTAATTCATCTGAAGTCATGTCACTCTTTGTTTCATTCTAGAGACCTTGCGTGTCCTTAGAAAGCTGAATAATTGTATTAGAATAAATAGCAGGGTATTGGTTGCAAAGGAGCATTCCATTTCAATGCCCACTCTATATTGCAACATGTATACTAAAAGTAACTGTACCGAAGGTTCTGAATACAATCGATGGCAGCATGAGATAGTTCGAATATCTCAAAAACGAAAAACAGTAACTTAGGTAGTCATAAATTGTGAATAGAATAGATTATTCAGATGGTCTATTCAGTATGTTCATGAAGTTTATAGTTTGTTGACAAAAATATAGGTATCTTGTGGATTATTATCAGTACGTTAGAGTTGAAGGTTTATTCTGACCACGATCACAGCCTTAGTGAATTTATCTTAGACAGTAATCGAATTTGAAATTCGGAACTTATAACTTTTTCTTTATGGGATGATATTAAAAATCTTAAATATTGTAAACATTCTACGAACCACTTTTGGTTACACCGATTTGGAATTTTTGAATTTCATCTCGTATGGATGCTTCTTGTTTCTTCACCTACCTATGCTCACATTAATATGGTTAATAAACAATTTTTATTGATAAGTCAGCAGTATTGTAACTCAATGGAATAACGGAGACTGTATGACCAACATAATTACCAAATTAAATTAACTTCTGGCCTACTAAATACGAGTATTTATATTTATTTATATTGAGGTAGTTGGTTTGGTATACTCATATGTAATTTGGCACCGCAGTGATATTATATCAGTGGATGATTGGAAATTCTACATGTTATTAGTTTTTAGTTCCCTTTTGTAGAGAATATATTCATTCTCGTCTTGAACAAACAAATGAGTGCATAAGTGAGGCATAACATGTACATGTCCGGACGTGCAAATAACCCTGAGGACTGTGTAGTGAACAAGAACTCAGGACCACTTCGTTCGAATGAACAATGAACTAGTGTGCTTTACAGACGCGACCAAGGCTAGCATGTCAGGAGTGAGGGGGGGAGGTGATGTTAACTCCTGCAGACTTACGGTTGAACTTTAAGATTCTCCCGGCGCTCACTCCACCGTTTCCCATAGAAATACATATTTACATGATCTTGGAAGGAACATCCTCAATATGAATTATTCCCACTTCATTAAAAACCAAGAGGTATAATATAAGTCGTAGATATGGTACCGGTGAACCGAATATATATTTTATTTCTCCATAGTCCGATTCCGTTTGCATCGCACCTCCGGAAAGCGGAGTGTACTAGAGTTAGCACTAGTGTGGGGCAAAAGTTGAATGATTCATGACATGCTACCCAAGTTTCTTATACCTGTATCAGCTTTCTTTCAAGATTCATGTCTGTTATATACCTTCCAAAACAAAAAAGTATCAGTTTTTTTCCAAAAGCGTTAATTTTCCACACATTCAAATGATTAATCAATTGTGGGCCTATTTTCTTTGATGTTACGAAACAGAGGTTCAATGGTGTTGTGTATAATTTTAAATATGCTGATATCCTGAATATCAAGTTGTATAAACCACATCCATAATCAAACAGTAAGAGCCAAAAATCGGTACTAGCCTGTTTTCATTCTCGAAACAAGTAGAAATTGGGGTTTGGTTCTTCATGAATAATCGTGAATCTGAAGTTATACACTACACTTTATCCATGCTGATTATCACGACATCATGAGAAAACAAAAATAGACTAGAATTTCATGGAACACAGATAGGAATGATCATAATTGACCACAGATAACTCTATTCGATACCACAAAGATCAATAATGCTTAGAATTATAAAATAGAAAGTAGTTTATTAGTCGGGAACGGTATCCGAATCCGAAAGATACCTTTCATATAATGAATATTTTATCTATTTGCTGGCTTTATTCATCTAGGCTTAGCTACCGGTGCAAGCCAGTAAAGAAGATTTTATGATATTTCATTCTTATGTTCAATACAAACTAAAGGCAATAAGTGTGAAGATTTCTGAATTATTATAAGTCATTCATATGATTGAATAAAACTTCTTCTGTTAATAACGGTTATTCGCCACAATCTTTCAGAGTACATATTTCTGATAATAATCGTTATTAATGAATCGCATATATCAACATTATATAAAATTATCTCCATAAATAATGATTAACTTCAATACACGTTGAAATTCAACTTGTATATACTTACTATATATGCTCATTCAGATACCTTATTGAAAGTCTGGCATAAGCTTAGGAGAAACTACAGACATCACTCATACGATCAATATACGTATCTGGAATTTCTTATAATCATCATTAGACCTCAATTGCTTGATTTCAAGGCCACATTTCCGAGGACAAATCCCAGTCCAATTATGATCATTACTATCTTTCAACAGGTAGTGACTTCAGTTACCCGATACATATATATTCAAACATGCCTATATATACCTTGTAAGTAGGTATATGACATAGTGTCAATGGATGATGAATTCTATTCCTTACTTACGTGTAGGGTAGTTGAGATGAAGGAATACCGGTGTGATGGATGTATCCATTCAGGAATCTAACAAAATTTCACATGTCATTTGAGTATAAAAATTGTGTATAAGGTAGGTCTTTCCCTTGAGGAAGCCGACAAGCTTCTAGCTCAATATGAGAAATTTTCCCAATAATGGATATTCAATACAATATCATATATTTCATCATTATAACCATATCTCCATCCGGTGATGAAAAAATTACTTTCTAGATGCTCCTCAATTATGTCAAAATCAATATTACATATTATTATGAAATTTTCAAAAATTTTATCATTAACACATTTGCTTCTTTTCATTTGGATACTTTCTAATATAAAACGTTTTTCATTATTCTTTTCAATATCTAAAAATTTTATATTGTTGTAGTCAAATGAATGGTTTATTTACCATGGCAACTTCCTGTTTTAACAATTTACTAATTACATGATATATTGTTCTAAAAAAGTTGCGAAAATTAAAGTCTAATTAAACAATGCCTTTATTTGTCAGTTCACCTATATTTTACATGCGTTTGATATTTTATAACATTAAATACTCGTGTCTTTTCAAAAGAACGATGGAATTATTGGAACTTTGCACCACTCGTGCCAACATTTTTATAGTTGCAATTCTATCTTCCAATAATATGGAAAGTAAATGAAATATTTATCATGAAACTGAAATGTGACGATAAGAGTTACACAAATGAAATAATTATTACCAGTTAAGTAAACTTCATAAAAAATATTCCTAGACCTTTGAAAATGTGCACACGTACATAAAACTGCAGTAGAAACATATTTTTTAGATAATTTTTTCCAAATTTCATTTACAAATTCCATTTTCCGCCACTCTCTGCAACAAATGTCAAATTTTACAGCTGACGAAGATCGCTTGGCCACAACTGTTAATGTCTTTTTTGCTTTAATTTGAACCTAGGTTCCAGACATCAAATTTTAAACAAAGCTATGTATACGTATCATCTCTCATCTTTCTGTCTAATAGTATTTATTATTTTGATTGCAGGTACGTCAACCCTCAAAAGTGAGTATTTTTCAACTTCATGATTCAACATAGGTTTGGTAGTGGAATAAAAAGACTGGGAAACTGAGGATGTAAATTAATAATTAAAATAGATACTCCTCATGTATCAAGTGAGCTCAACCGATGTATAATATTAATGTTATTGAGGTAGATACAAAGCAACGTTGGAGTAAATTTGGAGGGATATCTATATAAAATCCCAAATTTCACTATTCAAGCTATACTGCAGTAGGTTCCAATTAGTAACTGAAGTCCCATATCTATTGTTGAATAATCGTATTGAATGAAATTAATTGAAATCTCAGGTTACATGCCGTTCAAATCCAGAAACCACCCCTACCATTGCCTTCAATAATTTTCATAATCAAATAATCCTTGTGGGGAGCAATATCTCACAAACAAATTGAATGATTTGGAAAACATGATCAATCACTATCAAATCGATAGAAAATATTCGGAAAATACTGATCACCGAGATCAAAGTAACATCTACATCATATACATGTACATATTCATAATAAGGTATTCACTCCTCAATTAATAGTTCCATGATTAGCCACCCATGTACTCGTATCAAATATTCGTAAGCAGAAACGGCACCAACACATTTTTATTTACCTCGTAAGAACCATCATGAAATAAGTAGAAAATAAAAGTTCCCGCGATCAGAATCTTCATGGCCATTTCACAATCTCCATTCTTAATTTCGGGACCATATTCAAAATTTCAATATCTCAATTAACTGCTCCGTGATTGGCCGCCCATGTACTCTATCTATCAACATAGAAACAAAACAATAGTTGGTGAAGTATTGAATCGGGACATCCTTAAATAGTAGTTGTAGGTATTATATTTCATTCCACTAAGTGGATAAAGTCCCATACCTTTTGGTGAATATTAAATAATATTGAGAATCCTTTCCAACGCTTTGAAAGTTCCTTAAAAATTCATTGATTCTGAAACTAACAATGGCTGACTGATATTCTGGGTAACATGTCGGTTAAATCCATAAATTACCCCCCCATTGTCTCAAACATATTTCACATGAAACTACTCCTTATTGGGAGCTATGTCTCACATACATATCGGATGATTCGTGAAGCTTGTTCAATCTTCAACTTCAATAACTGTCAAACCACAAACCAATAGGAAATATTTGGAAAGTAATAATTACTGCGGTCAAATAACCATCTTCGTGGGCATTTCAAAATATATTCTCATAATACCGCATGTGAGAAAAATGAGTTGTTGATAGAAGAAACCTTGGCTTTGTTGTTGTAATTATGATTGGTTTTATTGAATCCCACTGAAGCAATGGCGATACAATTGAATAAGGAAAACCTAGCTTTCGTTGTTTATAGATTGATAGTGACATAAGGATAACTCTTGATATAAGTGAAATGTTGAAAGCAATAATAGATTCTTGTACAATCCAACGGAACAAATCATCAACTCCATTATACGGACGCGTATTATCTTGAGTTATGCTACGCGACCATTATGTTCATTATCAATTTTTGTAATAGCTATTAGTGAAATCTTACTTTCAACATATGGTGTGAGTTGAAGGTCGGTTTTCTATTATCTAAATAATCCTCATACACCAAGTTGAGAAATACTACAATATAATAGTTCCAGTATTAATTTAATCGTATTTATTCTCCAAAGTCATTTTTACTTTCGATGACCAAACGGAAACGTTACCAAATTATTAACTACTTCAAATAAATAGCTCTAAGCTGATTATATTTTCAATCCAGTCAAACATTTTATGTTTAAGTCTGTATTTAACAACATATTTAACAAAATTGAACGAAAAAATCATCATCATTCATCATGATGATGGGACACTCCATACCGCTTTCTTATTGAGAGTCAATGAAGCCAGAAGAGCGAGACAGAAACATGTTGACTCAATTAATAGAGATCTGGCAAAGATTTTGGAACGGGGATCTGATTATCTAATTTTAAGCTTAATGCAACCAAAACTCAATTGTGCGCCCTCTCTAGAAAGGCGGTTCGCAAAAATTTGGTATTCTATTCCATGCCAACAGGTACTTTACATCCTAGCAGCTTCTCACAATCTACAAAGCAACGATTCGACCTGCCCTGGAGTACTGTTCATATGGTTGGAGTTCGGTTACCAAACATACGCTAAAGCTCTTGGATTCTATCCATAAGAGAGGTTCCGTCTGTTTTTAAATGTCACACGAGTTCATCAATCTCTCTAGAACATCGTAGATTGGTAGATAGGTGGGAGACTTCTCCCTTTTCTATAGATATTTTCGTGGTCGGTGTTCATCAGAAATCTCGTCTGTTGTTCCAACAAGAGTGATTCCAGATAGGCGGACTGGACGAGCTCAAACTAGTCACCCCTTCATTGTCAAGCTCGAGACCCGCCAGAATTATATTTTCTATCGAACAGAGAAGTTGTGAATATCTTTGCCTTCAAGGAACATTCGAACGCCTATCGCCTCTGTTTTTTCGCAGTTAAGCTTCAATACTTGACACAAGTGTCAATCTCAAATGATGTTTTCCTGAATTCAAATAACACAACGCCAGTCAACGCAATATTTGAAGATACACTTCACTCAGTCAGTTGAATAATTCACTAGATAATATAATATTAAATTTGTAATGTTGTTACAAAATAATTATAGATCGATAAGTCGTAGGAACCTTTTTTATTAAATCAACCGTTCAGCAAGAACCGACCAGAATGTGGATGTTTTCTTGTCAGAATGGATTTGGGAAAATATGGAATTTGTTAACGGAATACTTCACAATATAGAAATATAAAAATCTTATTGAACGCTAATGTTAGCTTTATTGCCGCAGTGATGAAAGGATCTCTTTTTTAATCGGAATTTGGGATATATTATTCAACCTATTCTATTGCGGATCTAATCCTTGATTCGTTTTTATGCAGAAAATCTACCCTGAATAGAGGCAGACGTTACTGTCAAAATCACTGATACGCAAAGAAGTCTATAAAATTCTTACATGCACAGCTCTAAATCATTATCATTGTAGAAATTCAACAATTTCAACTGATATTTTGCAATTTGCTAATATTTCTCCCTCGTACGCAACAATCAGCTCATTTCTTATTATCCCGATCGAAAAATATATATTGTGTTAATGCTCTTTAATGATTCATCAGGTGGAAATTATAAATTATGACATACATTGAAAAAATGTATTCATCGAAGTTTGAAAATGTATTCGCATAACTACTGTATTTGAGATTTCTAACAACCTATTTTGGAAAACTGAAAATACCACTTAATTTTGTTCGTAGATTAATTTGTATGTTTCCATGAGATACATTATTGAAGCGGCATTCATTTATTAAGAAGCTACCTATTTCTACACAATCTCTCACATCACGCATCTCATGATATCATTCTTGGCTACTTGACACCGATTTCATCTCCACACCGTCACCTCAGTAGCTTAATTGATATATTTTTCTCAACACCGCAACGATAAATATAATTCATATTAATAATTCTTATTGTATTTTGAACACAAATACAGGTAATAGGTTAACTTTATAGTCCAGTTCCCAGAGACCAAAAAAGGGGTTCATCTTACAAAAGGTGGGGTAGCATTTTTTTATTTCGTTTTAATAAGTATAAAGAGATAAATAAAAAAATGTGACTAAATCTGGGCTCGGCACAACTTTTGGTAGCCTAAAAACCTCGAAGTTTTCGGACATTTTTCGGTTTTTTGCAATATGTCAAAAAGGAGTGATTCTAGCGAAAAACAGTTCCCATACAAAGTTGTAGAACATTAAATTCTCTACAAATTTTATCCATAACTTTTTCTTCTACGACCAACAGAGAGCGAGCTACAGCATCTCAAAGATGGACCATTTTTCAATGCAATGTGGGAGAAAGCACTTCAACCTATTCGCCGAGCTTTCGCATTGTTTTAAAGCTTCATCAGGGCCTAAAGTCAATACAGTGAAACGAAACTATGGTGCCTAGCAGAAAATTCGAAATGGGCGTTATTGTTATGAAAATGAAGTAGAATGATCTATAACTTTTCTGTGAGCCCCCCATCACAAAATTAATCACCAACTAAAGGAATAAAGGAGACAAGAGAGTGAGAAAACATGTGTATGGGAGAAACTTGTATTAAACAAGTGAAGTATTTCATTACAATGAAAATATTGAAAAATTGACCAATGAAGAGAGAAGTTAACCTTTCACTTCACTTCCTTTTTAGGCGTTTCGACGGTCCTGGTTCCTCACGAACAGACTCCATGATGGGTGGGTCCTCGTAGACCTCATCCATGGTTGATGAGGTGAATGTATCTTCCTCTTCCTCACCATCTGTGTCTAGTTCGGAGGAGTACAGTGGGACATTGTCGCAGTCGGTGCCTCTGCATTTCTTGCAGATGCTGGAGCATTTCAACCCGGCTTTGACGCACGAGCAGGCTCGCTGACATCCAGATCTGCAAGTGCACGAGACACTTTCAAGTAGGCTTTTGGGTGCTGGGTCCTTCGTTGCATGCTGTGGAATCAGGCCCTGTAGACTGCTGCTCCACCCATAATGTTTGGGGTTCAAGTGTGTGGCACCCAGCCAAACTTGAATTTGGTAAAACGATCTTAGTGAGTGTAGAGCAGCAGCATCAGAAGTGGGTGGCAACCGAGCCAGATTAACTTTACCTGCAGACACGTACGTTTTAAAAAGATCGTATCGCATGTCGTCCAAGGTTGCGAGTCCACTGAACGCCCCTGTTGGTACAATGCTTTGAACACAAGCTCTCCAGCTTCAATAATCGCTCCATTTGTGCTCTGCTCACCCAAGAACACATCCAACGCATGCTTCATTTCTCCGGAAGATTTCCCCAGAACACTGCACAGCTTCACTTTTCCATGGCCAAATATGTCAGATGTAGCGTCACACCCGCTGAAAGCATGGCTGATGAGGATGTATTGTGGATTGAATTTGTATGATGCTGTTGAGTAGCATACATCATTTGCACCACCTCTCCCAGGCTTCAGGAAGAATAAATTCTTGTACTGCTGCCCAAGCCCTGTCATGAGCACAAGGAGATCAACATCCTCCCCAACCAGCACCACAGCATCACATTTCTGGGCCTTGGCTATGGCGGTTTCCACTATGAGTCTGTCAGCATCTTCATGTGCCTGACTGACTTGAATTCCACAATCCTCGAACTCTGTTTTGAGTAGCTCAATTAACCTGATCTTGTTATTGGCGTTCGACAGAAACTTGTTTTGAGCAACTGCGTTGATTGTGGTTTTGTCAAAGATCACATCAGGAGAAGTGTGGATCTGTGTCCGGCGTAATCTTTCAGCGCTCTTTGTGCCAGACTCTGCGGGGTACCCATCAAAAATAACTGCTACCTCGGATCCGTAATGCCTCGTCAGAAATGAGCAGTAACTTTGTGATATGGCACATAAGGAGGCGTTTTTCTGCCAAACCACTTTATGGAGTAGGTAGCCACCATCTACAACAGCAAACGGTTTCTTCTCCAATACGTCTTCGCAGTTCATTGGGGTGAATGCTGTGTAGAGAGAGGATTTAGTTCCTTTTCTCATACAACCTGCTTCAGAGAACAAAGCCATTGGGTAGGGTGCAAGCTCATACTTGAAAAAGTTAGCAATGTCCGATTCTTCGTGTTTCGACAGACACATTCTTTGGAAAAGTGTCAGAGGATCAATGGAAGGTATTTTGAGGTTCCCAATTTTGAGACTACTGACAACGGATGCCAGGGTTTTAACGTTGTTCTTTCTTGAATAGGTCACATTTTGGAAATTATCCTTATCGGACCACAATATAATTCGAAAATACAACCAAAGAATGCATGGGCCGCAATAACTCACACAAAAGAAGGCGTTACTTGGCTCTTTTACCATTTTGAGAAAAATGGTCCATCATTGAGATGCTGTAGCTCGCTCCCTATTGGTCGTAGAAGAAAAAGTTATGTACAAAATTTGTAGGGAATTTAATGCTCTACAACTTTATACAGAAACTGTTTTTCGCTAGAACCACTCCTTTTCGACATATTGCAAAAAACCGAAAAATGTCCGAAACCTTCGAGGTTTTTCGGCTACCAAAAGTTGTGCCGAGCCCAGATTTAGTCACATTTTTTATATTGTACTCTTTTACTCATTAAAACGAAATAAAAAAATAAAATCTTCTACCCCACCTTTTGTAAGATGAAATCCTCTGGGAACTGGACTATTACTCACATGTCAGACATGAGTTATATCTCTATCCCAATTTTCAACTGTTATCCGCGATTTCATGAGCTGGCGCTTTACTGCTATCGTGTCCATATCATCTTTTCCCAACTTACTTACTGCTAATAATAATTTGGACAGTGCCCCTAGAATGATTTCCTGTCTCTGTTCAGATTAATGTGCTAAAACTATGATGTGACACATGCTATTATGAACGAATCCGTCTGACGAAATATGTTTGGTGACTCAGTACAAGGTTGAGTTATTTTATGAAACTGCCTCTCATGGGGTATAGAAAGGATAATGGCGGGTTACTTTAGCTGATTGCGTGCTGATTCTATGCGTGAGAGTGAATTGAATAATTTTATCTCGCCTTTGAATTAGATGATGAATATTCACTTTTGAATGTATAATACATATCACCTTAAAGTAATTGATTGATATTCAATCCTACTATTCCTATTGAGGATCACCTTCATTTATTCATGCTCTCAAAATCATAAGTCTGTTGCAATGATTTATAAACAAGATAAAGATATTATAGATGTTGGAGGGCATATCATCTTCAAACAATAAATCATAATGAATTACAACAATGCAACGATTCCCTTATTGGAACTGCTACTAAATACACACCTGTTGCGCGAAGATGTGACTATGGTCAGATAACCAATGGCAGCCCGAGAATTGAGAAATCATGTAACCTGCACATGTTCGTATTGTTTACGTCGTGTTCATCTGAATTATGAATGAACTATAGAACCATTTATCAAATCCGACATAGAGGATGATAATCAAAATTTTCTAGATTCACCTATTTCAAAATTGAATAATGAACAATATTCATTGAACATGTATTTGCTATCTGTCAACCACAAACACGGACTTTGCACACCACCCTAGTACCATGATAAAATAAATGACGTTTCAGTTTCATGTTAATGATACTCTGAACGGTGAAACAATTTTTCATCATATTGTTATTAGTATTAATTTAGTTTTATTTTCATTTTAGTATTCCATTATAATTAATTCGAATGATATAATCTGTACTATCGTGTTTTTCCAAATAACGTGAAAGATTGTGTAAACTTTATATGTTTTAGTATCAATGACTGAGATTATAGCACTTTGGTTTCCCACGAACAATGAACTAAATGCAAAACGCATAGTTTTTTCACTTGCCTTTTGTTTGAGTAGTCTGAATACAGTTTTTATGTAAGGGAAATATTTTGAATTTTATCCTTCATATACACGAGAAATTCTATTCCGTTTTCACGGAAAACATGTTCTGTACTTCTTTTATAGCAATACTTCACATGAAGGGTTAGATGCGACACATATTGGTACCTTGACCACAATACCCAAAAACCGAAAACTGTATAACGCCAAGTGCAGAAGGTTATGGGATCTTATCTCTTTTCCATCAAAAAAAATTTTTAACTCAATCGCTGAAAATTCTACTATGGATCGCAATTGACATTACCGTAATATAGAGCTAATCTAGCTCTAGCTAAGATTCACGCAATGTAGTAATGATAATTTGGTATGTGAACATATGGTAAAAGAATATAAATTATCAAGAATATACAAATATTGGGAATACTGATGATTGAAAAATTATTTTAGGTATATTTAGGAAATGTTCCCTTATTTTTCGTTGAGATTTGAAAACAGAAATTTAATTTTATTGCATATTATATATAAATAAGGCCTATTTAGAAAGTTTGAATATCGAAAATCGATTATTCCATTCATGATGAATGTCGTTATCGAGATATCGATTCAACAAACAATAAATATTTCCAGAAAGGTTGTAAATAATTCCTACATAACCAAACACTATTTCATATTTGTTTAACTTTTGAATTTTCGATTCCATAGTATACAACTATTATTACTAAATTCTATCAGTCCCAATAGAACAAACATATTTTTTATCATAAAACTTTTGAATCGAATCCCTTATTGATTATTGTGATTATACTTATTTTGTTTAACTGAACAAAATAGGTCTACATTATATTACACCATCTACTTTTTCAGTTGAAGCCTCGTTATTGGAATTCATTTCGTTGTAAATATGTTTCATCAAAGAATGCTATATGATATTTACATGAAAGTAAAAGCACCAATTTACATTCCTTTCAAATAAAAGGTTGCGATGATGTATGTTCATGTGAAACAAGGATAAGATATTAATATGGGGTATTATTCAACATACTTTCACTTTACTATTTTGTTAATAGTATAGTGTATACAGTTTGAAACTCTAATATAAATGTACGATGTGTATGTTTTGGTGATAATCACGGATACTACTTATAAAAATAGCACCATAGTTACAATAATAGCGAATATCAACTAAACAGTAGATGAGAATTATTCCGTAGGAAATGTTATAAATCAGTTATTTTTTATAAACTTTCATCTTCCTACTCTAGCATTTATATTTCGCATGATCGTGAATGAACTCATTTGCATGAAAATAAAATGAAACATGCTTCATTGCTTCCTTATCCCTTGCAATTTTCACTACTATCCACGTAAAATTGAATGAACTTTGTTTTATGAAAAAACTCCACAACTTGCAGGTTCACTTACCTACAGACATGATCATTGCTGAGGAGCCATGATGAATCTGTGTTTGTTTGATTGCAATCAATTCTCAACAATCCTAGCACTCAATAATTTCAGTTGTGGGCTTACGAGAATAATTTGAAGTGAAGTTTCCTCCTGGGAAATGGTTTGTCTTAACGGTCTTGAGCTTTTCTGTATCAATCCGTCCCCCTCATTTGAATCTGCCATTGTCTTGAATCTATTGCATTGAATACTTAAATCCTCTTCAAAAGGAAATTTGCTAAAAATAAAATGTTTCACGTACATTACTGTGAATTTGACACCTACAGGCAGGATTGAAGAATTTTTCGGAGTACTTGGAAATGTCGACTAATTGATTGTAAAATAGCAGCGGAAAGAAATTAGCTAAAATTTAAGATTCATATGAACAATTTCTCAAGAGACCATTTCGATGAATATATCCGACCGAAAATCATTTGCGTAAACTTGTTCAACTGGTTTTTTATTTATAGCCGATTTCAATCAAACAAATTGAGTGAGGGAATTGATAATAATAATGATTGATTCTTGCAGGAAATTACAAACAACTTTTGGTTCTATATTCGGCATTTTTGATATTTATAGTATTTGGTTTACTCTAAGAATTTCACGGAAAAACATGAATATCCACGCCTCTTAAAAGTAAAGCAAAGAAATTTCTGAATTTAATTTTGGTTGATCCATTTTTTAATAACACAAGAATTGTCAGGAAAAATATGAGAAACATACAACGGTCTAATGCCTGTACTATTTATAGTCTTAATGCTCATTCATCATTGTCTCATCTCCTAACCTATCGCATCTTAAATTGTGAAAAATCTAAAATAAGATTAAATATCCCAACTATTCAGAATATAAACTGTTGGTTCTTGGATCAATGATGATATTATCAGCTGCACTAGTATGGATGATTTTTGCTTACAATTGTAAGCATCAGATATCTCGATGACATGATCACTGAATTCTACCGAATCATTAGTCAAATAATTGAAATTTTCTTGTCGTGTAATTTTTTCTGGTAGCTTATGTATTATTCCATCTCTTCTACATTGTACTTCGAATACATTTCTATAGGTAATAGTTACGGAAATGGGTAACAACAAATAATGGATGATGAGCAACTAATTATAGTTAGTGTTTGTTCCAAAAATTTATATTCAAATACAGCTGGAAAAAATTCTAAAATGATCACTCTCACACATGTGAAGTATTTTTAAAGCCACTAGATATATTTTGACACCTTCCCCCCTCTTATTAAATAATTGCCTCTGTGCTATTCATACCTGTCTACACGATTACGTGCCGCGCGCAGTCGAATGTTTGAACTAATGTAAATTATTCTTTAGGTTTAGGCTATTAACTATCTAGTAGGCAACTTTTGGAGTGGAAACGTTGTAAAAAAACTGTGCCCTGAAGTTCATTCTTTGTTAATACACAATTAACGCATTGAACACATGAGGTACAACGTTTTTGAAAGATCAAAACAGATTTCAGAGTGAGGAGAGAAATAAACATAATAAAAACCTGGTTTTCTCAATGGACAATAGATAATTGCAACAACTTTCCTTCGTGAAAAATTTGGTAGATTGATATAGCACTGAAGCAACAATAAAAATACAATATCACTTCCAAACTACATATTTTGTATAGGTGTACTGGCCCTATTATCTATAGAGTAATTCTATTCCCAAAACTGTTCTGAAACATTAATTCTTCAGCATCAACAATAATAATCAACAGTACATGAAAACTCGCCGTTTTAATCAATATTCTACTATGCTAAACTCCAATATTGTAGCGTCTTGAATTCTGAATAAGTAACACTGTCTTTGACAACGAAACAATGAATCGGCAAATATCACATTACATATCCGATTGTGATTACAAGTTAATCCTATTACAATGAATTTTTACTAACTGTAAAAAATGTTATTCTAGACTTACCAATATATGTTTGTATATTTAAAAAATTTTTAATCATTAATATTTTATTAAATAAAACATCACACTTAATTAATTCATTTTATTATATGAAAATCAATTTTTGTATTAAAAAACATTATGATGTATTATTCAATAAACTAACAATTTTTGAAACACAATTTTTCTTGTAGCCACCTTCAATACTTGATAATGAGGAGTAATAGTAGACCACGAGACATGTAGTTATTTACTATATGTGTTGTGAGAATCAAGCTACAAATTTCGATTACAACAGAGGAAAATTGATAATGTCAATGGAATAGCGTGTGATCTATTTCGGAGACACGTTGAGAAAATAAGCTTAGCTGTGAAAGTCTATAAAATCAGGCTCAGGTCCTCAGACTCCCTTTGAAATCGCTATTAATAATACATGTCAGAAATACTTTCAAACGAAAGAACCCAAGTTACCAGCCGCTACTGGGAGCAGTGGGTATTTGATGAAGCCATCATTTTGTTTTTGTTTTCAAATTGGGTAATGCTATTCATCATCAATTATTAGAACAGTCAATTTGCTGCATTCCAAGAATATTCAATATAAAATAAAATATTGCCTACTCTTGAAACCTAATCTACGAATTTCGGGAACTAAATTGTCGTCTGCATTTGAAGAAAGCTGAAATGTATTATTGAACTTCTTAATATTCATCAAATCAAAATATGCTTTTAGATAGTAACCTTAGAAAGTTACTATGCTACGAAAAATTCGAGATCATGCAGAAAAAACAAAAGCTAAATCCAATTATGCATGAGTATTAAATATTCTATGTTATTTAGTCTTTATTATCAGATTTGAAATCGCTTATTGCACGAATAGGTTTGCATTATAATGATAATATTTTCCAATAAATCTTATGAATTCATTGGCAATGAATAATTCAGCAATACCCTACTTAAATAAAATCAATAATACTGGACCATATAACATTCTACCATTCCTTATTCTACAGAGTCGATCAGCTAATTCTAATAAAACGGACGATAATAGTTGTTTCACGGTACTTGAGCAATAATTACAGTTACAAATAATATTAAAGCTCTAGTTTACATTGTTTGCACCAAAGCTTGATCCTTACAATTTTGCATTACTATAATTTCATAAATGAAACATGTTTGATAGCACTCAATCAACAAAATACCTTTGATGCAAATAATATTCGTACGCTGGCTATATTAGCCTGATATTGGAGAAAAACTTTTAGAGAATCTCCACATTATGAAGGTGAATGATTAATGTGAAAAGGAAATGATCATTCTGCTGAGAAGAGTCTTGAAAAAAGTTCAGAGCTATAATTTCTAATCCAAGTGCAACATGGAATGTGACAAAATTGGAGATGTTTCACAAAATTAAATTTTTCATATTATAGTGTTTCATTGATCAAATGTCTGAAATCATTGCAAGTAGAACATAATACAAATGTGAAAATTCAAATGAAATTTTTGAATTGTCAATAGTAATCAAAATTACAATTATTTTCTTATAGCACGATAGCGAATTCTGAAAGTTATAGGTTGAAATAATTGCAGATGAATATACCTAACGTGTACAGTAACAGCCCGTCCACGATATGTCGGTATTATAAATCTGCTAAGCGATAAAAGTGTATACAACCTAAATGGAATAGCTTCAGTGTATAGCGAAGAGTTATTTTCTAACAGCATTAGTTAATGAATTGTAATCATGTGGAATGCATTCTGAACGTATTCACTTTTTCACATTGTTCTTTGATGTATCAACTGTCGCACTAAGACATGAGATTCGCAAAACAAAGGATAAACGTTTTCTGTCAAGTTGGCTATTTGCAATGGCTAATTCATTATAGCCAAGTGTTGTTTCCCAGTTAGTATATATCAATATTCGAAAGGTCATTCAAATGATAATTGTAAATCCATTCCAGCTCGCGGTCAATGTATTCATCGATGCATCATTAACTAGAAAATACTTCTACAAAAAGGAACGTAGTCAATCGTGCAGTTGATGTCACATCGAGAGGAATACAATACGTCTTGCTCAAGGACAACCTTATTTCCTTCATCTGCATCTCCGCGAATAATTTGAGTACCGAATATTTTCTCGAATTTTTTTTTCATTATTTTCACTACACATGTGAGCCAGCGAAGGAGTCTTGGTAGAGGAAGTAGACATTGGAATTTTCCTTTTAAGTTGGTAGGTTATAGGCAGAAGGAAAAACCTCACTACCGGTCAAACAAATCAATTTTTTTTACTTGGTTTCGTAATCAAGCATATCGTAAGGCATTGTACCATTTAATGGCCTTTCTACTGAATCGTTCTTGTTCCACTCGCTTTTGCGACTCGGCTTTGTGTTAAATTCCTCAAAGAAGCTATACCTTTCTCCCATACCATCTTGGGTATGTCCCAGCTCTGGTGATCTACAGGGAGGGGTTCATACGTTTGCTGATTCATTCTCTCTTTCCCTCTCTCTAAATGTCGCCCTTATATTCTCCACTACCATATGTAGGGGTGTGAGGCTTATGTTTACTTTTGTAGCAGCCGTTTGGCATGTTCCCATTGCCCATGGTATGATCTTTGGATTTTCGATAGATTTATCCTTAAATTAACCCGATTATTCTATCACACCAAGCCACTGTCACATATGTGATGATTGGTCCCACTATTGACGTGTACATCCACCGCGGGTCTAGGGTTACATCTCCCGTTTTTCCCCGCAAAGCCTCTGCACAGGATTTTGAATTATGTGGCTTTAACGATCGGCTTTCTCTTTTTCATGCTTGTTACATAGGAGTTTTTTATCTAGTGTAATTGCCACGTATTTTATCTCTAACTTCCATGCAATAACACTCCCTTCCAATTCGATGGTTTTGAAGTTAACGTTCCTTTTCCTTGTGAATGTGAATAGGGTGGTTTTTGGGGGTTGATATTGAGTTTCATCGATTAGCACAATTCTTTAGTGTATCCAACGCCTCTTTGAACTTTGACACAGAAGATATTCTCGAAACTCTTGCGAATATGATTATGTCGTCGGCATAACATTGAAAGAGTATGGCGATATCGGTCAGGTCGCAGAGAATTCCATGTACAAATTACCTCATATTATGGTCATCCTCTAGTTGTACAGATGGAAGCAGTTTACTGTACTATTATTGTCTCTGCTATTGTTGTAGAGAACAGTTGCAACAAATACCTGGTTGTCGTGCTATCTACTCCTCTGTTTTCTAGTGGTCTTTTGACTGCTTGATGTGATGTATTGTTGAAATTCTCTTCTATGTCTAGAAAGTCACAGAACTATCGTTCCTTCACTCCCCAGGGCATTCTGAATTTCAGCTGTCAGTTGCACCAATGTGGTCTCCGTAGACTTGACCTTTGGTAAGCATGCTGGCGTGGGTGTAAGGGCACCCGTTCCAAGATTTCTGTTCTGACATGATTATCAGCTGCTTTGTCTATCATTCTTAGGACGAATGTGGGAATAGTTAGTCGCAAGGATTCAGGATGTATTGTATCTCCTTTTCCCGCTTCAGGAATGGAGTGTCAAGTGACACGTTTACGCTTGAATTGTTTGAAGAGATTACTGGTAACAAACCTTATATAAATGATTTTATAATTCGATTTGTATGCCTTTTTCATTAAACTATCAAGTTCCGGGATTTCTATCAAAAATTAACATATACTATTTGATATCTTTCACATGTTTCTATATGAATGACCACATAACAAGGCCCTTCAATTCCAGCTTCCTAAATTAGCTCTCAAGGAATTATATAGCGATGCATCAAGTCCGCAAATGCATGTGACATCCTGTGAACTATTCTATATGCAGAGGATGGTAAACCTCCAATCAAATTAGCAACGACATTTTGAATGTATCAATTAACATCATATTTCTGATTTGAAAGCAATTGAAATGAAGGTGGGCCGCAACCTCCTTTGAAATCAATCGGATATTATTTATTATATCTCATCTAGTCAGATAAGTGATATCTCACCACAACCAATTGTTGATAATTTGATTGCCAGTTATTCTCAAAATGCAACGGAATACATTTCCATGTTCCTACTCTCCTGACTATACGTAGTATATGGTGTAAGGGAAATATTGTAATCAGCACCTAAAAAATGTGATGTCAAAGTCTATTTTATGCGATAACTCTGTGGCAAATAACTTGAAAATCTCCAAGAAAATTAGCTGAACAACCTAGGTTAAACTTTTGTTTATATCTATTTCAATGAATGATCTGAAATGAAATTTGTTAAATTCGAACCATATCCGAGATGTTTATGACAAACAAAAATATCTTTTAGTGCAAAATGCTTAAAAGTTGAATTATAAAAGTGTATTATATTCACAGCCGACTCTGAATATAAAGTTGGCTGTGAAAGAGCTAGCAATCAATAATTCATAAATCTCACACCGTTATAGATTTTCAGATAATTTGTGTATCCTATTTTTTGTTATGAATCCATCATCAACATGTTCAAATGTGAATACAAGAAATTGTAAATTTCATAATCGGCTGAAATTCTATGCTCTAAGTAAATACTTCCTATTAGGTTAACTTGCTCTGTCGTTACTATAGAAACGGTTTGTTGCTGTGAAATGAAGAAAAGGTTCACGTATCGGTAGAAATTAAAAATGTCAACTTTCTTTGACAATTTTGAGTATTAAACAGTTATCAATTGTGTGTGGCTATTGACAAGTCTTTAATTCAAGACAAAAATGGGCACCCGATGAGCAGCCGAGTTAAGTTTTTTCCAGAGGATTAAAGGCTGTTAATTCTGGAAGATTTCATCCACGACCAAGGCCAAAACCGGTCGATTAGGAGAGTGAAAGCCGTGCAATAGCAGGTGAAAAATTCTGGTCTTGAAAAACGTCAGATTTAACAAATTTATTTTGATCAAGAATATTGATTTTGAGCTGAAACCTAGAGAATCTCAGCATCGTTTCTATGACATGCGTTTGTTTATTTTTCAACAAGACCGAAAAAATTTGCAAAATGGACAAGAAAAAAATGAGTGAGAATGTTTAGAATTTCTTCATTCCAGCTGAAATCCAGCAAAAAGCTCAAGAAGCAACATAACATCTGTTACCACTGAAAAGAAAAAGTGTATACGAGAAGGAATTGGTGGAATTCGACAACTGGCGAAAGAAAAGGGGCGTAGGAGAAAGAGCACTTACAGAAGATCTGCTACTATCTTACTTTTTCAATGTGGAGAAACGGTTTGTTGCCTTTTCAATGTTGAAAGTGTACAAATGTATTGATATTTACAAGTATGGTAATTACCTAATATCGACAAAGTTGTGAGCCCTTCCAGTCCTTCGGAAACTCCCTATCGAGTGAATTTGAATCTTTCTTGAGATGAATGTTAATGTTTAATATTAATAATAATTCTAAATAAAATGCTAATCTTAATCCACTAGTGTATCAGAAGGCTTCCAATCCACGGAAAACATACGTATTAAATCATCCTCATATCATAGTGGTCGTGGATAAACATATTAATATAATTTTGGAAAGATAGACGCGAACTCTATTTGAACGGCGGCCGTACATATACAGGGTGACATAGAAAAAAGTACCGTGCATAGGGTCAGGCGATAGATGACACTAAAATAAGAAAAAAAGTTTCCTATTAACATATATGCTCAGACGCTTAGTTTTTGAGATACAGGGTATTGAAGTTGAAACAAAAATTTCGTTCTTTGCAAATATCTCCGGAACCGTTTATCGTCCAGAAAACATATTTTGCGAACATTTTCTACTCATAGCAAGCTATGTTCTGTGCGATAAAAATTATTTTTTTTTGTCATAATTGGTGAAGATTTTGGAGGGGTAGTGCATGTTTTTCTCCCCAACTTCTACGCCACTGGAAGAAATATGGTTTTGAGACAACCATTTGAACTGCCAAAGTTTTGTACACAAAAAGGTATTTGATTATAAGCTCTAAAGTTGACCATTTTCGAGAAAAATCAACTTTTATGTTGAAAAACATGGTCAATTTTTTGGTTTTGTTACTTGTTCTAACGTTTGAATAAATTTTGTTCAATTAGTAAGGATTTACCATGTTTTTCAACATAAAAGTTGATTTTTCTCGAAAACGGTCAACTTGAGAGCTTATGGCTGGGAGTACTTTTTTTGTGTAGAAAACATTGGCGGTTCAAATAGTTGTCTAAAAACCTTTCTTTTTCCAGTGGCGTAGAAGTTGGGGAGAAAAACACCCACTACCCCTTCAAAATCTTCACCAATCATGACAAAAAAATAAATTTATCGCACGGAACATAGCTTACTATGAGTAAAAAATGCTCGCAAAAGCTGTTTCCTGTACGATAAACGGTTCCGGAGATATTTGAAAAAACGAAATTTTTGTTTCACCTTCAACACCCTATCCTGTATCTCAAAAACTAAGCGTCTGAGCATATATGTTAATGGGAACTTTTTCTCTTATTTCAGTGTCATCTATCGCCTGACACTATGCACGGTACTCTTTTCTATGTCACCCTGTAGAATGGGACGGTTAATGAGCGGTGCTCCCGTTTTCTTACTTCCCGGTTTGTATTGAAGTCGGCTGAGTTTGTAATCAACGAGCACTATACGTCATACATATTGCGACCTCCAAGGAGATAGTATTATAGCATATTCGAGACACCTTATTATATAGTCGTATTCATTCGTAGAATGCGACTATGAAGTCATACTTTTTCCTGATAATCCTCAGGTCCATGTCAATGTTTGGAAAGCGTATTATTTCGTATTTTATTTAGTCTGCCCTCACTCAAACTAATCAAATTGTTAATAAATAAGTCACTATAAAGTAACTTACGGATTAATCAAAAAAGACATCCCTCATGATCAATTTCCGTGTAGATAATGTTCAACTGAAACAGTTAAAGGTTTTTGTTACCTGTTTTCGAACTTTACTTCGAGCTTAACGAACTTTTACTTCGAGCTTACATGCATGTGATAAAAGTTGAAGGCTCGTTGTGCACTCCATTATCGCATGTTACATAATTATTTGATTGTATATTCCAGTGGCTCTCAAACAATCCCATTCTGCTGTCACTCGCTGTTAAAGTCAGTATATCAGATTTTTAAATTCGATCCTGACCATTGGGATCTTGATATATCTATGATGATTGATTCGGGTAATGTTGCGCATTTTTGTGACTAACTGTAGACTGTACTATATGCCCGTTGAGAAAGTTTCATAATTTCAAGTACCTATATTCGTAGATATCCGAAAAAAACCGAAATCTTGAAAATCGTTTTGATTATTTTCTTGGCTACATAATAAGGAAAATTTCAAACCAAATAGGGCATTTTCGCTGATTACCTGATGCTGTTTCAAATTTGCCACCCGACGTTTCTTCTTTCGTACACCGTCATCAACTTCATTTTCTCTTATAAGCGCCATATCGGATAATTGCAACTTTGAGAAGACCCTCCTATTACGTTTCTAATGATTCTAATGTATCGCAGATTCCACTTACGCTGAATGGTGGCAAAATTACGAGATGTCGAATATCAGATCTGAAAACGCTATAAGATAACGGGGAAAAAGTGACAACGTAAATGTGCAATATGTTTCGAAATGTCTCTTATAATAGAGCAAGGAAAAGTAAATAAAAGGAGATTCTTCACAATTTTAGTTTTTCGCTGATATCTACGGACACAGGTATTCGGAATCTCGAAACTTTCTCAATGGACTATTGCTAGTCACATGAACGCATGGGTTTGTCTACATCTAGCCAACATCTTATAGTTCCGAGAACCCAATGGTGGGGATAGAAGATGAAACAGCCGGTATACTGAACTGAATCGAAGGTTCAGCAAGCAAATATGTAGGGATGATAGAATATAAAAGAATTCCCAAGTATGAATCTAATACAATTTCAAGACTAACACTTTCTGTCACATCAGTTCACCCCGATTGATTTTATTTTCGCATGGAGTTCCCTGTGTTCTAGATTTTCATGTAGAATCGGCAATACTGAATTCTCTCAATATCAGTTAATTGACTGAATATTCCCTTATCCCAAGGAGGATTCATATATAAATTCGAGTTTCTTTGTAAAAACAGCTATCAACTGCTAGTGATAAATTATTTAATTAAAAAGGGTTGTCCTCTGTTTCAATAAGAACACTGATTGGAATTGATAAATAATAATATTTACGAACGTTTCAGAAAAGTATCATTAAGAATTGTGTGAGATAGGTTTGTATACCAGATATCCCATGACGTTTTGACAATACATTATATAGGAAACTGTTACAATGACAAAGGTAAAATTAGGCAGTTATGAACAGTCAAAACGGATGCTTACATCTTCTCATCTGAAGGCACGTGACCCCAACTTATTCAGTATTTCAAATGGGACAACCGGTATATTACTATGGTTTTGGGTGGACCTCTAAAAAACAAATTCAAAAATCTAGTTGTTCGCATACTACGCAACCGCTGCTAGGAACTGCAATTTCCACGAACAAGTTGATAATGATATATTTAAAGAGAAGTCATTACAAAATCATCGTTTATAAATAGAAAAATTACATTGAAGCAAAACTAAAACTCACTATTCCCCATAGATACCTACTGTTGATGAATAATCCAGTAACTTTCACATTCTACGAGAATTATGCTTGATTATCGAATACGGGAATGTTCCCAGATGCAGGATGTCTGGGATCAGCTTTAGACAAATCACCTGCTCCATTTCGAAACACATATGTGAAAAAAGTAAAATAGCGAGAACCAGGATTTTCATTATTTTTGTTTAGCCTCTCAAGGGTATTCAATGGATATTTTTGATATTTCGGTTATAATTTACAGTTCGCCATCAAATTCTTGCCATATGTTTAAAATCGATTCAATTTCAGTTTTTGCCATAGATTTGGCAAATACTTGATTTTAACATGGAATGTCCAATATATTTCCGTTTTCTTACAAGACCTGGCTTCTTTCACTACCATAAAATGAAAAAAACAGTGCAGAGATGGAAGTAATAACATTTTATCAAATCTAACCTTCTGCGGAGGAAACTGGTGTTTCCAAATATGTCTCACCACGAACTGCATCGATCGATATCTCAAAAAGTGAACATCGAATTATTTTGAAAATTTGGCAGCTGACCGAAGATAGTACTATTCATTCAAGGCATTTTTAAGATGCGGCATTTCCGCTTATACCGGAAGTCGATGACATCTTCGTTATTTTGAATGGAACACCCTATAATTTATTGCATTCTTGGTTTCTACGGGAAATTCTAGGTACATTTTATTTTGTCCTATACCTGAATACAACCGTTTTTGAGATATTTGCAATTTTATAGAAAAAGTTACAGATGCAGATAGTTGACAGTTCCTTCATAATGGCTACATATTTCGTAACGTGCTTTTCGCATTTTGTAGTCAAAGACTTAGCGCAGAGAAATACCATAAAATAAGTTTCCGATCTTGTACAGGGTGCTCACAAGGAATAGAATCTCAAACGTTGAATGCCTCACTTGCTTGATGGCCATGGATCAAATATCCATGAATGATCAATGAATGTTTAAATCAATATTGATGGAGAAAACGTAGATCTTTATGAAATACGCATCCCAGTTCAGGTAATTAAAACTGCTGAACACAACTATTGTATCATTCCGAAATAAAATTGCACGACTTGATGCAGACGATTCGCCAACCATTAAAGGTGGCAGGCTTGAGGCTTGAAGAAGAAGAATCAATTTCAGTTGAAGCCTCAAGTCTGCCCTGAAGATATCACCTGTAATGGTTAGCGAAACGTCGAAATCAAGTCGTGCTTTTGTGACACGGAATCTATCCGGAAGCCAAGAATTTTCATCATTATCAACATAAAACTTCCATTCCAATTTGACTCATTATACTGATTTCAATCGTGTCGCAATTCCCTTGAAACTGAAGTTAACCGAAACTTTGAATCACACTAGATTCAATGAAGGTGTTATGAAATGCCAACATAATGAATTTGTTGATTATTATGTATTCTACCTTAATGTACTGCGATTATTTTCTAAACAAACGAATGTTGATTCTCATTTTCATCCCCATTCAGAAATTTCATCTCAGAAAAATATACAAAGATTTTCCAGAAGATTCTATTGCAGAAGAACAATTTCAATGATTGATCCTATAATATTTTATATTGGATTCAGGAACGGGGATTATCAATGTAATAGAAATGTTATTTGTTCATTATTCTTATAGCATCGTTCAATATAGAAATTCAATCTAGTAGCAATTCATTTTGAAATTCGACTTTATCAATTTTTATCATCAGCATTTATTATCATCGTAGCGGATATAATCAACATTCACTTAAACTCCTATTTTAATCATCAGCGAATAACATGAACTCATACCGATATTTCATAAACAGTAATAATTATTATTCATGCCAAGTCGGCAAAGCGCTCGCCGCAGTTTGGAGAACGCTGGTATACCTATGTTAAATTGTTATGTAACATATCACAGAGTTCTTGTTATAGAGTTTTCTTCTCGTGTCGCACAAACCAATAAATTTGTCGCGTCAAACGCATTTGTGTTTTAGAACCGGGTTGAAATCCCGCTAAGGTTAAAGGCTGAAACATTAATTTTTGCAACAATTTCTTGCTAGATTGTCGATGGAAATATTTTACACGTTCACAATATATATTTATGAGTTAAAACTAGCCACATCCTAAAGAAGATGTTGGAACAGTTATCTTACATTGTTGTATTCAGCAAATAACACTAAGTTGGCTTTAAACCTAACTGGTTTTAATTTGTTTTAAATCACCATGATTAATTACTCTAAGACAGCTTATCTCAAAGATGATATGATAATTACATGCGGATTTCATTTGTCCACATCACTATTTCTTGGCCAATGTCCCTACGTTAGTAATTGATTGGGCAAACTGTAAAATGATAGTAACAAGGATATTTCAATAGTAATTTACTTTACGATGCCATTGGAAGCAGGTTTTTGGATACGTTTTTGATCGCATTTAATATGTAGAAAAATTTCTAAATTATTGTTCAAAGACAATCACAGTGGGAAGCGATGGAATGAAACCTATATAGAAGCTAGCTATCGTGAAAGTAGAAAAAGATATCAAACTGGAGTATAAATGAAATTGAAAAAGGAAAGTAGTAGAATGTGTGGTGTCAAATTTAATTATTCAATTATTATACATACCCAGTTGTACATCTTTTGAAATCTCTCCTCGTTTCACTAGCAGCTCTAAATGATTGTTTATTTGATGGTATTTGGTGTTTTGGCAGATCACAGGTATTGTTCGTGCATATTTGTCACAACAGTTCCACTAGATCCAAGAGCCTGTATTATCCCATAATGATACAGGTACATTACTTCTCAACTTATTGATCGTTATAAAAATAAATATTACCCATTACCGTAAACCCTACAAGTTGATGCAACACTACGGAATGTTGTTCTCGGAATATTATAAGAATGAATCTAAAACTGCACTATCTTGTTAAACGGTGAGCCTCAGAGGTCCACCTGCTCTAGTTAAACCATTCATGTTCTTCACGCAACCCCATAAAGCTTTACTGAATACTTTTATGTGAAAATGAAGGCCAAAGTGAATAGCCCTCTTCGTATTCATAAATATAAATGAATACGTACAACATATCAACATGATTATTGATCAGTATGAAAGTTTCAATTAGTATTATGATGATACAAGGAAGTCTTATGACTCTTTGGGACAGTTTCAAGTACAAGTAACAGAACCGTGAATAAAACATGTTAACAGATGTTTCCATAATAAGTTGCAAAGCTCACTTCCACACACATAATACTTGTTGATCAGTTCAATTTACGTACATTTTTGTTGTAAATAATGTTTGCTCTCCTGTTCAGATGATTCACTAGTCAATAACTCAGCGATGTTATACGTCTTTAATAGCGAATGGAATTAGGGCACATTTCATGTTTGTAATAATTCACAAAAATTCACATGATGTTTTAGTTCTATGGTGTTGACGTTTAGTTCATTATGTGCAAATTCTTCCAAAATAAATAATTAAACATGTATATATTATACGTCACTTGAAACATTTATTGACTTTGGCCTCTGGCTATCGTACCAAACGATGGATTGTGGAAATTCTTGCAGTAAATGAACCTACCTTGAATCCTCAAGTCCGTTTAGGTTCGTTTTTAATTACCTCCATTCTTCATACATGTTGGTTTTCATTCTCATCATTTAAAAAATTGATATGATTATTTTTTGACGTTTCTTAAACCAATGAAATGCTTCTTTATTTGTCGCAAGGGTAAATTTCAACCAATGATGTCATTATTATAGTGGGAATAAACCTCTTGTGATTATTCTCGGGAATGATCACTGTAGCTTTTGTTTCCTTAGCAAGTGTCAGATAGTAGTCATGATAATTACCTAAATGTGTCAACGCGTTTTATAAAATGAGTGCAAATCACCGGTTTAGTACCTTTTCTGTTGCAGAAATAACAAAAAATATTTTAGAAACTACTTCGAAAAACACTCTAATAAGTAATCTGTCGATATGGAGACAATTTAAGACCTTCACCATAGAAGGAAATTATTTTCTGGATCAATCTGCTACAGCAGCTACTCTGGCATTGATGTTTAGAGATTGGGCTTATAACATGAAAAGAATCAACGGAAATGATTATAAATAAGCAGTAATAAGGACAATATAGAATAAAACGGCAAAATCAGTTCAAGAACTTTACTTTAATAAGTATAACAGGTCCTTTGATCCTTCCCATGATATAGAATTCAAAAATGCTCGGAATGCAAGAGATGCAAAACGAAAAATTTTACAAAAACATCCTAAAAAGTACAAACAAAGTCCTGTGGCACTTTCTAATACAGAACTGTTGGAAATTTTTAACTATTGGGACGAAGATACACCTTGTGGATTGCAAAGAAAGTTTTTTCACGTTGCATCGTATGAACTAGCTTGGAGGGGAGGAGAAGCTACGAAATTTGCAGTTCATTATTTTGAAAAAGAAACCGACAATGGGATTAAATACTGGCCGTATTGAATAAAATCTCATCTTCACAAAAACTGCACAGAGTGGAGCACAAAGATGCGCTAATAGTAAATGGTTGACTCCAAACATAAATTACCCAGATGTTTGCCCTGTTTGTCTCTTTGAAAAACTAATGGGTGAACGTGAAGAAAATATTAAGGCCGAACGCTTGTTTCTCACTCCAAATTCGGCTTGGCAAACTCATGGTTCTTGGTATGAAAACGTTACTGTGGGAATAAATTCCATTCCAACACGGATGAAAGAATCCGCAGAACAAGTAGGTCTAGACACAGTTACTAAAATAATAACTAACCATTCTGCCAGATCAAGTGCAGTGAGTAACCTTTCAAAAGCAGGTGTAGGAGAACAAGAACTAATTAGGGTCACTGGTCATAATTCTGCAAGTTCGATCAAGCCATACTTACAATTGAACCAAGAACATCATTCAAATATAGTGAATAATCTTAGAGAAAATACGCAGGAGGAAACACTTAATATAACAAGGAATTCCAAATCCTCAATAAATAATGACTCTCGGAATAGTTTTAATAATTGCGTTTTTCTTTATAGTTATTTAAATTGTTGACTCTTTTGATATGTTGACAATATTCCAACGATATTTTCGTATAATAGTGGAGTAAATCTGGCGAGAAAATGGGCAAGGTTGGCGAAAATTTTACGATGCATAGCGACCCGAAAAGTTTTTTTAGGGTACCAACAACAACCTCCTGAAATTTTTATTTCCCAAAGTGGGTGCAACCCTTTTTTTTTTTTGCCAAAAAGTTTTTTTTGACATTTTTAAGGGTAGTTTAGCCACAAAAAATTAATATCTCTGGTTGTATTGAAAATTAAGAAACCAAAGTAGTACCCTTTCATGGTTAATGTCCAAGGAACTTCCAGTCCAAATTTCAAGTTGATCCGACCCCCCCCCCCTCCCCGTAATATATGTATACTCATATATGCAAGGAATCTTGCGTAACGGCTAACTCGGTCATTTTTCAACTGATTTAGCTGAAATTCGAACCTATCTTCAGTTGTTATGGTTCTGAAAATACCATTCAAATTTCAAGTGAAAATATTGAATTGTTTTCCAGAAATTCAAGTTTAAGTCAATTTTATAGTTATTTTTCAAATTAAGATATCTCATGTCATTTACATCCGATTTGAATCTGCTTTGAGAGAAAATGTGGGAATTCGCATATAGTTTCATGTCATGGAACTCATTTTTCAATGATTTTTTTTTCGGTCGAGGTCGAGGAGCGCGTAGCTGGCGAGTTAGAAAAGTGCAAACTGGTTGTACCTAATACGGCTTTACGACGACTTTTCGCGTGCCGTTTTCGCTTCATGTAGTTAGATAAGGTATCGAACCGTGCCCGACGGCCCTTCTTTTTTCGATAAATGTCCATTAAAAAGGAAACTTTAATTAAAATAGAAACAGGTACTCTCAGGTCTTAGCTACGCGCGTCTAAAGTCGCACGGTGCGACTTATCGAAGGGAATTTTCTAGCTACTCAAATATACCCGGAGCGGGTGAAAGCTAGCAGCCCACAGCCGAAAATACTTTATTACAACTGGCGCCGCCCTCACGGGGCACGAAACGGCCTCAACATAACAAGATCGAGGTAAAATGTATAAAATCGAACTGACGCGTAGCCAGCTTCTCGAGGGAAACGTCAAAATGATTATGTTCGTAGCTTATTTCATAGGACGTCTGGCGTTCATGCAATTGTGTTTTTATACAACTTGAACCTTCTAATTTCGATAGTCCAAGTGAAAATCACGGAGCCTAAAGCTCTATCAACTTCTGAGCCTCACAACATTCGTATAAAATTGCGAAATTTCGCACTTTTAGAAACTTCAAACTAATTAATTTGACACAAGTTTTGGGGATATTAATACCGAAAATAAAATGGCTAATACAAGTCGTGAAGAAAAAATTGAAAAATGAGTTCCATGACATAAAACCATATGCAAATATCTACATTTTCTCGCAAAGCAGATCCAGATCGGATGGAAATGGCATGAGATATCTTAATTTGAAAAATTACTAAAAAATTGACTTAAAGTTGAATTTCTGAAAAACTATTGAATATTTTCACTTGAAATTTATAGGGTAGTTTTAGGATCATAACACCTATCTTCAGTACTTTCCCTCTTTCTAATGTTCCGAAGGGCCATATGTCAAAGAGAAGCACAGACAATCAGTGCGTTTTTCACTTTCGAATATGTATTGAGGTAAGTCCTTTTGGATCTAATGTTCACGAAATTTCGAATTATGAATTCTTTCAATACTTTATATAACCACTTATCATTCACTGCACTCCAAATTTTTTTATTTCAACGACACTTATAACTTTTGATTCGTTTAATAAATTCATTTGATCAAATCCTTTCCACTTTAGGTTTTCCATTCTTCTAAGCAGTTTGAGAGTTTTTTCAGAATAGTTCACCTATAAATGGATTTTTGAGAATTCTTTAAGTAGATTATGTTCATACACTACACCTTACTTAGATGTTTTTATGAATTCTCCTTTCATTACTCCAAAATAAAATTTCAGAACGTCTCAGTCAAATTTGACAACATAATTATTATTAACGTTAGAAAGTGGACTTTAAATCACAATTCCCAGACATTCATTTCTATGATTCTTTTATGTTATTCCTTAGAAGGGAGAGTATGTGTGGTGTAACGTATCTCATTTTTATCTATGACTATTTATAGATTGTTTCATATATACATTTCAGCAAGGTGTATGATAGTTCCCCTAGCTACGATTTTATAGCTACAACTCATTTCGAGTTATAAAATTACATTCAATAACATTTATAACTCATCACAATGAAAACTATTTAGCTTTATATCGGACATACAATGAATACTTTCAATTCAGTTAGATGAAGGATATTGTTTTTTAAATTTCCATGTGAATATCGTATCCTAATATTTGAGGCGCGGTTAGTTAGTATATTCTGAGGGTGCTTTCTTGCCTTTCCATATGAAAATATTCGAAATCACGTATGTATAACCGTGTAGGCCTCGGCCACTGGCTAGATCCCTATTTTTGCAGATGATTGATAGGTTTAATATACAAATACTTGACAGTAAGGTCCAACAAAGCCCTGGTCGTACCTAAAAGATCGTTTACCGCTTGCATATATTAACAACTGACTGAGATTAATGGTTGCAGTCGATATGTTGTGCTTGTTCTATCATTCTTTCCACATCTTCTGGGGTAAAGGTTTTCGTAACTTTTTTCCTCTTCTCAATGATGACATAGTCTTGGTCATATGATAGATATGAACGACCACTTACGAGCAATTTTTGCTGGACTGCATCGAACTTTCTAGTCACCACCAGATTGCCAAAAGAACCATCTGACTCTTATTTTGGCCAATACTCTTATCGGAACAGATAGTGAGGACGGGTTTCCTCGGTAAACGTTCACCAACCGTCATCAATATCGAGCCTATTTCGTTCCCACCTGATTTGCAATGTTTTCCGACCATAGACACTAGGCTGTGCCAGAAAAAGTCGATATTTTTTCATTCCCCGTTCAAATTCATTCAAGTCCCCCAAATTTGAAGCAAATCGGTTAATTTTTAGATAGATTTTTTGCCCAAAACGTGTTTTTTGGAGTTTTTTGTCAATTTTTGAGAGGTTCCATAACACTGTTCTACAATAACAGGATGTTTGACACTTGGGAGACAATATTACATTGAAACACAAAGTATTTAATGCATTTCAGTCGCCACATCCACTTTCCCCCAGATATATCGGCGGAAAAAAACATTTTTTTAAGGCCTGAAAACTGTAATTTCAACTTCCAACTTAAATAACTTCATATTTGAAGGTTCGTGATGCGTCATATGCTCTTTTAACATAGTCTAGTATCACGTTGCATTAATTGAATTGATAATTTCAGAGAAAATCGCCCATCACTTATGAAATTCTACACTCGAGTGAAAAACACAGAAAATGCACCAAAATGGCAAAAATTCAGAGTGCCATAACTCGTTTGCGTTCAGTCGAAAATAGATGAATCTTTGAGTTCTAAAAAGGTTAGAATCTTTCCTTTAATGTGATGCTACTTAATGTGATACCAAATCCATTCCACCCCCTCCCATCCCGCTAAGAAAAATACGTTCCTGGTGTCAAAAAATGTCCCACTTTGACAGCTCGTAGCTGGTTAAAAGGTTATTATTAAATCCAAATTCGGACACCGAATTAGAGATGTGGAGAACGCGTTGTATCGATGAACTATTCTCTCAACATACACGTAACTTGTTGAACAGATTTGACGTGAACTGCGACTTTTTAACTGAAGATCCATCTGCGTGGAAAAGCAACGAGTCTTATATAGAAGCGAAAGGAAAATTTTCATTTTTGCGCGTTACGAATGACACCGCGGAAAGAGGTATAGAGTTAATTACAAAATATAATTCCGATTTGACGAAGAACGGAGAGCAAAAGCAGTACCTGTTGAAAGTTGTCGAAGAACACAAGCAGCGAATTCCAAGCGTTGCGTAAAAAGCGATAATGTGATGTACAAATTATTAAATATTTGATTATAAATTATTATCATTATTAGCTTTATGACTCGTCGATTAATTTTATAAAGATTCATTGATTGAGGTACAAAATTGGCAAAGTTGTGGCCAAAAAAAAAAGATAAATGGTACTTTTTTCTGAAAAATTCATAACTTCCCGCCAAATCATCGTAGGGACTCAAATTTTTAGGGAACTCAAAGAAAAAAGATTGTAATTCATTGACCTGTTGCTTGATTGAGTCCATGATTCTTCCGGCTCGGCCTACGAGCTGTCAAAGTGGGACATTTTTCGACACAGGAACATATTTTTCTTAGCGGAGTGGGAGGGGGTGGAATGGAATTGGTATCACATTGACTAGCATCACAATAAAGGGAAGGTCCAATCCTTTCCAGAACTCTAAGATTCATTCATTTTCGACTAAATGCAACCGGGTTAAGGCACTCTGAATTTTTGCCATTTTTGGTGCATTTTCAAGAGGAGCGTTTCTCCACTCGAGTGTAGATTATCATAACTGAGGGGCGATTTTCTCTGGAATTATCAATTCAATTAATGCCACGTGATACTAGACTACGTTAAAAGAGCATATGGACGCATCACGAACCTGGAAATATGTAGTTATAGAAGTTCAAAGTTCAAATTAAAGTTTTTGGGCCTTAAAAAAAATGGTTCTTTTCGCCATACATCTGTCGGAAAGTGGATGTGGCGACTGAAATTCATTAAATTCTTTGTGTTTGAATGTGAAAATATCTCCCAAGTGTCAAACATCCCGTTATTGTAGAACATTGTTAAGAAACCTCTTAAAAATTGAGGAAAAACTTCAAAAATCACGTTTTGGGCTTGATGCACCTCTAAATATTAACCGATTTGTTTCAAATTTGGGGACCTGATTGAATTTGAACGGGGAATGATATACTCGGAGAAGAGCGGAATAAAATAATATCGATTTTTTTTGGCACAGCCTGATAGACACATAATACTATCATCCGTATTGCACAAGTGAATGCAAAAGTTATACAAACACAGTTGCCAAATTTAAAAAACACATTTCAAACATTTTACTCAACCGTCAAAATATTACTTAGCATAACAAACAAATGAAAATACTTGCATATTATATTAGATATATCTATATAATACAGACATAGACACACTGTTGTAACAGGCTTGTATAACTTATATGAAAATACTTGATACCGGGTTAAGTGGTAGAGCAGAGAAGAGCTGATCTTGATCAGCTATTATCTGAACTTCGCCCGATGAAATTTCCATCAAATTAATTTAAAGCATAATTTTGTATATTTACTGTAAAACTGGAAATTAAATAAAGACATATTATTATTATTATTATTATTATTATTATTATTATTATTATTATTATTATAATTAAACATTTGAGTATGCGTCAGAGTTGGCAGGAAAATGACTTGTTGCAGGTCCATTGAAATTACTACTTGGTTGCTATCAGCCTGCTGGCTAGTAATAATATTTTGCCGCATCTTTTCTCTCACTAATTCTGCCTTGCGATGGTGAAGTCCGAGCTTAGTTACGAACTGATTTTTTTCTGATGGAAGTGCAGTTTTTATCTGTGAATCCAACAAATCATAAACGGAACAGATATCCGTTCTTGGTTTGCCAAAACGTAAGTGTGAATACTCTTTCTTGAATACAGTGTAATAAGCCCTGTAATTCACAGCTGTGTTAGGATATATCATTTCATAAGCAAGAAACATTCTATTTACATCTAAATCAGGACTCAAACATTTTTACTGAACTTATTCCTGCTGTAATGATTTCCTCCAGAAGGGAATGATTCAATTTGTTCTTTCATGGTCGATCTGGAATCGCTGGTCAACTCTACAGGTTTCTTGCCTCCTCTTGTTCCTATGTAAGTAGTCTCGCCTTCCTTCTCCCGTTCGATAAGAACTTGCACGGCCTTGTGGGAAATTTGAAAAACGTTTTCGAAGGTAGCACGACATACTCGGACAATATCACCTCTTTCATCCGGTAACGTGTAATTTGCAGTACACTGTCGTATATTTTCTTCAAGGGATCCATGAGGCCGACGCTATACAGAAGTCACATGTAGAAGTCCCATAAAGAACGAGCCTTGCTTTGGTTTATCACCTAGGGCGTAATAATTCTCGAATAGTTTTTTCAGCTCACCACTTTTGAGACGTTTACTTTCGTATTTACATAAGCAGGTCACAACTAAGTATGGTGTCTTGCCTTCTCCTGAATTTCTGCTACGTTTCTTGGAAGCACGCAAACTTCCTTTTCCACTTTCCGTCTCAAACTACTTTACACTATTGAGTTCATATTGATTAACGGATGTCCCTGGAAGAATGTAATCGTGAGATCACTTATAAAAACTTATGCAATATAATTCTACTAAAACCACTCAGAAACAACACAAGATGTTAACCGAGTAAAAATGAAGCGTGAGGCGGAAGCTGGAGCGATTGCAGGTTTTGCTGAAATGGCACTTGGACCTTAGAAACGCACAGCAGGAGTTATACCCTGCGGGATCTATTGAATTTTTTTCCAACCAAACTGAGTATTCAGCACTTATTCCTTTTTGAATAATGTTAGGCATGGCACATAGATCGTTTTCAACGTACTTTACAATAGACACAATTAACGGAGAATTCCAGATGCTCCAACACCATCTAACTATAGATAGATAGATGTTCCACTAATATCAAGTATTGACTCGTAAATTTGTCTCACTTCCAAGAACTGACGGCGAGTGTCAGTGTAACTAGACTACCAGATGACGACACCCTACCAAAGTAAATATAATAAATATCTCTTGTAAAGTACTTATAAGTTGTGAGGTTTCTCTAGATCGAACAGTCACATCACAATCCTATTGTTCTGGATCGCTGTTTCGCATTTTTGGGTTCATTAGCAGAACGACACTTCATGAGGGTTCGAGTAATCTGCGAGTCAATACTTGGTATATCAAATATCTATTTTTTGTAGGTAGCTGGCTTCGGAACATCTAGGGTTCTCTTACAATGCTGTCTACGGTTTCTATCATACCTCGATAGAATAGTCAACCAATAGCATCACAACCTTACCCGGTTTGCTGATGAGCCCGAGAAGGTGAAGTAGCTTTTCAGAACTATATGATTCCGATTCCACTTTTCGATCTAGAGAAACCTTGACATTCGTAGTACTCAACAAGAGATCTATATTATATTTTGCAAGGACAGATGAACTCAGAATTCAAATTCTCCCCGAAATTGATACTTTCATAAAGTTGAATTGAAGGATATCGGAATATGAGTCATACATGAATATCTCAGTTTGTTATTTGCATAAACTTTGGTTTTGGTATCTATTAGCGGTACCACACAAATGGACCCTCTTATAGCACAGTTTTGAAATCACAACATCTCAAACTATTCCAGAGCTCTTACCTCGCAGTCAATTAACCGTTTTTCTAAATAAGAAATCCATACCCTAATCAGGGAATTCAAATTTTTCAGACATAATTTATATACCCTGATCTAACCATATTGATCAACTGCATGGAAACACACAAACTTACATGATTTTTCTTAATAACTACTGTTTACATACAAACTTTTCAAAAATTTGGTTCTTATCACCTGTTGGGAAATCACGACTCAAAAACGCTGCCTTATAGGAATATCATTTGAACCAAACAAAAAAACCGTATATCATAACATTATAAGAGACCTAACCTTCTCAAAAATTATAGTACATAAGTTAGTTTCTGAACTTAAATTTCATTCTTCTATTGGATAATATAATCAAACATATTCTGAATACACTTGTGTTTGGTCTCAAAAGAAACTGGTGTTAACAATACCAACCAAATAAAAAATATTTCATGTTTCAAATCATAATAATTATGTTTATTCATTTTATTCGTTTTCATTTTTCCCTGCGGCGCTGGTCATATGAGTGAAAATTTTTTGCATTGAATCTAATTCGATCTCACTACAGAAACAGAATTCTACCACTTCACATACAGTAGCTTATATGAATTTACAAATACCGTAGGAAACACATGAAACAATAATGGTTTATCAATGCAAATCTACTAACTATGAAGCTATTGATAACTGAGAATCAATATATTGATGAGGGCTCACGGATGCATTATTTTATGATTGATCAATAGCGTTATCTCAATCGCCATGTGATGAAATGGTTACCACTTAACCTTCTAATATTAAATTATTGTACTTACTAGCATTCAACAATAAATGAAAATAATGCCGTTATTCAACAATTTATTGTTCAAATATGCTATTCGACATAAATTGTTTTACAACATGTTAGTATTAACACTTAACCTTGGCAACTTCAAGTTTATAGTATCAAAATATTCATGTAACTAACAGTTAACTTTTAATTCTGTAATTTGAAATTATGGCAACAACTGATGAGGTCTTTAACACTTTTATATTTATGCCCAGTTGTAGGTTCTTCGAATCATTCGTAGTTTCGCAGTAACCACGATGGATGAACCCTACGTATTACAATGGTTGTATTATAACAGGTGTCCTTGGAATGGTTCACGTTTGGTTATCGTAGAATAATAAATTTAAAAACAAAGCAATTCTGAAACTCAGGAATACCATGAAATCACTTAATACTGAGCATACGGGATTATTGCGGATTTATTACATTCAGAGAATTTTAGATGAACCAATTCAGTGTGTACTCACTAGTATGGAAATGATTCCATAATTGAATATCACTTGAATATGTCGAACGATTCATGAATACAGCTCTATATGAATGAATATCTTCCTTTAACGGTCATTAAAACATTCTGAGGTTCCCATACGTATTCTGGAACCATTATTTTTTTCACATGTCAAAATGTGACGTTCTGTCTATTCCAACTAATAGGTATAAGTAATTTTAGCCAATCATTTGGTATCATACTGATGAAACTGGCTCGATCTTGATGAAACTTTATTTACATTGAACATGTTAGATTCACCTGCGTATCTTAAACTGTGAACAACAAGTTCTTCAAAACCTATTGGGTAAATATTTATCTTCAACATTTTAACTTTCTACTTCTCTCGGTAGGTCTGTATAGTAGGCGCCCCCAGTTGCTCCAAATCAAAAAAAAATAATTGAATATTTTGTACTTTTTATGTGCTAACTTGGTCCCCAACTTAAACATTTCGTGCTACAAAAATATATAAGAAAACACGGGTTTGAAGAGTGGGAGCGCTAGGTAGACGTCTTTTTGGCACCCCCTTAACTAAAAACATAAACTAAATTTGTGAAAATAATTGAATATTTTGTACTTTTTATGTGCTGATTTGGTCCCAAACTTAAACATTTCGTCCTACAAAAATGTATAAGAAAACACGGGTTTAAAGAGTGGGGGCGCTAGGTAAACGTCTTTTTGGCGCCCCCTTAACTAAAAACATAAACTGAATTTGTTAAAATAACTGAATATTTTGTAGTCATGACGCATTTTTTACAGTGATAAACAAATGTAAATTGTGCTGAATAATTTGAAACAATCGGAAAACGAATTTTTTATTACGTAGGGAGTCTTTTTGGTCAAAGATTGTTTTTATTAGGCTACTCTTCGTTCACTTTCGTTCGACGGTATACGATGTACAGTGGAAGGATTTTTCTTTCCTTCATGACGCCTTTTGTTCGGCTTAGCAGATCGTCCATCTCGACCCAGGACTGATTCGGTCTGCGTCCAAACGTCTTGTAATGCCCTATGGTGTTCTCGTTGAATACTCGCAAAGACCTTGGATGTTGGTAGTGGATGACGGAAGACAATTCGAAGATATCTTTCGTAAAAATAGGTAACTCAATGTGTGTCGATATAGTTTGCAATACCACTTCGGTGGAATTCTGGCCGACACAAATATCCAGTAGGAGAAAAGCACCTGCAAGATACAATAGTGTCCCACATTAACTTAGAATGTATATTTTTATACAGATATATATAGTTAAGGGAAAAATTCCATCGACAGCGTATAGATTGTTGAGTTATTAAGCACAAAGCAATATAAACAAATACAAATTATATAATCAATTATGCGATTACGTATTATTTAATATAACATCTAATATAAGATTATAGTTTTGTTGTAGAAGCTGAGCACTCAAGTTTTGACCGTTGATCAGCTCGAAAGGTATCGTGATGTGAGTGCTATCCTGAACGCTCGCCGAGCAATCGTTTTCGCAGAAGGCCGAGTTTTGCTTGCATGATATCGGGTTAATAGTACTTTTTGATACATCTCGAGGGAAAAGTGCATTGACTAGACGTCTTATAAGCACCCCCCCCCCCCACCCCCAGTTACAATGAATTCTGAAAATGTTAATTGCAAGTATACAATTATCCTTATACATGTAAGTCAAGTACATAATTAGCACATAAATCTGGTGTTATGTGAAAGTACTTTTGATACATATCAAGTAAAAAGTACATTGACTAGACGTCTTACCACCGCGCCGCCAGTAAAAATTAATGTCAAAAATGTTAATTGCAAGTTCGGAATTCTGCTTATGCGTATAAGTCGAGTACATAATTAGCACATAAATCTGGTGTTATTCGAAAGTACGTTTGATACATATCGATTAAAAAGTACATTGACTAGACGTCTTACCAGCGCGCCCCCCAGTTAAAACGCATTTCGAATTGCAAGTATACAATTATCCTCATGCATATAAGTCGAGTACATAATTAGCACATAAATTTGATGTTGTTCAAAGTTACTTTTTGAATAACATCATATTTATGTGCTTGATATGTACTCGACTTATATGCAAAAGGAGATTTTTGTACTTGCATTTAACATTTTCAATATCTATTTTAACTGGGGTACTTTTTGAGTACATATTAAACATGTAAAAATGATTAACACGTAAATTTTGATGAGTATTTAATGACATGTTTCTTTTTTTGTTTAAAAAACCAAAGATATGTTTATTAAGTTTAAAAGAAGTGCGTCCGCAATTAGACTCTGCGAAACTCAATTTCTAAATGGTCCAGGACACTTTTGATTATGCTCTCCATAGAGCACATAAATAGCACAAAATTATACGCATATTGTTAATTATTTTGTTCATGTTTTTGGTTAAGGGAGCGCCAAAAAGGCGTCTACCTAGCGCCCCCACACTTCAAACCCGTGTTTTTTTTTACATATTTTTGTAGCACGAAATGTTTAAGTTTGGGACCAAATTAGCACATAAAAAGTACAAAATATTCAATTATTTTAACAAATTTAGTTTATGTTTTTAGTTAAGGGGGCGCCAAAAAGACGTCTACCTAACGCCCCCACTCTTCAAACCCGTGTTTTCTTATATATTTTTGCAGCACGAAATGTTTAAGTTTGGGACCAAATAAGCACATAAAAAGTACAAAATATTCAATTTTTTTTTCGATTTGGAGCAAGTGGGGGCGGGGCGCCTACTATACAGACCTACTTAGTATAAGGAAAGTATTGTAACCCATTTAAAAAAAATTCCCACATTTTCGCCAACATATCCGTTTTGTCCTTTATGAATCCATCTATACTGATTTGAAATGATGTTTATGTGTGCGTATTCATTTGTATGGTCATATATGCGTATTTGCTTATGCGCGTGTATCAAAGTGGATGTGATTACGCTATTGGTAGTATGGGTTACAAAATTTGCTCACCGCTATAGTACAAAAACGGAACTGTACTGCTTGAGTTGCAATAGCCCACCTGCAAGTGGTACATTTGACATACATCTTCAGTATTCAAAATGTAACTATAGTACCTCATTAAACCATTTTGAGAACAGTATTTTTCTGGTTATGAATATATATCATACGAATACATTTGATCTGCAGAAGTGCCCGACATTTCGAAATTTAGCATTATAAACCTCTTTCGAAACGTTCATTGTGATTCAACTGATTATTATACAATAAATTCAATAGAACGGCAAAATAAACAACTACAGATGTATAATTATCACTTCTACCATAGAAAATCAAAGTTCAATGGAGAAAACCAAACGGAGACAAAACAGTCCCAAACTGTTTTGGGCTGGTACTTATATGTAGATCTTCATTCAGCACATGTTATTCACATCAGATGGGTAAATGATGGAACAATTTGAGAAAGTGGAAATTTGATTCAATAAGACAGCAAAATAAACAACTAAACTTATGGACAACCAATGACTGTTATTGATGTATCTACATAGTCATTCTACATTGGAGAAAAACAAAACGTTGGTAAAGTTTCCTTTATGGAATAATGTTCTGCTCACAACAACCATCAAATCTGTTTCCAATAATCCTCCGAACTACTCGAGTAAACAACTTATTCTTGTATGAAGATAAAGTCTCAAAGCACTGGTATGTATTTGAAGAATGTATTCAATAATGTTCTAAGTATCCGATAGATGCAACAGCATTATGATAACCTATAAGCTAATAATACATATTTGTCTACCTATAATTATTGATATCGCCAATTACTGCAATTAGGATTCCGAAAAGAAATCGGAAACGTCATTCTCATGATGGAATACTAGTACGCTAGCGAGAAGGGTTTCAATTCCATAAATAATTGTACTGCTAATTAATTTGGGTTGGATATAAATCACAAGTCGCATAGCCACGTCCAGTTTTTTCATATTAGTATATTCATAAAGTGATAGCGAATACTAGTTATCGTAACGGCTCCATGAATCGAGTTATGTAATTATTTGCAGTGATTTAAAATTGCGCGTCAGTACCATTCGTGGTTCTTGTCTACATAAGCACGTCTGGAATATCAGGTTTAATATTTTCAATTAGGTGATTCGTAAAAAATTGACCCAATAATTGATAGGCATAGCTGCGGGAGACGATCCTTAACTGTAATTCCCTAGACATCAACATTTAATCAAATCGGAATAATCTACTAATTGTATGGAATTAGTTATCCAGAAGCGAACCTACAACTACTTCTTTAATTATACTTATTGTTCGTATTTGCCTACAGCATTATGATAAATTGAATTCTCCTAAAAATCGATTTGTGATTTATATTGGATTTAAATTGATGATGAATAACTGTTTTAATCATTAGCTTACTATGGTTTATTGGGTTACTTGTATGACCGAGAGCTAAGAATCAAGATTCTTCCCACCTTGGAGATATCGGTATACTGTTATTGAGCAACGCCATAGCTACATTTTCACTTCCTGACAGATACTTTATTAGCTCCAATATATGTATATAGGGAACTGGAGTTTTCGTGAAGGGGACGTAGATTAGGAGGTCTGTATAGTAGGCGCCCCCACTTGCTCCAAATCAAAAAAAAAATAATTGAATATTTTGTACTTTTTATGTGCTAATTTGGTCCCCAACTTAAACATTTCGTGCTACAAAAATATATAAGAAAACACGGGTTTGAAGAGTGGGGGCGCTAGGTAGACGTCTTTTTGGCGCCCCCTTAACTAAAAACATGAACTAAATTTGCTAAAATAATTGAACATTTTGTACTTTTTATGTGCTAATTTGGTCCCAAACTTAAACATTTCGTGCTACAAAAATATATAAGAAAACACGGGTATGAAGAGTGGGGGCGCTAGGTAGACGTCTTTTTGGCGCCCCCTTAACTAAAAACATAAACTAAATTTGTTAAAATAATTGAATATTTTGTACTTTTTATGTGCTAATTTGGTCCCAAACTTAAACATTTCGTGCTACAAAAATATATAAAAAAACACGGGTTTGAAGAGTGGGGGCGCTAGGTAGACGCCTTTTTGGCGCTCCCTCAACTAAAAACATAAACAAAATAATTAACAATATGCGTATAATTTTGTGCTATTTATGTGCTCTATGGAGAGCATAATCAAAAGTGTCCTGGACCATTTAGAAATTGATTTTCGCAGTGTTTAATTGCGGACGCACTTCTTTTAAACTTAATAAACATGTCTTTGGTTTTTTAAACAAAAAAAGAAACATGTCATTAAATGCTCATCAAAATTTACATGTTGATCATTTTACATGTTTAATATGTTAAATGCAAGTACAAAAATCTCCTTTTGCATGTAAGTCGAGTACATAATAAGCACATAAATATGATGTTATTCAAAAAGTAACTTTGAACAAAATCAAATTTATGTGCTAATTATATACTCGACTTATATGCATAAGGATAATTGTATACTTGCAATTAACATTTTAGAAATGCGTTTTAACTGGGGGGCGCGCTGGTAAGACGTCTAGTCATTGTACATCTTAATCGATATGCATTAAAAGTACTTTTGAATAACACCAGATTTATGTGCTAATTATGTACTTGACTCACATGTATAAGGATAATTGTATACTTGCAATTAACATTTTCAGAATTCATTGTAACTGGGGGGGGGGGTGCTTATAAGACATCTAGTCAATATACTTTTCCCTCGAGATGTATCAAAAAGTACTTTTAACCCGATATCATGCAAGCAAAACTCGGCCTTCTGCGAAAAGATTGCTCGGCGAGCGTTCAGGACAGCACTCACATCACGATACCTTTCGAGCTGATCAACGGTCAAAACTTGAATGCTCAGCTTCTACAACAAAACTATAATCTTATATTAGATGTTATATTGAATAATACGTAATCGAATAATTGATTATATAATTTGAATTTGTTTATATTGCTTTGTGCTTAATAACTCAACAATCTATACGCTGTCGATAGAATTTTTCCCTTAGCTATATATATTTGTATAAAAATATACATTCTAAGTTAATGCGGGATACTATTGTATCTTGCAGTTGCTTCTCTTCTACTGGATATTTGTGTCGGCCAGAATTCTACCGAAGTGGTATTGCAAACTATACCGACACACATTGAGTTACCTATTTTTTCGAAAGACATCTTCGAATTGTCTTCCGTCATCCACTACCAACATCCAAGGTCGTTGCGAGTATTCAACGAGAACGCCATAGGGCATTACAAGACGTTTGGACGCAGACCGAATCAGTCTTGGGTCGAGATGAACGATCTGCTAAGCCGAACAAAAGGCGTCATGAAGGAAAGAAAAATCCTTCCACTGTACATCGTATACCGTCGAACGAAAGTGAACGAAGAGTAGCCTAATGAATACAATCTTTGACCAAAAAGACTCCCTACGTAATAAAAAATTCGTTTTCTGATTATTCAGCACAATTTACATTTGTTTATCACTGTAAAAAATGCGTCATGATTATGACGCTTTTGTCCTTATTTTTGAGTCACTTCAAACAATTTTCATCCAAGTAGATAATTAGCACATAAATCTGGTGTTATGTAAAAGTATTTTGATACATATCAAATGAGAAGTACATTGACTAGGTGTCTTACCACCGCGCCCCCCAGTAAAAATTAATGTCGAAAATGTTAATTGCAAGTTCGGAATTCTGCTTATGCGTATAAGTCGAGTACATAATTAGCACATAAATCTGGGATTATTCAAAAGTACTTTTAATACATATCGATTAAAAAGTACATTGACTAGACGTCTTACCAGCGCGCCCCCCAGTTGAAACGCATTTCGAAAATGTTAATTGCAAGTATACAATTATCCTTATGCATATAAGTACATAATTAGCACATAAATTTGATGTTGTTTAAAGTTACTTTTTGAACATCATATTTATGTGCTTATTATGTACTCGACTTATATGCAAAAGGAGATTTTTGTACTTGCATTTAACATTTTCAATATCTATTTTAACTGGGGTACTTTTTGAGTACATATTAAACATGTAAAATGATCAACATGTAAATTTTGATGAGCATTCAATGACATGTTTCTTTTTTTGTTTTAAAAACCAAAGATATGTTTATTAAGTTTAAAAGAAGTGCGTCCGCAATTACACACTGCGAAAATCAATTTCTAAATGGTCCAGGAAACTTTTGATTATGCTCTCCATAGAGCACATAAATAGCACAAAATTATGCGCATATTGTTAACTATTTTGTTTATGTTTTTAGTTAAGGGAGCGCCAAAAAGGCGTCAACCTAGCGCCCCCACTCTTCAAACCCGTGTTTTTTTATATATTTTTGTAGCACGAAATGTTTAAGTTTGGGACGAAATTAGCACATAAAAAGTACAAAATATTGAATTATTTTAACAAATTTAGTTTATGTTTTTAGTTAAGGGGGCGCCAAAAAGACGTCTACCTAGCACCCCCACTCTTCAATCCCGTGTTTTCTCATATATTTTTGTAGCACGAAATGTTTGAGTTTAGGACCAAATTAGCACATGAAAAGTACAAAATATTCAATTATTTTTTTTTGATTTGGAGCAAGTGGGGGCGCCTACTATACAGACCTTAGATTAGGGTCATTTCTGGATTTCCAGTCCAGGGTGTTCACCAATTATACCACTTTGGTCCCGTTAGATTTTTACATTTTTTGTAAATGTAAACCTTTCAAAGGATAGTAGATCTTTGATGAACACAATGCGATTCGATGCCCTACCATAGATCAACTATTCACGCATTGGTAAATACCCTGGACTGGAAATCGAAAAATGTGGGTTCGAATCCTGCCTATTGTTCAATCTTCTACGTTTATTCATCTATATAATCCTATGTTGAATTATCTAAGTTATCTTCGTAATTCAGAAAATTTAATTCTATATCTCTCAAGTTATATACACGAAATTGTGGCCAATTAGGCAAAGAAACTTTAAAATCGTTTATACTTAACCAGAACAATTCTCAGTAAGTTCTATTGAAATATATAAGAACCGGGATGCTGTCATTGAATAAGAACTGTCAAGTAACTGCCAACCATAGCAGTACTTTAACCTACAATCCTTACTTCAAAAACGACTGAACTTTAGATGAATGTGCGTGAATAGTTGATCTATGGTAGGGCATCGAATCGCATTGTGTTCATCAATGATCTACTATCCTTTCAGAGGTTTATATTTACAAAAAATATAAAAATCTAACAGGACCGAAGTGGTGTAGTTGGTAATGGTCCTTTTGAGGACCGAAACCACACAACGCGGATCAATACCCGAGAATCTAGTTCTACATATATATATATATATATATATATATATATATATATATATATATATATATATATATATATATATATGTATGGCCATAAGTATAGCACAAGAAACAAAAACTTAGAAAATTCCACCGCGCTTGCTAAACATTGCTTTGATTATAACCATCAATTTGATTACAAGAATGTTAATATTTTAACTAAGGAAACCAATTATTATAAAAGATCTATTCTGGAGATGATTCATATAAAACGTGACTTCAAGTCTGTTAATCATAGGAGTGACGTTCAAACACTAAGTCATATTTATACTAATTTAATTAATTAATATTCTTGCAAATTCCTACTTACGTCCTTATAAATTGTATAAGTTTACTTTAGGTAGAATTGTCTAAAGTATTTCTCACAGGCCAGAGACCTTCTTTTTACACCTAATAAATTATGACATCTGGCGCTTAAATGAACACTTGAGATGGTCTCGTCTGTTAGCAAAGAGGATAGAACTCTTTGTCTGTTAGTCTCTCGCAGACATTTATGAAATGTGTTCGTATTTATTGATGATTCTACTTAATAGTGAATTTTTAATTTTTACGCTGCAACATTGCTGTGTTATAGTTCCGATTTCATGTCTCCGTTCATTTCGCGACGTTGGCATTTAAACGAAATTTGTGCGATAAGGACGCTTTGTGTTATTACAGTATTTCTAAGTAATCAGGTTATTGTATTAATAAGTCTTCTGATGATGGTCGTGAGACCGAAACGTACGTAAAGACGAGGGTAGAAATAAAAATATATGTGTTAATGTGACCTATTTCCCGAGAATTGTGTATTAATTCATACGTGGGTCAAGAATCTTTATTATATATATATATATATATATATATATATATATATATATATATATATATATATATACTTTTTTTTTACATACAATCCTGGTCGGGGCTGCTGCGAGCTCCGACGACATCGCAGCAGTCGCGCCAGAAAAACCTAAAAGGTGGTTAACCGAAGCTACTCCTCCCCACTGGTCGGTACGTAGCTTCAGGTTCCTAAATCGTGTGCCCCCAGTATTCTAATTGAACCCAGAATGACTGCCTTTTGCATCCGGTCTATCAAGATCTGCGCCGAGTTCTCACAGGCCGGAATGATCTTCAAGTTTGAACGCAGCGAAGACCGAATTCCGCCCAAAACACCGATGATCAGAACACCAATACGACCTTGTGGCCTGGGTATAGCGTGCGGAGCTCGAACAGGAGATCTTGATATTTTCTCCATTTTTCCTCCTCTTTCAAGACTATGTTCTTCTCTGCCGGAGCGGAGAATTCGATGACATACATAGTCTTGATTAGTTTATCGAGGAGGACAAGGTCAGGCCTATTTGCTTGTATGGACCTGACGGTCGGAAACGGGAAATTCCAGAAGATCTGGCATTTTTCGTTTTCGACAACGGACTCAATATCTCCTGGCATGTAAGGCAGCACCGGCTCTAGGTCTATTCCGTAGGAGTGGCTTAGATGGTAATACAACACCCGTAGGGCTGAATTATGGCGATGGGTATACGCCGAGGCCGCTTTCGTCGGACATGCCGACAGAACGTGGAAAAGCGTCTCAGGCGCCTTTCGACAGGCCCTGCAGCTGACATCAGGGACCTGCACACCCATCACATTGCGACGATAGAACAAGGTGTTAATTACGCCATCTTGGCAAGCTGCGGTAAATCCCTCAGTCTCGGATGTAAGCCCGGCTGACCTTAGGTAGCCGAAGGTCAGCCTAGTTGACAAGCCGAGCGTTTCGATGTTTCGATAGAAAACAACGTGTATCGGCTTGTCAACATGCCGCCTGAGCATAAGATCTTGCTCCGCGGCATTTATCTGGGCTTTCAGGAATATATATATATATATATATGTAGAACTGGATTCTCGGGTATTGATCCGCGTTGTGTGGTTTCGGTCCTCAAAAGGACCGAAACCACACAACGCGGATCAATACCCGAGAATCCAGTTCTACACATTACGTCCGCGAGAACCTAAGAAGAAACATATAGATATATATATATATATATATATATATATATATATATATATATATATATATATATATATATATATATATATATATATATATATATATATATATATATATATATATATATATATATATATATATATATATATATATATATATATATATATATATATATATATATGTGGGTTCGAATCCCGCCTATGGTTCAATCTTTTACGTTTATTCATCTTTATAATCCTATGTTAAATTTTCTAAGTTATCTTCATAGTTCAGAAAATTTAATTCTATATCTCTTAAGTTACATACACGATAGTGGCCAATTAGGCAAAGAAACTTTAAACTCATATATATATATATATATATATAAACAAGTTTAAAGTTTCTTTGCCTAATTGGCCACTATCGTGTATGTAACTTAAGAGATATAGAATTAAAGAAAATTTAATTCTATATCTCTTAAGTTATATATATATATATATATATTCCATTTATATTTTCTTTGCCGTTATATTTAATTATTTAAATTATTTTTCTTAGGCGTAGCGGTTAATTAATACACATAGATTATAAAACCATCTTTACTAGTTTCAGGACTTAGATCCCATCATCAGAAGAAATTCTCTCTACAAAAATATATATTGTTCAATATGACTAGTGTTCACATTTAGGTTATTACTTTAAAATCGTGAAAAAACAAGTACGTGTATATATAAAAACATAAATTATGAGCAATGACTATTCTAGCATGCACTATTTTTACTTGTATATACCTATAAATACACTTACACCACTAATTAACCTAACATACTCGTACGTAAATCAGTTCAACTATCTCTGTTAACTTCTAAAATTCGGTCTGAAATGATTCGATTTATCGACTGTTGCGTTTTTGCACTATTCCACAAGATAATCTCAAACTACCATCTGTTATGATTTTATGTTGTTTTGAAATTTTACGTTATAATATTATAAATATTTCCTAGCCCTTTGATGTCTGATCGGTCATTAATACTATTTTTTTTTTATTTATGTGTAACATTTCAAGTACTTCTCTGACTTTTTGGTTGTGTTCTACTGTTAAGATTCTATAATCGTTTAAATTGAAAGTATGTTTAGTTTCTGTTTCAGGTTTTTCTAACGCTGTTACATTTTTCGAATATTTACGGCCTTTTATTCTTCCCGAAATATATTGTAATATAATAAGATTCTTGACCCAGTATGAATTATATAAAAAATTTTCGGGAATTAGGTCACATTAACACTCTGTTATAAATGCTCGTCTTTACGTACGTTTCGGTCTCACGACCATCTTCAGAAGACTTATTTTGTCAAAAACGGGTTAACTAAAACTAATTAGCACAAGCGTCCATATCGCACAATTTTCAAACAAAAAGCTCACGCCGTCGAAACGAACAGAACCACGAATAATCGAAAATTGTATCGTTAATATTAAAGTATAGATTTTTTTGTAACAATAAACCACTGTTTAGTAATATTCTCATAATGTACAAACGCATATTGCTATTGTGCGATATGGACGCTTGTGCTAATTAGTTTTAGTTAACCCCTTTTTTACAAAATAAGTCTTCTGATGATGGTCGTGAGACCGAAACGTACGTAAAGACGAGCATTTATAACAGAGTGTTAATGTGACCTAATTCCCGAGAATTTTTTGTATAATGAAATATATTGTGATGTCTGTCCGATATATTTAGATGGACACTGAGAACATGATACTTCATAAACACTATGTGTTATTTTATCTTTGGGTATTTCAGCTTTTAATTGAGTAAAAATTGGCTTTAAATTGTTTGTACTTCTGTGTGTTACTGTAATATTATATTTATTCAAAGTTTTATTAGTTTTTTCCGATAAGTCTTTTACATATGGGATTGGAATATATTTATTATTTTTGTTATCATTATTTTTTTTTCATGTTTTCTGTTTTATTATAAAATTTATGAACTCGTTCTTTGAATATTTTGTTTATTAGATACGTTGGGTATGAATTTTGTATTAATGTTTTTTTAGCTTTTTGCATACATTTTTCTCGAAACTGTGCTGAAGTAAGTTTAATGGCCCTATCAGCAAGACCTATTATCACACTCATTTTATGACTTATTGGTGTAACTGAGTTGAAATTTAAGTATCTACCTGAGAACGTTGATTTGGTATATGGTAATGTTTGTATTATTATTGATAAGTGTCATGTCTAGAAAATTTAATTTTTTATTAACTTCAACCTCTGATGTGAATTGTAATTTACTATGATATTGATTGAATTCTTCTTTAATGTCTTCTATACAATTTTCGGGACAACATGTAATGCAATCATCAACGAAACGTTCAAAAAAGGAGATGGGATAGTTTATATACTACACAATTTAAAAAAAGTTCAACCCGTAGAACATTAACAGAAAAAGAACTGGAAAAAAATATCAATACAACGAAACATCTTATCAAAAATATTCCACAAATAATAGTTCTCAAACCTGATAAAAGCAATAAAACAGTAATTATGGATAAGGATACATATGATGGAAAAAGAAAAAAAAATTACCAATCTCTTAAATGATACAAGCACATACAAAAAATTACGGACCAACCCCACAAATATTATTCAAACGAAAAATAATAAATTAATAAAAGAATGGGAAACAAAAAATATATTACCCAGAAACCTATGTAATAAACTGAAGGTACATAATTCACAACCACCAACAATCTATGGACTACCAAAGCTACATAGAGATAGTATTTCAATGAGACCTATTGTTTCATGTGTTCAAAGCCCGATATATAATTTATCAAAATATCTTGCGGACGCAATATCACCTATTTTAGGCTAATCTGACTATCACATTAAAGATTCATGGAATTTCAAAGAGTTTATTAATAGTGTTGAAATTACCAGCAACCAGAAATTAGTTAGTTTGGACGTCATATCAGTAGATATACTGGACTAGTTCTACGATCAAGAACCAAGATGGCGGCCATAGGGGGGTCGGTGATAAGGAATGGATGTGTGTGATAAGGTGTGAGATAAGGATATGTTGTTTGTAAAGAGTATACAGGGTGCGTACAAAAAGTGTGTCACATGTACAGGGTCACGTGACTATCACGAGGCAGCTGCCATCGAGTATACAGGGTGTGTACAAAAAGTGTGTCACATGTACAGGGGTCATGTGACTATCACATGACAGCTGTCATGGCGGACCTAAGGTACAGATTGCTTCGTGGATATGTCACCACCACGTGACAGCTGTCATGGTGGACCTAAGGTACAGACTGCTTCGTGGAGATGTCACCACCACGTGACAGCTGTCATGGTGGACCTAAGGTACAGACTGCTTCGTGGAGATGTCACCACCACGTGACAGCTGTCATGGTGGACCTAAGGTACAGATTGCTTCGTGGAGATGTCACCACCACGTGACAGCTGTCATGGTGGACCTAAGGTACAGATTGCTTTGTAGAGGTGTCGCCACCATATGACAGCAGTCTCATGACAGACCAAAGGTACAGACTGCTCCGTGGAGGTGTCACCACCACGTGACAGCTGTCATGGTAGGTCCAAGGTACAGACTGCCACCAGTTCGACTCATGCGACTCGAAAGCGACTCGCAAGCGACTCGGAAGCGACTCGCAAGCGACTCGGAAGCGACTCGCAAGCGACTCGGAAGCGACTCGCAAGCGACTCGGAAGCGACTCGGAAGCGACTCGGAAGCGACTCGCAAGCGACTCGGAAGCGACTCGCAAGCGACTCGGAAGCGACTCGCAAGCGACTCGGAAGCGACTCGCAAGCGACTCGGAAGCGACTCGCAAGCGACTCAAACGACTTGGGGTCGTTTATGATGTGTGTGTGTGTGTGTGTGTGTGTGTGGGAAGAGGTGTATGAGAAATGAAATATCAAATATTAATAATATTTTTTATTTTTGGAGAAAGTACATTCTTATTTTGGAAGTATGATGGTGAGGAACCAATGTTGTAGATTATCGACATGGTGGACTGTACACATATATTTCCCGCCATCATTGCGATGATTTAGGCAGCTCAGTCTGTTTGTCGGGTCGAATTTCCCCGTTTGACATGGGGTGTTGTCGAAACTGCACACATCTACGATTCGTGGAAAGATATCTAGCTCCACACACTTTTTCGTGAGAAATTCGGCTTTTTGATGTCCTCGAACATATATAATGTCGGCTGCACACAGTAGAGTCAATCTTAGAATATTATCAATTGCTTCATATTCCACATCGCCCGATGTATATTCCAAACCATGACAAAAATGTTCCAAATACCAAACAGATTTTCGATCCTTCTCACTTAACATCGTAAGCGGTACGGCTGGCTTAAACAACGAATAATGTCGTTTGAACCCAATTTGTATAGACATTTCTTTGGGATGAAAGACATCATCGATGATGAACCCCTGAATATCAACCAATGCTATTCTCATGATGACTCGTACTAAACTGAACGGGCGACGTAGTCGTTAGGCCGTATGTTTTAGATTAGACTCTTCACTATTTCTGAGAGGGGGTAGTACTCCATCAAACAATCGTGAATGATGATGCAATATGCTTTCGTATTGGCTGGAAATCCCTTATCTGCCTCGATTTCCAATCGCACATCAACAGTTGCAGATTTCACTGCTTCCTCCTGTTTCGAACAATCGATTATGTAGAGGGCGCGTTTTTTGAAACTGGTATAATCTAACATTGGTTGTTTCACAGCCGACGAGGAATTTGTATAGCTAGAGTAGAACTCTGTATAGTTATGGTGGGCGAGCGTGAAATCATCCTTGGCAAAGTCCAAGTTCATTCGCTCGTTGGGGTAATATTCGCCGTTTAGAGATAAGCGAATACTTGTTATATCCAGATGGTCAAATATTGTGGGGTTAGCCTTCACATTGTTCCTTTTGTCCGTTTGAAAGAATACTATGACATAGCGAGGTTTTTCAACTGCTGCACTAGTCTTGACCGCCCAAATTTCTCGTCGGGCCTCGCTTGTTATGGCAGGAAGCTCATGGCATTCCCACTTCCGGAATGGAATTAGGATGGGTGAATCACTCTTGATTGCTCGCAATAGCTTTTCTCTAATTATATCGTTGGGATAGATATACTTCACTTTCAATTCCATGCTATCAATCAGGAATTTAACGCTGGTCGTGGCGGTTTCAATGTTAACGCAATCGTTATCGTTTCGAGCACGTACCAGTCGAATAGTCTGCCTACCGAATGTAATCATCGGGTAATCGTTGAAAATGTTGAATATATGCTTCAGCGGAATCAATAGACTGAATGATTTAGTTTCGTGCAGAACTACGCTCTCAAGGGGATACAACCAACTAGCGGTAGCCATATGCGTAGAAGCTGTAGGAGCATAGCAGGTAAATGCTCGAACAGCGCTGACTATACCAGGATCTCGAACTGTTTCGATGTCCCTACCACTCTCAATGTACGAGCAAGAGTCGAAAAGGAAGGCTCCATAATTCGGCAACAATATAACATTACCTCCACCCTTCACTTCGATTTTCCCCTTGATCGCCAATAGAGTATCCTTCATGGAAAAAAACGCGTCCACTTGATTTATTCCAAACTCCACGATGTCGCTGTTATTGAAGGCTTTAACGAACGGTGTAATCGATCTATACTCGGCTTTCCGAATCGACTCGTCGAATTTCGGTTGCTGGTATAAATCGAAAATTGAAGAGATAACATTGTTATCTCCATTATCATCTACACCACCGAACTTTCGCTTATTAGACATTTTTATTTAAGGTGAAACCCTAAAGATTGTAGAACTAATCGGTTGGCTTTGGTGAGTGGTAGTAGCTCTCGCACCTTGAACGTTTTGTTGAAGACTGATGAATATGAAGCGTGCGATGTTCTTTTATTGCCAGCAGCAGCAACAACTAGACCCATATTCCGTTCTCAGACTTCTTGTAAATGTAGATGTAGAACACTTTCTTCACCACGGAAATTTATCGGATTCGAATGCTGATCTAGAGCGAGTACGGTGATGTTGGTAATTTCAGCGATATCTGACACTGGTAAATATAGAGGATTCCTCGGACGTTCCACAATTCTATAGCCGGGATCGTCGGTGATGGGGAAAGTCGTAGATCGTATGCGCAGGTCTATCTCGGTAGAAGGCTCCTACGGTAATGTTTGATTCGAACCGAATGTTGCTTACTTTTATAATGTTGACAGGCAAATCGGACATGTGCACCACACCCTTTTCCAAGACTTTACGCGAAAACCCCAATATTTTACCCAAGCTATCTTCCTCAACAAACGAAATGTCATGGTTCTGATGAAATATCTCACACTTTAATGTATTGTTATTGGGCTTCAGCGAGAAGACATCTTCTTTTACGTTCAATCTTTTCCGAATCAATTCTTCAATGTCGGATATTTCGTAGTTGCCCGAAGGTATTTCGATTGTTTTCAAAGTCTTTCCATCGCCCCCCAAATAGTAAAATTTTTCGTTCTCGATATTCGGTATAGAGTTATAAGAAGTAAATCCCAACAAAGCCAAATAGTATCGCTTATCAGGCTTCAACTCTATCGAATTCTGCGGTGTGAACGAGAATATATGGTTGGTGCTTGTTAGCGTGAATAACTGCGACATGATACTGATAAGAATTTATTGCGACATTTCTATTTATATTTTAACATTAATAGATGGAATAAGTATGATTTTATAAAGTATGGATCGTCTCGGCACACTTCATCAATCAACACCTGCTTCTCATGCTGCGTTATTCCCTCGGTTTCCATGACCTTGGAAATCTGTTGAGATAAACATTGAGAACATAGTTTGCGTGGAGGTGGTAGACAATCACAATCTTCATCGATATGTTCCGTACACCGCATATGACGGTAAAGGGATTTGAACATATATTTCGGAACCTCATTTTGATTGAGAGACACCAAATCCAAATGTTTTAGATTGTATTCCATCGGCAGAAATAACAAGTCTCTTTTGGTTAGCTCGCTTGAAGGTTTTTCCATTGCCTTTATTAGATTATCATATACGTATCAGATGATTGATGACATTCCAGCTCTCGGAACATCAACAGAAAGTTGTTGCATAATCTTTGCGATAAATTTATCGTAGGACTCCGACATGACTGCACACGTCAGATGTTTACGTAGAACTGAGAAATTTCAAACATAAATGTCCACAAATCACCTGATCATACTTTTGATAGGTGTCGTTATTATAGAAAATTCTAACCCCACCACCACCACCACCACCCAGATATCGAACAAGTTCCTTTGGGGGTTTTAAATTTCCAAAAGAGTCAAAGTATTCCACTTGATTATTCATTTTTCTAAAGGCCACCCAATGAGTACCGTTGTTTTTGACCGAATCCAAATTCATAATGGCGCATTCTTGTCTCCAGGGGCGTCTCTTAGGTAAATTGTCTCGCATAAAGACACCTCGAAAATGTGGTATTTTCATTTTCTTTGCGAAACGCACCAAATCCACGTCGTACAACGGCCTATTGGGTAGCTCTATTGAAAGTTTTTTTGTTGTTTCTTCAAAAACAGTCCAAATCCTCCTTTCGCATTCTTCCGCAAGTATAATCCTTTACCTAATGACTCCATAGCTGCATGATGACGCTGATCCTCTTCAAGTTTCTTTTTAGCGTTTTTAGCATTAACTACTGTATTGGCTATGGCACTTGCACCACCCGCCACAGACCCTAAGGCCCCCAGCGCCCCCAAAATAGGTAGTAATAACGGAAGGAATCCTCCAGATTTCGGCAGCGGTATTATGCGTGGTACTTTAACACGCTTCTTACCTCCAACTCGCTTAATAGCTATGCGTGCAGCTTTCAATGCATTCATAGCGGACTTTCGCAACGACGCAGACGGTTCCATAGACTTGGAAATATGTCCCACTATATCTTTCCGAAAGCAACATCCTCCACGACGACCACCAGCACGTTTCCTAAGACCCATTCCTAGTTTACGTTTAACTTTCATTCCTCCGGTAACCAATAGACTAGCTAGTCTTTCGCCAGCCTTAGCGTCCTTGGATTTAACACGTTGCCAAGCTGCGTCCTCTAATATTTTATCGGCCTTATGACGGTCTTCTAGAGATTTGTGTTGGGAATAAGCTATGTCGTGCTCGCGACAGGCCGAATCCAACTGATTAACACCTTTATCGCCACGCGCAAGTCGCTTCTGTAGCTTAGTACCAGGTCCGCAGAATTGATACGATGGAATATGTACTTCGAACGGGAGACTGTTAATGAGTGAATTCAACAAACCTTCACCCTGATAGATCAACATTGATACTGAGCTCTCGATCTTCGAACGTTTCTATTTATATATACAAACATCAGATTTGAACTACCTCACAATATGAAGACCGTTCAACAAGAGCAGACACTGCCCATCGAGAATTTAGACATAGGGCAGACGAATACTAATCGCGTAGGTAAACATGGTAAATTGTTACCAGACTCTTTTCGTGCGATAATTTGTGGACCTAGTGGGTGTGGTAAAACGAACGTGATGTTATCGCTATTATTCAATCCGAATGGGGCAAAGTTCAAAAACGTCTACGTATACTCAAAGTCGTTGTATCAGCCCAAGTATCAACTGTTGCAGGAAGTTTTAGATCGAGTTAAAGGTGTTGGCTATTTTCCCTATAAAGACAACGAGGAAATAATAAGTCCGAACGAGGCTAGAGCTAATTCCATATTTCTTTTTGATGACATCGCGTGCGAGGGTCAGCAAAAAATTCGGGAATACTATTCCATGTGTAGACATAAGAATATCGATGCGGCATATCTGTGCCAAACGTACTCGAAAATACCGAAACAATTGATCCGTGACAATTGTAATTTGATCGTTCTTTTTAAGCAGGACGAGATCAATTTGAAGCATGTATTTGATGAGCACGTATCACCAGACGTCGATTTCAATCAGTTCAAGAAGATGTGCGCCATGTGTTGGACGGATAATTTTGGAACTTTGGTCATTGCTAAGGATTTCGACTTGAACGATGGCAGATACCGCAAAGGTTTCGATGTATATATAAAAACGTGAATTGTTAATTTTAGTTCAAATACAAGATGGATGCTGAACAGTTAGCACGTAAGCGAAAAATCTTTGAATTGAGTAAGTCTATAAGAAAGAAATATCTAGCCTTGAAACTAGGTAAATCTGAAGAAGACGAATCAATAGAACAACTGTTCAAACCTATCGCCACACCATTGAAAGCGATCGTTAAAAAAATTAAACATCCTGCTGCGCAGTCGATGAAAAAAGAAATAAAATTAGAACCTAAAGATGATGTCGATGATGATGATGAGGAAGAGGAGGGGGAAGAGGATGACGACGCGTTCGGTGATGCTATGACTGAGATTGAACCTTCACTTACAAATTATCCGCCACAAGTGCGTAAATACGTTCAAGAACATTGGGAAAACAACAAGAAAATCGATAAAGTATATGGACCTGTTTATGATGCGAGCTCTACCGGGTGGATTCTCGGTTTTAAAAAGATAATATTCGGTGAGAATATCGAAACCGTAGGATATAGCGCACAGGGAACACCTGGATTGTACGAGCTCATATTCTACAAAACACCCAGAAAATTCACGAATAAAGATCGAGCAGCATACAAAGAAATTTTGAGGTTAACAAATGCACATAAAAATATTAACGGTCGTTTGAAGGGTACCAATGCGCCAAAGTACATGTCCATAATTAAACCTATGTTTCAATCAACCTCGTCGTCGTCGTCAGAGACGACTTCGACAGTAGCAAGCGGTAGCGGTTTACATTTGACATACAACAAGAAGCCTATGGAATATATTTTTTGGGATGATCCAAACGAGCTGGTGGACCGACTAAAACTACTGATGGCATCGCAACAAGCTGGAAATACTTCGCACGATAATGAAATTGTCGCTATAATAAATGAACTAAGAGAGGCGGATATCATATATTAGTATTGATTACTTGAACCCCACAGCATTTATATAATGAGTCTTGATAAGTTCGGTAGGCGATCTGCGTTGTCGGGCGATAGCATCATCGATGTTTTCAAACGCAAATCGATGTTTATGAACATTTTAAGGCACACGCCCGACGGTGATGTGGATATGGAAAATTTGAAAATTTGCAATGTGAAAATACCTATATCAGCTAATGATGTTACGAACAAAGTATATGTAGATAACGCCATCACTAAAGTGGATACGAATATAAACGAAGAATTGAAGATTCTCCGTACCGAAATACAGTCATACAAAAATCAAAGTTACGTTCACTCTGCAGCCATAAAACAGAGTATACAGGATGAAAATAAAAAAATCACCGACCCACTGATTGATTCTACAACACAAAATAGAATTAAAATTGAAAAACTTGTAGATGGTATGATAGCATCGTCCAAAGCTACTGAAGCGAATGAGCTGAATCTTGAAAAATTATTGAAGAAAATACGTGAAGACTATAAAACACTCATCAGTAACGATCAAGAAAACACTTCAAAATATGCCAACCTATTCGAAAGTATACAGACCATCAATAGTAAACTGATAACTATAGAATTAGACTATAAAACGCGCAGTACTAATGATCAGGCCTTGATCGCACGTATACAGACCATCGAAAGCAATCTATCACAAATAGAACAAGCGATTATTATCACCAGTTTGGAGACGGCTGCGGAGACGATAACAAAAAAAGCAAAAGGTGAAGCACCGCCACATCATCATCATCCCTATAAAAGAGCTCCTACCACCTCCCCACCACCACAAAAGTTATTAGCTCCGTCAACGCAGATCGATCCAAGAAAATGATGAAGGGTAAAGCGCAGGTGGTTGATGAGCTTCATAAGCCTGTTAGAAAGAATTTTAAACGTCGCAGAACAATCATAAAAGGGTTGGATGACTTGTGGCAAATGGATCTTGCTGAAATGGGTAATTATGCGCGCGAAAATCGAGGGTTTAAATACATTTTGGTGGTGATCGATTGCTTCTCGAAATTTCTATGGACACGCCCGCTGAAAACGAAATCGGCCGAAGAGGTTCGGAAAGCAGTCAATTCTATATTACTAGAAGGACATCGTACGCCTAGGAACCTACAAAGCGATCAAGGTAAAGAATTCTTCAACAGACACTTTGACGAGCTAATGAAAAAACATAAAATCAACCATTATAATACGTATTCGGTGAAGAAAGCCACCATTGCTGAACGTGTCATTCGAACGTTGAAAGAAGCGATCTACAAGCGATTCAGTCTGAGCGGGAAATACAAATGGGTGGATACACTTCAAGAAGTCACCGAAAAATATAATAAACGTAAACATAGAACTATAAAAATGGCTCCGTTCAAGGTTACGAAACAGAATGAAAGTCGCATATTGAAGCAATCTTACTCACACATTAAGTTGGCCCTACCTCACAAATACCATGTGGGGGATATTGTGCGAATAAGTAAAGCTAAACATATTTTTGAGAAGGGATTTACGCCCAATTGGAGTGCGGAATTATTTAAAATCATCAAAGTCAAAATTACCAACCCGATCACATATCTACTAGAAGATATGACCAACGCACCAATCAGCGGTTGTTTCTACGAGGAAGAATTGCAGAAAACCAAACAGCCAGACGTTTATTTGATTGAGAAGGTGCTCCGAAAAAAGGGTAACAAAATGTATGTAAAATGGTACGGTATGAAAGAGAAAAGTTGGATTGAAAATTCTGAAGTTGTATAATGTGCTACTGCGCATGTCTTCCATTTGACTGGTGGTTCAAGCAAGTGGTGGAAGTCAAATAATCGAATCAGTCTGCATGAAAATGTCTTCGCAATTATACAACAGTTTTGCTCATAATGTACTTACCATCGTGTACGATGCAAAACAATTTAAAGGTCCACCAAATTTGATGGAAAACATCGAAGAATTACAATTACCCTCGAAAAATTGGATAATCGCAGGAGAATTTGTAACGTTCATTATTGGAGCTGTGAAAGAATGCGCGTGTGTGGATATTTTCTATTTCGGAGGAGATTTCAACCCATCCGAAAACGATTGGGAGATAATTGATATGAATGTTGAAGGCTACTTTATATACGAAAATAGATGGAAGAATTTCATATTACACCAAGTTCCTGATATAATCCCCAAACCAGAATCGTATAAACTTGATTGTTACAGAGTGCTACAGAGTGAAATTGGTGTTGATTTTTATCGGGTCGCGCTTCTCCCTTACCGAAGTGAAATAATGGATCTACGAGGGATTCGTAGAGGACTTCCTAATAAAACTTTCTTCTTCGACTCGTGTGGGGAACGCAACCAACACCACAAATTTTCTCCTCCGCCAACACTACAAGTTTTATGCTTCGATGTTCTCATCCAAACTTCCGATCACATAAAAGAAATATGCTGCTAATGAGCTGCGCATGTGCGAGGTGTAAATATTTGGTTTGAGGGGTCAGGTTCTAGTGAATCGAGAACAGTTTTAATAAGATGTTGTCCCAGGATAGTGTTGGTGAAGATAGTAGCAGCAGCAGCAGTTCTTTCGAGTTGGATCGGCTTTTAGAAGAGTTTGAGATGAAGGCAAAAGACGAGCCATTCCTATTGATGAATACAACGTACCCGTTGGTGGGGGCAAGTTATGAAATCAAATGTGGATTGAGTCCTGTGCGAACCCTCTCACCTACAATCTCACTCATTCAACTTACCCAAAATTGTAAAGTCAGCTTTAGCCTGCTGTAATGGATCGATTTCATCGATATTCTACGAGTGAAAATCCCCGAATTCTTCACAAGTCTACAATCAGATTTCGATGGGGCTCCCATATTATCCGATGAATACTGTCAAATAGTTCAACTTGTGTACTTCAATAATATTAAATTACTTCAAGTTACAAAGCACAATATCCATTTGTGGTTGTGTGAGGAAGATGTTCGAGAAATAATTCGAATCAACGATGAAGTGCTATCACATCGAATGTCTTTTCTGGAACATTTTGGATTTTCCACATACTATCATAATGTTATTGATATGATTAAAAGTACGAGAGACCAGCATCAGCAGCAGCAGCAGCCCGATGAAATGGTCCTCTTGTATTGTTTTATCGGTATTTCGCCCGACTGTTTATCAACCAATACACTTAGAGAAATGTTATTTTTCTATAAAAATAAAGTTATGTATGATTTTGAACAATAAAAAAAATTGATGCTATTATTTTTGGTTTATTAAAACACCCAACTTCCTCATAAAATATTTAATAGGATGAAGAAAAATACATACAACCAATCATCTGAATCAATCAAAAATGTGTATAATTATACTTACTTACAAAATATCTTAACCCCACTAATTTAAAAACAAAAATACATATATAATTTACACAACTACTACTACTACCCAAATTTAAAAAACATCAAAAATCTTAATTCTAACCTAAAGAATAGTGTCCATAAGGTAGGGTGCTTGTTTTATCCCCCAATATAACCCGTTTATTATCAAAGGGGCTCAAAGCGATTTTATTCTGCTCAATTGTGTATAACTTAAGGTCAAAAGAGCGGATAGATCTCTGGACGCGATACATCTCTATGTTCTCTTCCAGACATCTAACGTAGTCCTCAAATGTTATTGTATTTCGTAAGACATACTCGCGCACCCCTTTGGCTTTCTTTGTGACGTCATCATCGCGATTTTGATTTTGGACAGTGAAGCTGTACATTTTTGCCCGCAAACCAACGAACTTATCCATCAAAAGCCCTTTGTTCTCGTCCTTCATTAAGCCTACTACTTTTTTGTTGACCTGCGGAATATTAAAGAGGTTGTCTGGAGCATAATCACTCGTATCAAATTTCCCGATATTTCTATTTATAATTGACTCATAAATGTCATCGTTTGTAATAATATGGTAAATCAAACTGTCAGTATCAGTGTAACATAATCGCATCAATCCAGGGTCTTTGTATAATTTCAACATAAAGCCATAATGGAAATCGTAAACGCAGGTTTTGGAGATGTCCAAAATAGACATCCCCACATAGATGGGTTTGTTGAATAAAACTTCTAATTTATTCTGTTCTATGGCCACCAAATTCTCCTCAAATATCTTGCTGCTATTGAAATTAGGTTGAGAAATATAATAGCGAGCCCCATAGGGCCCATACCATTTATTAACTAATCTAACTAGTCTATGCTTCCGTACATTCTCCATAGATTTACCGAAAATTGCGTTGATCAGCAGCTTGAAGAGAGCTATTTCAAACGCATTCTTAGAAGCTGCCCTCAATCTAGTGTTGAGATCTATGTATGCTTTAAGCCACGGAGCTTGCTTAAATTCCAAAATTCTATGGACTTTTTTCAGCACCATCCCCAGCGCCAAACATTGTTTTAAATTTCGATAGTGAATGATATATTTCGATTTATTGTGGAGAGTTGTTAGTAATTTAGGTAATTTGCTGTTGGGTGGTGCTGTGTGAGTGGGACAAAGAGGGAGATCTTTATGCAGATCATGAAGTTCAGCTGGGTAATCTAAATCGACTTCCAATATGTAGCCAATTGGACTTTCGTCTGAGACGTTTCTTACGTCTACATCATCGAGATTTTCAACCCACTTGAACCCATCATAGGGCAAATATTGAATCATAGCCCATCCGTACAAATTACAAACGTCAAAATACATGAGGTAACTTGTCTCTTTTTCGGGGTCGTGATTATTCATGTATTTATTATTGGCCTTTGCAAATCGATTACTGCATTGGCTCACACCTCCACGAATTCCCTTCTCCACAAATAAGACCATATCGATGTCTTTCAAATATTGTAAAGATACATTCGTATATTTCAACATACAGTCCCACGTGAAGGAGGGAACCGTGAAATAGTGGGCCGGATCTAAAGCAAAAAGATCCATACATTTGCTGCGAAAATTCTCAAACACATCGGCCAATAATAAAACATCTGTCTTCAAATATAAATCTGAATAATCACCTAAATTTCTACAATTAAAACTAGTCCAAATTGTTTGAGCATGCCTATAATCATCCTCACTTATCGATTCGTCGCGTAATTTATTAAAAAATTTCTCTATTGGAGGAAGATTTTCCTCGTTCAATTTACCCCATTCATCTAAGTGTTCATAGGGAAATACTCCCTTACGAGTTAGTAATTTAAATTTATCATCGGATAAGTGCGCAAACTCGCTTTTCAAAATATTCAAATCCTCCACCTTCAAATATGACACTAATTTGTCCAAGCTTGAATCTAAAAACCTACATGAATCGATGAAACGAAATTTAACCACGGAGTTTTTCGTACTTCTAGTGAAACTTATATACTTCTCTTTATTGATTGGGAGTACTTGAATATTTTGTTTGGACGATTTGGCTATATCTCGAATCAGCAAAAACATATCGTACCCACTGAGGTTATGAGCCACAACAGGCACTACGAATCGATATTTATAATTAAGATTACAATCTTGATGGGCTAATCCTCGATATTTGCCCGTGAAATGGCAATGATCTCTAACACGAACATCCCCCTCTTCGAACTGTCTCTCGCAAATATGACATTTCGTTTCCTTCATTATATCTAGGAAACTAAAACCATTCAAGTCCATAGGTACAATAGATTTAAGTTTTAGATCGATAAATTCCCCAATTTTATCTAGTTCATCTGTCAACCATTTGGCCGGGTCTAATCCCCTATAACTATCAAATCGTGATAGGGAATTGTTAAATTGGCATTTTAAATAATACCCAACACTATACGCCTCGTGTAGCTGGGTTTTGTTCGTATATGAACTTACATTAGATTGAGAGCAGTTCTGAATAGGTAATAGGAGAGCTTCAAAGTCAAAATAAATAATAAATGGTATGGGTAGTTTGTTTGAGTGATTCTTAAATTTTAAATAATCATCCTGGGGGAAAGTAATTTTACATATGTTCATTTTACCACAATCCTCAATGTGATTTTTATACTTATTCTCGCTCTTGAAATTATTTAAACATCGCTCACACAAGTAAGTTTTGTTGTTCAAGCTAATTTGAGAATTTACAAGTCTTGATAAATTTTTAATTAGACAATAGTGAAATTTAACGGTGGGATCAATGAAATTTGAGGATTTCGCAGGTTCTACATCGCAATAATATTTATCTTGGATTAATAGTAAATTAAAATGCTTCTCTAATTTATTTTTAGTTAAATATGCAGGGAGAACCTTCAATTTCTCCACATGTTCGCTCTGCTGCTGCTCATTACCCCCACATAATTCCAAAACGAATACATGAATTGAAATATTGTTATTTTTCTCGAAAGTTGGAATTTGAGATATAGGAAGGGGAAATGTTAGATTTTGTAAATTTAAAACATTACTAAAATGTGGATATGAAGAAACACGAGCTGCATTTGCTGCTGCTGGATGTAGCCCCGCTGTTACTGCCCAGGCAAAACAGTATTCATCGTAATTTTTAATATTAATAACAGCACGCTTCAAGAGTATTTCTTTGGGGAGAACGATATACGAAGAGCCTGAATTGATGGTTTCATGCTTATTTATATTCACCCCCAAACTGATAACCTCCCTAATGCTCCACCCCGAGTCGCGTTCTAAAAAATCATCCAGCTTTACTTGGAGTTTATCAATTACATTCTCCTTGAACCACTCCAATAAATTTGTAAAAGCATCTATTGGAGCGGACTTGGTGTGGAAATATTTATACTCTGTTTGGATAAGCTCGTCGATCGCATTGAGCCGCATATATTCCCCACAAAATGTAGTGTTTACCTTAATGAAATTGTATGTATGTAAAATTTTGGTGATTCTAGGGCTGAAAAGATGAAAAGCATCATATAAAAAATTTATCGGGTCTAAATGTGAAATGTTCGTTATAAAGCCAGTTCGAATTCGTTGGGAAAATGCGCATTTACCTTCCTCCCAACGGATTCGCTCACTACGGTTCTTATTAGTTGTGGGTGGTTTATTTCGAACCCCTAATAAAATTTTGAATCTTTTTAAATGGCCAATATTACATTGAAGTTGGTTCTTACAGGGTAAATTCAAGGTGTCTTTGGTTAAATGTCTGGAAAAAGTCCTAATGTACTTTGTACAGAAACCTATCCACTTTGTTATTTCCTGAGGGGATAATTTCGATTTTAATAAATCCCGTTGAGCCTCATTGATAATTTTCACAATCTCTCCACTGATTTTAGCGATTGAAACCATTTTTAAACAATAAACAAGCACCCTACCTTATGATATATAAGAACAGTACAGGAGGGATGTTGCCGTTAGTGGTGTTGCTGTAAGGTTCTCTCTCTCTCTCTCAACTCCTGGGAGGCAATTCGCAGAATTCTATTTTTGCACAAGATTTTCCTGCCCCAATCGCTTCTTCCCCTCGATATATTAATGTGGTGTTCTGTCCCTTATTGATGATATCGATTATGGGGATAAGCGCTGTTGTTAGTCGCTTAGGCAGGAAAACAGTTAGGTCGCCTTCTAATTCTGCTAAAACAGCCTCCCCAAATTTAGTGTGTACTGTTTTCAAATTTAAAATTAAATGTGGTACATCTAATTTTAAGTCTGCAATCTTTGTAGGTGTTGCCCTCTGCAAGAGAGAGATTTGGTTCAGTTTGGTAAAATCCATTTTTATTTTATTTTTTAAAAAATCTAAAACAAATCGATGGAAGTTAGCAGTGAAGAATTATTTTTGTGTGTGTGTGTGTGTTGAATTTACCTCCACCAAAATTGAAGATTAATAAATACACCAAAATATTATTAAATATCTACTAAGCAAATTGTTTAAAAGAAGATTAATAAATACTTTCAAAAAAGTTAAAGTTCTACCAGTATATTTTTTAAGAAAAGAAAAAATAAATATTCCCTACATATAAATTAACCCTACATAGGAAAATAATGTTCAAGTTAATTAATGAAATAAACTCACCTTGATTTCAGCACTCACAAAAAACACGTCTGGTTGTTTCTAACTCAGATTTAATAATGAATATAATAATGAGATGCGCATATCGCGTTTTTATAGGAACTTCTTATCAGTTGACGGCGCCATCGAGTCGGTCAATAACAACTTTATCGATTTCTTTTTAGGAACTTCTTATCAATTGAGGTCATGTATATCGTTCATGCGTGGTGAATAACAACTTTTATCATTTTCTTTTTATAGGAACTTCTTATCAATTGACGTCATGTATAGCGTTCATGCTTGGTCAATAACAACTTTATCAATTTCTGCGAATTAGTTTAATTTTAGTTTATCACATGATTAAATGTCGTGTATAAAACCTATGACACTTCATAGGAGGAAAATAGTTATTATTCTCAAAGTGTTGTGTGTGATATATGAAGAAAATGGGCGCATTCACCGATCATATTGAGGAATTTACCAACCGGTTCGATATATTGAACAAAGATCAGATGCGGAACTGGATGGAGGACAAGTGAGTTGTTTTTTTATTTCATTTTGATCTTACTATATATCTTGATTGCATATTTTTTTAGTCATTATTCAGAGGAAGAAATCAAAATAGAATTAGATTATCTAGATGTATTGAAGGCGTCTGATGATGTGGATGATTTATTCCCGGATTTGTGTGACCCGCACGGAATAATTGATTTAACGTATGTTTTCTTTTAATTTTTGATATATTATTTCGATTATTGAATTACTCTTATTTCAAACAGATCCGACGAGATTTTATTGGTGGAGGATATGATGTATGTGATTTCTTCTACTTGTGAAATATTTGCTTACTAATTTCAATAATTACAGATTGAACGAATTACCGGTCTGCGGTGAATTAAGGGCGTCTCCAGAGGGCTCCCCAGACATTTTGTATGTATTCATATTGACTCTCGAATTATTTCTAATTCTACTTTCTCAATAGATCTTTACCTCATCCTTACCAGTCACCTGCACCTTCACCGACACCTCCTCCACCACCACCCACACCTTCGCCGACACCTCCCCCGCAGCAGCAGCAACAGCATTATGAAAAAAATGGGGATTCTCGGTCTCCGCTACGAGTTGGCGGAGCTAATGTTTGAAGTATGTTTACCTTATGCATATGTTTTTATTATTCAATGAGAACCCTTGTTTTATTTACAATTACAGATGTCACAACTGCGGGTTTTGGAGGGGTGTCGTTATATAATTGAACCTATAGATGGAGAGTACCATCTGGTGGCGGGGTCAGCTTGCGATATGAATCGCTTAAGAGAAAAAGTGAGTGAATCACACACACACACACACACACACACACACACACACACACACACACACACACACACACACACACACACACACACACACACATTATTATTATTATTATTGTATTCATTATTTATCAACTAAAGTTATTTTTTTTCTTTTCATAGATCGTTGAATTGAGCCGGAGTCGAGGCATCGTATTTTTAGTACAATTAATTTAATATAATATGTTTTATATATTTATATTTTAAGTTTTTATATTTTTCAAAAATAGAGTTAAAAGTTAAATGTATGTGTCTAACTGATTCCCAATCTCCTATTCAAAATCAAACAACAGCAATACTTTCCTTATTTATTATTAATACGTTTCTTTACATTTTTAATGAGGATTTTCAGTAATAAAACTGATAATGCACTAAGATTGAAACATTGCATAGTATAGATTTCATTTTCTTTCTGTGGTGGTTGAGCTTCAGATACATTGCTTAGGCAATTGATTGCTGCTGCCGCCGCAGGTGTTGAGGCTTCAGTTTGCTGCCAATTCACCACGTCTCCCTCACTTCCATCATGGAATAATAACTTGAGTTTATAGTTGAATGTTGGTAACATCGTTTTAGGAATAACGTATGAGAATACCTCCAATTGATTTTCATTAACTAGTTGGTGGTCCAGGGGTTGCCATTCGGTTCTATTACATTCCTTCTCAACGAAGGCATCCTTGTTGAGACATATATAAATCCGATTCACTCGAGGTGGTACGTTTGTATATAGGATCCCATTCAATATTGCGGTTAGGATTATGAAATTTGATTTCAAAACAACCATCCCCTCCACTTATACTCAAATTACCTAGTTGGCTTATAGTTAACTTTTTATCTTCATAAAATTTTATGTCTTTATTCAGTGCTACTAATTTCACATGGAATTCAAACAGTTTACGTGTGTATTCTTCCAAAGACATATCAATACTAGTCAGTTTGGGGGAGAGTGCCCCCCATACCCATTTTTTGAAAACCTCGTAATAAATCTAGATGGGCATCTTCCTTCGTAACATATTCAAACAATTTCCAGCTGTTTACACTGCAGCACATAGAATTATTGTGGTTAGAGTGATGAAGGCAGATATATCTGCAGTTTCCTCGAACAAATTCTGGACAGCTACCTTTCAAATTCAAGACTTTCACCTGGCGATCTAACCCCAATTTTTTTAGGATGTTCACTATGAATTTGGCTTTACCCTTTCCACTAACGTATATGATGCTATTTGGGTCAATATTTTCCTTGAAAATTTCCTCAATCCTAGTATAGTCCTGGTATCCAGAGTTGTATGGAATTCCGTGGTACTTTTCACAAAACATTACTTGCTTCATTTGATTTTCTGCGAGTTCACTTAGCGGTGTGGGTGACTTGAATAGAAAATATTTTTCTAACTTTTTCTCACAATCCACCAAAGCAAGTTCCTTAACTATCATTCCATGGTATGAGATTTGGAAGCTCTGAATGTCGACCGCCACACACTTCATCTTGAACTATACTGTCCTCATCAATATTATGCGAAGTCGCACGAAACGTTGTAGCCGATGATCTCCGACCTTTCATTTGTCGTTTGCGAGCCGCATGAGTCGGACGAGTCGAACTGGTGGCGCCATCTCCACGTATCGGTCTATACCTTCTGAACCAAAGGTGCAGAATGCTTCGTAGAGGTGCTTCGCACCTCCACGTAGCAATCTGTACCATAGGTCCACCATGACAGCTGTCATGTGGTGGCGACACCTCTACGAAGCAATCTGTACCATAGGTCCGTCATGACAGCTGTCATGTGGTGGCGACACCTCCACGGAGCAGTCTGTACCTTTGGTCTGTCATGAGACTGCTGTCATATGGTGGCGACACCTCTACAAAGCAATCTGTACCTTAGGTCTACCATGACAGCTGTCACGTGGTGGTGACATCTCCACGAAGCAATCTGTACCTTAGGTCCACCATGACAGCTGTCACGTGGTGGTGACATCTCCACGAAGCAGTCTGTACCTTAGGTCCACCATGACAGCTGTCACGTGGTGGTGACATCTCCACGAAGCAGTCTGTACCTTAAGTCCACCATGACAGCTGTCACGTGGTGGTGACATATCCACGAAGCAATCTGTACCTTAGGTCCGCCATGACAGCTGTCATGTGATAGTCACATGACCCCTGTACATGTGACACACTTTTTGTACACACCCTGTATACTCGATGGCAGCTGCCTCGTGATAGTCACGTGACCCTGTACATGTGACACACTTTTTGTACGCACCCTGTATACTCTTTACAAACAACATATCCTTATCTCACACCTTATCACACACATCCATTCCTTATCACCGACCCCCCTATGGCCGCCATCTTGGTTCTTGATCGTAGAACTAGTCCAGTATATCTACTCATATCCTTATACACTAGTATCCCCATTGAATTGGCCAAAAATGTAGTTATCAAAAAATGGCCAGATATAAAAAAACATATTGATTTACCTCAAGAAGAATTTTTAAAAGCTCTAGATTTCACTTTAAATTCAACCTATTTCCAGTACCATGATGAATTTTATTCACAAATAGATGGCCGCGCTATGGGGGCACCTATTTCTAGTGTTGTTGCACAATTAATAATGGAGGATCTGGTAGCTTCAGTTATACAAAAATGAAACTATCCCGTCCCCTTTTTTAAACGTTTCGTTGATGATTGCATTACATGTTGTCCCGAAAATTGTATAGGAGACATTAAAGAAAAATTCAATCAAAATCATAGTAAATTACAATTCACATCAGATTCAACCTCTGATGTGAATTGTAATTTAATAAAAAATTAAATTTTCTAGACATGACACTTATTAATAATGACACAAACATATTAACTACCTGGTATACCAAATCAACGTTCTCAGGTAGATACTTAAATTTCAACTCAGTTACACCAATAAGTCATAAAAAGAGTGTAATAATAGGTGTTGCTGATAGGGCCATTAAACTTACTTCAGCACAGTTTCGAGAAAAATGTATGCAAAAAGCTAAAAAACAAATTAATACAAAATTCATACCCAACGTATCTAATAAACAAAATATTCAAAGAACGAGTTCATAAATTTTATAATAAAACAGAAAACATGAATAAAAAAAATAATCATAACAATAATAATAAATATATTCCAATCCCATATGTAAAAGACTTATCGGAAAAAATTAATAAAACTTTGAATAAATATAATATTACAGTAGCACACAAAAGTACAAACAATTTAAAGCCAATTGTTACTCAATTAAAAGCTAAAATACCCAAAGATAAAATAACACATAGTGTTTATGGAGTATCATGTTCTCAGTGTCCATCTGAATATATCGGACAGTCATCACAATATATTTCGGAAAGAATGAAAGACCATAAATATTCGAAAAATGTAACAGCGTTAAAAAAACACGAAACACAAACTGAACATACTTTCAATTTAAACGATTATAGAATCTTAACAGTAGAACACAACCAAAAAGCCAGAGAAGTACTTGAAATGTTACACATAAATAAACAAAAAAATAGTATTAATGACCGATCAGACATCAAAAGGCTAGGAAATATTTATAATATTATAACGTAAAATTTCAAAACAACATAAAATCATAACAGATGGTAGTTTGAGATTATCTTGTGGAATAGTACAATAACGCAACAGTCGATAAATCGAATCATTTCAGATCGAATTTCAGAAGTTAACAGAGATAGTTGAATTGTATTATGTACGAGTATGTTGGGTTAATTATTGGTGTACATGTATTTATAGGTATGTACGAGTGAAAATAGTGCATGCTAGAATAATCATTGCTCATAATTTATGTTTTTATATATACAAGTGCTTGTTTTTTTTAAGATTTTAAAGTGATAACATAATGTAAGCACTAGTCATATTGAACAATATATATTTTTGTAAACCCAGGTGACCTCAGGTAGCCGATGGTCACCCTGGTTGACAAGCTGCGCGTTCCGATGTTTCGGTAGAAGACACCGTGTATCGGCTTGTCATCATGCCGCCTGAGCATACGATCTTGCTCCGCGGCATTTATCTGGACCCTCAGGCGAGGAGGTCGAAACTCCAGTCGGTCTTTTCGACCAATGTGGAATTCGAGACCAAGTTCTTCCGCAGCTTTTCGTGCTGCCTTAGCAATAAATGCCCTCACTCCGGCCAATTCGTGACTTTCGACAAGGCAAAGGAGGTCGAAATTCTAGTTGGCCTCCTCAACCGATGTGAACTCTGAGACCAAGATCTTCCGCATTTGTTCGTTCTGCCTCAACGATAAATGTCCCCACTCCGGCCAATTTGTGACTATCGACAAGGCACAGGAAGGGGTCCGAACTCCTAAGAACCTTACAAGGTATACTCAGAACAACACTTCGATACAGACCTTCCAGACTAAGGAGTACCCTACCTCCCCGGTGACGTGAGAGATAAGGGCGGGGAACGGACGACCTAGGATGCAAACTATAGTGGATATGCATCGTTTTTCGGGTGTCTTTTACGAGTACGTGCAGCTCATTGACCGTACATTTATCCACTCGAAAAGAATGAAGCAGGACTGAAACGGCAAGCATATTTGAGCAGACGTCTTGTTCTCACTCGAAAGTTGGGAAGACCAAATCTTTTGAACAAGGTTTCTGTACTTGCTGGGAACAGCCACCCTTACCAGGGAAGCGTCATAATTAGGAAGCCGTTCAATTCGCATGTATCGATAAGTCTCTCCGGTATCAAGATGGATCCAATCCCAACTCCATGCCTACGGCTGTTGTATACTCTGGAACAACGTTGAGAGCTTCATGAAAGTTTCTCTACCCAGAGGCATAGAGTTTCAGATCATTTGTGTAAATTAAATTGATGATCTGATGCCTCCGGTCGTTCGGTGGTTCAGAGTAATATCCACGAGTACATCTTAATGCGATGGACAGTGTCAGCAGTGAGAAGTTGAACAAGGGGGACCTCAAGGAGTCTTCGGAAAACACCTCTCTTGAATGTTATCAATTCTGTCGAGACTCTTCGTATTCCCGATGATGCCAAAACAAGTCTTCCAGAGTGGCAATAGATGTTCTATGCATCTTACTAATGGGGTAGGTATTGCAAGTCATAGGAGCAAGTATGGAGTCCTCAGAGTTACATCTATCTATCACCAGGATCTCCCGGCCACACTCTATGCATTTTTTAGCCTCACGCTGCTCGCCGATGTTATCAATTACTGGACCGATCGATCTCAACGACCTCGCATACAAGATACGTATGAATAAATTGTAGCAGGTCTTGAGATGAGTGATCGGTCGGTAGTTCTTGAAATCAGACAAGTCTCCATTCGTTGGAAGCAGCACAGTATACTCCTCGACAGCCCAAGTTGGAATTTGCCGCTCCTCTTCAAGCCAAGAGTGAAGGACTCTGGCCAGATGTCTGTGAGTCGGAGGAAATCTTGCCATTACCAAATAGTAATGTCATCAGGGCCGGGTAGCTAAGTTTTCGGTACTCACAAGAACTGGTCGAACCCCGTTCTTGAGGACTGCTTAGCACACCTCTGGTTGCTGAAATTGAGGTTCAGCGCAAAATATTTCGAAGTGTGCTAGGGCTGGGGTGTTTAGGGGAGATGGACGCGGTGACTCATACACTCCTTTCCGGAACTGCTCTACCTTTTTCGCAGTCGGGGTTCATTAATTGTGGGCTATGGCAATTGAAAAGCCGAGACGGGCTATCGCGAAACCAGAAATTCTCCCTGATACATCTTTATCGTCTGGCCAGATCTCCGTACCATGCACAAGGCTCGGATCGTATTCGCACAATGTTGCTTAATGGTCCGCAACACTGTACGTTTTAAAGTGTGTTATAGGCGGCGCAATTTTGGTCGTGAAAGCCCTGCTGCTAGAAATAAAATTCATCACACACTGGATTCGAGATGCCTCGCCGACTGGATTTTGGCCTCGACTTTGTATAATTTATTCATCACAGAGCTCTCGCGCCGAATATGTTGAGAACGTTTCTACAATTTCAGATTATAGATGAATGGTAATTTATGATCTCACAGATTATTCTATATAGTGTTACCTGAGACGATAGTCTACCCAGCAATGAACCATAAGCCTATAGTTCTTCATTAAGATAATGAACTTTGAACATCAATAGAACCCTAGAAGACATTACTCCGCTCGAGAATCAGAACAAATCTGGTAATTCTACATACTATCTATTATCAAAGTTACACTCCAGAGATATTCTGCTCAAATATCAGAAAAAATCAGTAGAACCTATTATCTCTTGTTAAAGTACAAGTAGGACCCTCAAGACATTCCGATTAAATACAAGGAAAAATGTTCTCTATTTCTATCTAATATCTGTTATGAACTACTGGTGAAACCTCTGAGACATCCCCCTAAAATACCAAATAAAAATCGTTGTAAACTGTACTAGATTATCAGATCCTCATCTCAAAATCTTCGCTAGATCTCCATTAATTGGGTCAACCGACAGATCCCTATGAAACAGCAGCGCTGACAGCCATTGTGTCGGAGGATACTCTGTCAACACATGAAGTGATCTATCTGAGAGAAAACGGGATAGTTAGCAACAAAGTTGAGGCGGCACACCGTATGACAGAAGTTTCTCAAGAAGCCTTTGGTGCCAGACTCGGTCAAATGCTTTGGAGATGTCCAATGATACAGCTGGAGATTTTCCATGTTATCTAATAGATTTATGCCATACATGTGTTACGTAAGCAAGCAGGTCTCCTGTTGATCTCTGCTGACGAAAGCCATATTGCCGGTCATTCAAAATTTTTTAGCTCTCTAGTTATTTGATGAGCTCGATGTTGATTGCTTTTTCTATCTCTTCAGAGATCACAGACTATATTGCAGTGGCTCTTTATCAATTATCAGGACGGGATTTCCTTCCTTTTTTGGAATTGGCTGCATTCTAGCGGTCTTCGTGCTGGTAGGAAACACACCAGGTTTGTTTGAAAGGATAAACAACCTGCAAAAACTGTGTTAATTCAGGCGCGCATTCCTTGAGAATGACAACTGGAATTCCGTCTGGCCCCATGGACTTTTTGGTATTTAGATCAAGCAGAATGCGCCTAATTGTGTGCTGACGAAATACAATTTCAGGCATGTGGCTATCGATGGCAGCAATATAAGGGTCTTTCCCTTGTGGAACCTAAGTTGAACTTTCTGCAAACATTTCAGCAAAAAGGTAGACTTTTCCTGTGGTGCAGTAGCCAGTGTGCAATCAAATTTGATTATGGGAGGGGATGAACTGAAATTTGAATTCCTACCAATTGCTTTAGCGATCATCAGCTGTTCGGACATTCGACAAGCTTTGATCTCATTTTATATGCCTGTTTCTAAGCGTTCATTTTTCCATTGCGCATATTTCTGGCTTCATCATATTTTGTTCTGGTCTCCAGACATGAGATTTTGCCCCAACGGTCCTAGAACAGATTTTATTGAACCATCGTTCACCAGATGATGGTGATTTCTGGATATGAGGTATGTAAGTTCCCATTCCTAGCCTGATAATATCCGAAATCTCTGTGGCACATTGCGTTGGGTCATCAGATTCAAAACATATGCTTCCCCAAAGCAAACTCTGAGAAGAACTTGCGAATACCTTCTCGGTCGGCAGAGTTGTAATGCCAAACTGTGCGTGGAGGTGTTCGATTGGTTTGTGAAATGATATAGGGACAAGTCGTAGTGATGAGTGAATGGTCAGCTCCCCAATGGTGCACGAATCTTCACGTCATAGAAATCTGGAGGATTGTTAGTGAAGAATAAGTCAAATGTATTGACAAATTGATAATTGTTATCCGAGATCCATGTTGGTTCGTTAATTAACTGCTCAAGACCATGGGTGATGGCGAAAATCTCAGGCTGTTGCCCTGCGGTTCCATCTTGTTTGAGAACTTGAACCAAGCGGAGTTTTAAACCTTGAAATCAACTCTGATAATAATTTCAGCTGCTGGATAGTTCTGCTAAATGAGGTCAAGTTTCAGAGAAAGAAATTCAAAGTGTTCCCCATGAGGTGGTTCATATCTCGGTGGCATGAGAGATCATTACTAGAATAGAGGCAGATACCTCGTTTGAATCTGCAACTAGTGTGGAGTTCGTGGCCAAGGCAGAGCATTTAGGTCGTGTTGGTGGATGGATTTACCTGCGTCTCAGTTAAGGCCAGTATGTCTGGTTTGTCTGTCTTCAGTGATGGTAATGAACATCGTTTATATTTTTGCGGAGACTTCAGATGTTACAGAGGACTATATTCAAGCTTATATTTTCCAATGTTGAATCCCTTCGAGCACCCTTCGCCTGGAAATCCGAATATAGAGGTATTTTTCTCCCAGAATATTTTATTCCATGAGGCTTCATTAGTATTCCTAGAATAAAGTTGGAATGGATGAAATGTTGGTTTGGGTAAGGAAACAGGTACATTGATATGATGTGAGACTGGAAGCATCGACCAAATACTGAAACATGGGGTAGCCCACTCTACAGCATCTTTGTCGAGAGTAAACATCTACAACCTATGGTTATCCTTCCAGTCGCCTTTTACGACAGGCAGGATTTAGCATGAGGAAATTCTTATTCCGCCCCCACACGGTCATTTTACACATTCACGAATTTTATCAATATTTCACAATAGTGATAGTTCTGCATGATTTTTTCTCTCACTAGTAAGACTTCCTGTCAATTCATCAAAAGTCTCTCAGGTATGTGTATCACATTTCTTGATAGTTTTACTTCCTTGAAATATCGAGTATTTCTCTCTCAATAGTAGTCTATGTAATGATAGAGAAAAAATGTTTGCCCTAAATTCGAAAAGACAGGTATACATACCAGGAAGGAAATTTTCATTAAGTATCATAAAAAGCATCGTATTGAGCAGTATCATTACCATTGTCAATTTTATGTATCACATCCCGATATTAAAAGTTCGAATATACTCAATTTCAAGTGTAACGTGAACAGAATGTTCGATAAACTGAAGGTATAAAGTCTACGGAATCACGAATCAACATTAACCGTTATTTGTTGAAACCTTCAATAATTACATAATTGAAATTCATTTATGGATTGATGACTGTGCAAGAGCTGTTTTCGAGGTTAGCAACATGATAACTTACGACTTCAAATAACTTTCCGTACGGTTAGATTTTCTTGAAATTCAATTTCTAAGCTGTTTGACACATTCTCTTAGTTTGACTTTGGTGAAAAATGAATCTTGATAAAATAGTGATATTCCACCAATTGAGTACATCATTTTATTTATATATATTTTGACTACACGAAAACAAATGCCATGACAAAATAATCAATTCAAATAGCATTTTTCACCGTGGTCGTCCAACCATAGAGCACACGGACTAGAGGATAGTAGAGATTTGAGAAATATTCCTATAAAAAACGTAGGTACTCACTTCTGATTTGCCAGGTACAGGTGGAATCTGAAGAACTCCTCTTCCATATCGTTTTCTTTGGTTCACGATGCAGAATTCACCCAAAAATGGTTAGAGTCTACGCCTTCTATTGATAAAAAATATGTTAATAAAAATTAGCCTGAATGAGTAAATAATTCATTCGACTTCAAAATGTTATCTAGGCTATTTTCAAGGTCGCTGTTTAGGAATCAAAAAAATGTGGTGACCCCGAAATGGCGCCTATGAGACTAAAAATGGGGTTTTCGCCATTTTATGGCTCATAATTCCAGGGAAATATAAGAAATATGATTCATATATTTCTGAAATATATAGAAAAAATAAACTATTTACACCAATAAATGAGCGTAAAACACAATGGAAAATTGGAAATAGTGAAAAAGAAATCGCGCGGTCAGCCTTACGCAAGAAGAATTCACTGAAAATATTATTTATTGTTCGAGTGACGCTGGTTTGAAAACGAACTATCCTCATTTTTCTATCTTGCACTAATCTCAAAACTCAAACCTAAACAATGAATCGATTTGAAACTTGTTGAAACTTGTTACAAAATATAATTTTTTACTCAATATGCTACATTTCAATATCTATTATAATTGGAACTTGCATGTCTCCCGTTAGGAAGAAGATATCGGAAAAATCAAAATGCGTTTAGAAGTAATAACCCAGAACAAGAACCTCTGACTAGTTTTAGTTAATATTATAGCTCCTTTTAATGATGGGGTTCGCTTGAATAATGGCTCTTGGCATCCATAAAAGTGAGTTTCTTATCAAAACAACTTTCAAATAAATGAATATTTTGAAAAAATGGAAATACCAACTTATCAAGAAATAACATGCCTTTGATATGTCTCATTTGGATATTCATTATAATTTTAAGTTTTGGCCACTTCAACTTTGCGCACCTCCATATTTTGGTATTTATATCTGTGTACATATTTTTTTGAAGCGAGTTATTATAAAATTTAAGAAAAAATAGATGTTCCAAAGCCACAAAATTGAATGTGGAATTTCTTGCAAATTTTATTTATCAACTATTGAACTATTGCTAATTGATGAATAAAAGGATCGTCAGAATTTTAGGACCTCGGATTCGTAATCAGCGACCTCGGAAACCTCAAAGCCATAAAAATCAATTACGATTTTTTTACACAATGCTTTGCAGATTATGTTTATTATCCATTGCTTATTTACAAATAATTGATACTGCCACGCGCGCCAGTGTTTTGGTTGATCTGAATGTTTTTGGAGTGAATATTGGTTTGGGGTCAAGAGGCATGGCTTATTCTTGAAGATACTTATTTGAGATGAGTTGAATGTAGCTTAAGAGAAACGGCATCGATAATATTGGAACTCAATAAAATTTATTGAAATAAAATAAAAGATAAAATAAAACATGATAACAAATAATTCGAAAATGGGTTCGGTTTATCAAAGAAACATGATGATAAATAATCTGGAAATTAGTTTAGTTAAGACCAAAAACTTCCGAGTTAATATGCGGTCGAGAGGCATGACTTATCTTTGAGGATACTTATTTGAGATGAGTCAAATGTAGTTTAAGAGAAACGACATTGGTAATATTGAGACTCAATGAAATTTATTGGAATAAAATAAAAGATAAAATAAAACATGATAACAAATAATTGGAAAATGAGTTCGGTTTATTGAAGAAACCTAATGATAAATAATCTGGAAATCAGTTCAGTTAACACCAAAAACCTCCGAGTTAATATGTTCAAGCCAATAAAAGAAATTTCGGGCTTGTGCAAATTCTATTTGTTACTAACTATTGCTAATTAACAAATAAAAGAGTCATTAACCTTTCGGATTCCTGATAAGCGACTTCGAAAACCCCCAAGACGACATTTGGAAGCAAAAAAAACGTTACGTTTTTTACTAATTGTGTTGCTCATTGATATATATATATTCTTTATCAACGAATAAGAGGGCATTGTAATGTCGTATAGCTCAAATACAATACCCAAAAATACTCTTAGGAGGTATCTACAACCGGAATAAATGCATATAGACTTCATCAGTCTATTGTTAATCAATTTATCGTTCAAATATTGGTATTACCCAATTGTGAGTGAACTTTAAACAATCCGTATATTTGATATATTACCACCCCATTGTCAAGTATTATAAGCAAGCTAAAAAGAAAATATATGTTTCAAATATTGGTATATATTGAATTATCATAGTGTTTTTCATAAATTTGAATATGATATGACACAATTCTTTATTGAATATGTATGAGGCTTATTTGATGAATTGTTAATAGATAAAATATTCAAAACTGGACAACCAAATCTTGGTATATTAAAATTGCATTCTTAAAATCTGTAGTTCTCACATTCTTTATTATACGATTGCGATTCTAATCACAATATAGTATGATGTATGTACATTATTTTGTTAGAATTTCAATAAACACTAATATTTAAAACATAAATTTTCTTACTGGCTCACTTATAATACTTGATAAGAGGGTGTGTAGTATGTTGTGAATATTTAAATATAGGAATTGTTAGAATCAAAGTACAAATTTGTTCTTTAATCTGTTGTTAATTTATGAATAGGGGGCTCTACTCAATTTTTTCTGATGAATTCTGCATCGTAAATCGAACTAAACAATATGCAAATCAGAATAAACCTGTAACTGGTAAATCGGAAGTTGCGTCTGTGTTTTGCTATTTTTGACTGAACTAGAACAGTAAAGTCACGACTCCTACTTCACGGGTAATCAAAATCTTTGAGCTGTGAGTAATCAAAAATGGTATCACTACACCGTGTCTCTCATCCTCTCATAGATCACTGGATAAACATAATTATGTGTGTGCGTTTACCCAGCAATTCTATAACGCAATTTGTGGGAACTATGAGAACTGAGTGTGTATATCCATAATATAAAGTATACAAGACGATGAAAAAATGATAAATAGCAACACGTAGTGGTATTGAAGAATACGTAGAATATTATGAAAAATGTACTCCAATATATTATGGCAATAGTATAATATAATAAGATTCTTGACCCAGTATGAATTATATAAAAAATTCTCGGGAATTAGGTCACATTAACACTCTGTTATAAATGTTCGTCTTATAAGAGACGAATTTTTTATATAAGACAATAGTATATTTTGTCACAATGGAGAAATTGAGCATCAGCAGCCCGCGGCTAATAGGTGCACGAGAGAGCGAAGCGAAGCAAGATAGCTAAGGGCTGCTGATGAGTTATCTGCATGTGTTACGTAAAGCGGTTGACAATCGAAGGGTTATTATATACGGAAATGAGTCATGTGAACACTAAAAATGTTACAGAAAGTATTTTTGAGGCCGCTAAACTCATAAATACACGATTTCATAGTTTTCTATAATGAAAACACCGTTTGTGCTACTTTGATGTACGTTTCACATAATTTTTGATCAGACGTCAGTTTAACTCAAAGTGTGGAATAAAAACAGACAACAAAAGTTCAAATTAACGAATTTGTTATCCAATAATAGACGAAAAATCATTTCGTCACACATGCTGGAAATGCATTAGCAGCTCTTAGCTAGCAGCTGCCAACGCTCAGCTTTGCTAGCTCTATCAGCTAATAACCGTGAAATGCTGACTCATTTTCTGTCCTTGTTACTGACATAATACGCTATAGCAGCCCGAGTGCCCTTAAACATTACTTTCGGTCACATTTTTAGCGTTAATATGACTCATTTTCATACATGGTAGGCCAAAATAGTATACTGTGTCACAAGGGCAGAAAATGAGCATAAACAGCCCGCCGATCTTAGCTGCCAGAGCGGACGAGGCGAAGCGAGGACAGCTGATAGCCAAGGGCTGCTGATGAGTTTTCTGCATGTGTGACAAACGACGGTTTGTCGCCTACCATCAGATAACAAATTCGTTCACTTACACTTTTGTTGTGTGTTCTTATTGCAAACTTTGATTTAAACTGACGTCTGATCTCATATTATGTGAAACGCCAATGTACCGCAAATAATAATTAGAGGCGTCTTTATAAGAATTACTTTCGGTCACATTTTTAGGGTTATATGACTTACTTCCACATATGGTAGGCGAAAAAAGGAAAAATTCTTCACGCAATATTCCAGAAAGTTTCATCAAACATGGAGAACAGTGCCCCCTCAGCTGATAGAAAATGATGATTTTTTGAATGGCTATGCTCAAATATTCAAGCAGCCATTGAAACTTTATAAACCGGGGGATTCAAACCTGCTCAAGACGCAGGTGATTCGATTAACTGGCCTGTGGCGGCAATCTCATACGCTTTATTTCACACATCGTATTTTTAATTGAATTAATATTTTGCCATTATACCATATTCATTAATACCGATACAACACAGAGAACATATGGAATGAATTATTATTCGTTGCCTGAGTTTTTGTTGTCTTATCCGGCTCACTGGCCGACAAAGAGGTTCATTGTTCTCGATGTTATTTATTATAATTGAAGAATTATGTAAGAATGAAGTATGAAAATACCTGTTCACTTTTTCAGTTTTTAAAAAATATATCTACTTTCACTCATTTACAGTTTGAAGAAACATATTCTCGAAATGTACTAGTTTGTGTCTCAATGATTATGTCTACCATTTCCAAGTGTGTTACGAAATTCCGACGAACAACCATAGTGGTGCAGCCGAATTTGTGTATTAATAGCATAGTGTGAAAATCTGTCCAATCCAATAAGATAGTACAGAGAATAGGGTGATGGTTGAGGTATCGTTAAAAAGGGGCTTGGATGTGCAGAAAACTCTAAAAATCAAGAAAAGTTATATTCTTTGGCCAGGATGGGCCACTGAGGATTAGGGAAACGCGCACAACTTTCAAGAATCATGACGGATGGTAGACAGGTCGCCTTAAGAAAACTGTCAATGGGACGGTCAGTAAGGCGATGTCAGCCTGAGTATCTCTAGCTAATATTTATATGTCTGACAATCTGTGTACAAATATTTCCCACATTTGAATGACCATGCTCGATTGAAAAATATGAATAGTTGAGAGTGGAAGCCACTGGATTGAATAGCCAAATTTGAATAACGTATGAAAATCCGTAATTTTCACCATTGTAATTCATCATAAATTATCTGTGGTTGTGCTTCCCGTTCGAGTGACAGATAACTATCAGTCTTATTGGTGTAAATGCAAATTTTTATGCTGTATTAAACTTCAAGAACCTTCAAATTCTCTTTCAACAATGATGAGGTCTCTCTAGTCTAGATCGAGCAGTGAAATTAGGAACGAATATTGTGGACCGCTATTTCAATCTTATCATGTCTTCTTAATGGAAAGAGCGTAACAGCTGTCTAGAACTATTAAATTATAATGTCACTGATCGACCTGGACAAGAGAGACTTTATCATTTTTATCTGGCGAAACTCAGCTAGAAACAAATGAATGTATTATGTATTAATACATCCCTTCTGTATTTTGATCCTTACATTGGTTTGGTTTTGGTCTCCTTCTGCAACTCAAGTGGTACTTTACCTGTACCATCGAAAGTTCTATCAATCGGTGTGGTACATTGTTTGACATATATTCATAGACGGCGTTCGATCGTTCTCCCCACGCTGTTTGTCGGTTATGTGTACTTCAATAGAATGATTGGTAGAGTAGACCGAAGGAGTTTGCAACGTTACTTACAAACTCCCTCGTTCTACTGATGAGCCCTAACAAAAGATCATTATACCGATCTAGAACTATTATTTTGTAATGTTACTGTTCAATCAAGACTAGAGACTTCATCTTGCAAAAGTCAACTGGAAACAAATGAATATATCCATAAATTCATTCGTATCTCGATTATTACATTAGTTCGTATTGGTGCCGCCATCTGGCGCTAAAGTAGTTTACCATTCTACGTAACTTTGAAAGTTCGAAAAATCTATTAGACAATGTGGTACATTGTTTGACTTCTTAGTGGCACATCTATTCTTAGATGACGTTGAATAATTTGGTCTTCTTACCACGCCGTTTCACGTTCTACTGATGAGCTCTATGTGATAGCGAAACAGCTGTCTAGAACTATCAGTTTGTAGTGCTACTGATCGATCTAGTTCAGTGAAACCTTCCCTTTTCACCTGGCGAAAGCTAACTAGGAACAAATGAATGCATTCATACATTCATTTGTATTGTTACAATACAAGTCAATTATTTTGGGAGCTATTCAGTTATGACAGACACTCACCACTTATGAATATCGAATATGAATTGGTGAAATTCAACGGTGAGATAGGAGAATAATATGAATTTCAAGTACACATCCTGCAGTCCACCTTTTTTTAAATTAAGCAAGAACCTCCCTACAGCCTCCTCTTTCATAATCTCATCAACTGAAAGTACAAAAATTGTGTTGAACATATAACTAAACATGAAGCAAATGATTTGTACTATATCATCCATTGATATCCACGTGTAATTATCATTAATTAAGTCTCTTCTGCTCGATAAGCTGAATAGTTATGCGATTCGATACCCTACCATAGATCAACTATTCACGCACATTCATCTAAGCTACAATCCTTACTTCAAAACTGAACTTTAGATGAATGTGCGTGATTAGGCGATCTATGGTAAGGTATCGAATCGCATTGTGTTCATCAATGATCTACTATCTTTTCAGAGGTTTATATTCACAAAAATATAAAAATCTAACAGGACCAAAGTGGTGTAATTGGTAAACACCCTGGACTAGAAATCCAGAAATGTAGGTTCGAATCCCGCCTATGATTCAATCTTTTACGTTCATTCATCTTTATAATCCTATGTTAAATTATCCAAGTTATTTTCATAATCCAGAAAATTTAATTCTTCATCTCTTAAGTTGCATACACGAAATTGTGGCCAATAGGCAAAGAAACTTTGAACTTGTTCATATTTACCTATATATATATATTATATGAATGTTACCAACACTGTCAAGACTCGTCGTGTGCCTATATATATATATATATATATATATATATATATATATATATATATATATATATATATATATATATATATATATATATATATATATATATATATATATATATATATATATATATATATATATATATATATATATATATATATTTGTATGTTTTCTTGGTATATTGGTTCGTATATATACTGATAATGAAATAAAAATTCTGTTTTGACGTTTCGACAATGTTTATTGCCTTTATCAAAATTGTTAATTCAATTAACAATTTTGATAAAGGCAATAAACATTGTCGAAACGTCAAAACAGAATTTTTATTTCATTATCAGTATATATACGAACCAATATACCAAGAAAACATACAAATATTACAAATGGTTCAAGAATATCAACAAAAGAATATGTATATATATATATATATTTGTATGTTTTCTTGGTATATTGGTTCGTATATATACTGATAATGAAATAAAAATTCTGTTTTGACGTTTCGACAATGTTTATTGCCTTTATCAAAGTTGTTAATTGAATTAGTGTTTCCATGTAATTTAGAAAAGAATAGATGATTTCGATTAATGAAATGCGTCTGCAGCCGACTTGTGTTTTAAGATCCAATTAAAACTGCAGAAAACATTGGATCGGTTGTGTGTGAAAGAGTAATGTATGGCTAATTACTATTTGAAATAGATTGAATTTGATCAAATACAAGACATTTTAAGATTGTACAATTATAAATATCTATGAATTATTGTATGAATTAGTTATTCTATGATAAGCATTTCAGATCTATCATAATCAACTATATATATATATATATATATATATATATATATATATATATATATATTATATATATATATATATATATACATATATATATATATATATATATATATATATATATATATATATATATATATATATATATATCGGAAAATGATGCATATCCATCACAGTTTGCATCCTAGATCGTCCGTTTCCCGCATTTATCTCCCACGTCATCGGGGAGGTAGGGGACTCCTCAGTCTGGAGGGTCTGCATCGAAGTGTGGTTCTGAGTATAGCTTGTAAAGTTCTTAGGAGCTCGGACCCCTTCCTGTGCCTTGTTAAAAGTCACGAATTGGCCGGACTGGGGGCATTTATCGTTAAGGCAGCACAAAAAGCTGCGGAAGAACTTGGTCTCGAATTTCAGATTAGTCGAGAAGGCCGACTAGAGGGCAACCTCGAGCTCCTACCTTCTCGCCTGAAAGCCCAGATAAATGCCGCGGAGCAAGATCTTACGCTCAGGCGGCATGTTGACAAGCCGATACACGGTGTTTTCTATCGAAACATCGAAACGCTCGGCTTGTCAACTAGGCTGACCTTCGGCTACCTAAGGTCAGCCGGGCTTACATCCGAGACTGAGGGATTTACCGCAGCTTGCCAAGATGGCGTAATTAACACCTTGGTCTATCGCCGCAATGTGATGGGTGTGCAGGTCCCTGATGTCAGCTGCAGGGCCTGTCGAAAGGCGCCTGAGACGCTTTTCCACCTTCTGTCCGCATGTCCGGCAAAAGCGGCCTCGGCGTACACCCATCGCCATAATGCGGCCCTACGGGTGCTCTATTACCATCTAAGGCACTCGTACGGAATAGACCAAGAGCCGGTGCTGCCCTACATGCCAGGAGATATTGAGTCCGTTGTCGGAAACGAAAAATGCCAGATCTTCTGGAATTATCTGTTTCCGACCGTCAGGTTCATACAAGCAAATAGGCCTGACGTTGTCCTCCTCGATAAACTAATCAAGACTATGTATGTCATCGAATTCTCCGCTCCGGCAGAGAAGAACATAGTCTTGAAAGAGGAGGAAAAATGGACAAAATATCAAGATCTCCTGTTCGAGCTCCGCACGCTATACCCAGGCCACAAGGTCGTATTAGTGGTTCTGATCATCGGTGTTTTGTGCGGAATTCGGTCTTCGCTGCGTTCAAACTTGAAGATCATTCCGACCTGTAGGAACTCGGCGCAGATCTTGATAGACCGGATGCAAAAGGCAGTCATTCTGGGTTCAATTAGAATACTTAGGGCACACGATTTAGGAACCTGAAGCTACTTACCGACCGGTGGGGAGGAGTAGCTTCGGTTAACCGCCTTTTAGGTTTTTTCTGGCGCGTCTGCTGCGATGTCGTCGGAGCTCGCAGCAGCCCCGACCAGGTTTGAATGTAAAAAAAAAAGTATATATATATATATATATATTGACTAAACAACTATTCAAAAATGCATACTATGCTCTAGTGCAACCTGTAATTGTATATGGAATCATAGCATGGGGGGGGGGTACTTATGACACCATCATTTCAAAACTGTTTGTATGTCAAAAAATGATAATGAAAAATATACTTGGTAAATCCATGACATACCCCTCAAAAACCATTTTTATTGATTTCAAGGTTTTAACAGTGAGAGAATTGTATATTATGGAAATCCTGAAACAACATTATAAGAAAAAAATTCCAATCTCATTATTTGATCATTATTATGAAACCAGATGTATTTCGAATTCACAGTGCATACTAGTAAGAAGCAGAAAGTTGATTAACCAGAAATTTTATTCACACTATTTCAGTAAAATCTATAATTTATTACCTCTCGAATTAAAAATCTTTCAGGGCAGTATTCAAGAATACAAAAAGAAATGTAAATTTTGGATATGTAACTCAAAAGTAGAGATCCTCAAATTGTTTCTTTGAAACAAAAAGTTAATATAAATTAATAAATAAATAAGCAAATAAATATTCTTTTCGATTTTTGGTATTAGACAGTCACACACTAGCACTCTTCTGTTGTGCTTCTGTGAATGTTTATTACAGAAATATTTCCAACATTATGTTTATTTTATTTTTATTTTTACTAATGTAAGTATTTTTATTGTAAATCAATAGGACAATAAATTATTCTTATTCTCATTCTTATAAATTCTTTTATTGATATTTTTGAACCATTTGTAATATTTGTATGTTTTCTTGGTGGTTCGTATATATACGGAAAATGAAATAAAAATTATGTTTGACGTTTCGACAATGTTTATTGTCTTCATCAAAATTGTGAATTAGTGTTTCCATGTAATTTAGAAGAGAATAGATGATTTCGATTAATGAAATGCGTCTGCAAACGATGTCGTATCTTAGCCCTCTATTACGTATTTGTTTTAAATATATTGTGTCATATGTAATTATGTGTATAATTTTTATTTTAACATGTTAATTTGTGCTGATGTCTGTTCCATTGAGAAAGGTCAAAACTCTGGCCGAAACGTTTGGAGTTAGTTATTAAAGAATATGAAATAACAACCTCTGTTTTTTGAATGAACCTTATCTCCAAGAAAGGAAAAAAAAAATATATATATATATATATATATATATATATATATATATATATATATATATATATATATATATATATATATAAGTTTAAAGTTTCTTTGCCTAATTGACCACTATCGTGTTTGGTCCTCAAAAGGACGAATTTCACGACGTTTCGGCAAAACCGCATTTGCCATCTTCAGGTGATTCGACCGTAGAGTCTGGAAGACCTAGGCGAACTGACGCTTACTCTGGAGGCACAGGTATTTATATCTCCCGTTATGCTGGACCTTTGGGCTTTCGAGTTTGGCTCCGGGTGACACGTTTGGATAACGTCATTGCGACGCTGGAATCAGCCGGATAGTTTCCGTGACCTGTTTCACGTGCACTGGATACCACGTTCCCTCTTGTTTTTGGTTGAATCTTTCGACTTGCTAAAGCGGGTTTCCATGTTGCTGGTAATCTTAGTCCGTCATCTCGTTTGTTAAGACTATGTGGACGTTTCTCGATCTCTATTGCTTCCCTGGTTATTCTGGTGTAAAAGTGTTCAATGTGGGCTAGAGTCTTTGTGTCGCTAAAGTTGATCATATGACCAGTATTTCTTACATGTTCAGCTAGTGAAGACGTGGTTTTGTTTTTCGACACAGCGTTTGCATGTTCAGTCTTTCGCACATCAATGCGTCTGTTGGTCTGTCCGATGTATGTCTTTTCACAATTATCACATGACACCTCGTACACTCCTTGGCATTCTGGAGGAATTCTGTTTTTTGTATTCCGAAGAACATTTTTGATTTTCCTATCTGTTGTGAAGGTTGTTTTGATATCATGACGGCTCAGTATCAAAAATGTTTTTCGGTATTATGCGTTCGATGATGGTATTGTTGGAGGTGCTCTCAGTGCCCAGGGAGGCTACTACCACATATCCTAAATCCTCAAACTGATTTTTAATCAGAGAACTACTGAGTGTAAGATTTCTTGTATTCACATTCAAATGATTCTACCCACCATGGATTTACGTTTAGTTCTTCATATTTGATATAATGATTAACTAGTCTTTCTAGAATCTTCAGCATATATGATGTTAGACCAATAAGTCAAATCCAAGGTGAGTATTAAACTCGTATTGAACTATAATCTTCTGTTTGCTAAAGACAAACAAACCTGCGAAAATCTTACAAACTAACCTGCGATAACGTTACCGTTCGGAACTTCGAACCTACCTTAATGGAGGCAAAGGTATTTATGGAGGCTGGGTTTTGCGGACTGCATTAGGAACGCTGATACAAAATCAACATTGAATTCGTTATTTCGCTCGCCACTGTCATTGCACACGCTACCGGTCGAGTGCATTAGGTAAGATTCGTAGGGTTAGGTCCCACTCGTATCTGCAGAAGCTTTAGCGGATTATAGGGTACTCGTTCACGCTCGTTATCATTTGCATTCTCGGTTTTTCCCATCATCCATATACATGGTCCCATAAATTTGCTTTCATCAAATTTATAATTGATTCGTTTCAGGATAATATTTGTGATTATGCATTGAATGTCAATGATTCGTTCTATTTTATAAAACAAATTGATTTAATTAATTATCGGGTTCTTGAGAAAAGTTGATGATGAATAAATATTCGCTTAAAAAGTTAGCAGTTAACTTTGGACAATGTCGTGAGCGATTTATTATTACATTGCGAATATAAAGTTGTGAACATAAACGCACATTCAACTCGAACGTACTAATATATTTCTTATGTAAACGTAGCATGTACGATGGAGTCCTTGAATGCATACAAATTAAATGTTTTACTCATATGGTGTGTTTCCTGCCCAGCTCATGCGAGTAGAAGAACATTGTTGCGTAAAGTATTAGACACCATTGTGCATTGTTATCTTCTTGAATTAGAGGAAGAAGATGGTATACGAAGTAGCTACTCCTCCTCCAGGGCCGGCCCTAGACAACTTTTAAGTAGGCTTTGATTTTCATGGACCATATCAATATACAATTATCGCCAAATAACTTTGCCCGAACGTCATCGGTTGGCGTATGTGATTATAAAAACTTAATTCACAGAAGGCGAGGGTCAGCATTTTCAAGTTGCTTGTCGTATTCGTAATTCTGAACATATTATGTTCAATTGTATATGTTTACAGCTGTTTTAATCTATAACATTCTCAAGTTTGGAAAGTTTATAAGTTTTCACTATTTATTCAAATATCAGTTCAGATTAAATACTAGTTTTAATGTATTGACGTGTATTAGAACGGATTATGCTTTCAGCGGATGTGCACCAGAAATTGTCATTCAAAAATTGTGTTAGGTTCCCTGCAAATAAACATATCACAACAATGGCATTGGATTGTGATTGCACCAGGACACGGTGAAGTACCACATAACCATGAAGTAAGCATACTGTTACTACTTCATAAAAACTACTGCCAAAAAACGTATTTGACCAGCAAGACAACTAATAACAACATATGTAGGAATGCTTTAGATTCTAATTTTCTGATGCTCAAAGGGCCACAACTACAATAAACTGCAACTTCACCTCACATGTGAATTAGAATTCTCGAGCAAGGCACTTTTAATGTTGATGACTGTCCCGTGACAACATCTAGTAACAAAAACTTGAATTGTGAAACTATTGTCAAAAATCAAAATAGAATTCTACACCAATTATACTAAATCTTCCTATTAGAGAAATTTGTTTCAATGTTTCTTTTTCATATTTCGATTCAATAATGGATCAACTAGGTATGTTATAGGTGATCCTTTCAATTAATCAACTATATAATGATTTTAAATCATTCACTTCCGCATTTATACATGAGTTATGGGGATCTCTATGCAGGAAAATGAAGCAACATGAAATAATTACTTAATAATGTCTCACTTCAATACTTTGCAAGGTATGTATAGAGTTATTTAAATTTTTCTAGATAAGTAATCAGGTACACACTTTTCATAGTAGTAAAATTAACAATGCCGCTAGAATGAACATAGAATAATTCATGTATAAAGGAATATAACTTAATTTTAAACAATCAACTCTGCTTCAGTCAATCAGATTCACTTCCATGGGAGCTCAAGCTGTCATGTTCAAGATTGATTATTATGTTTGAAAAACCTTCAGTATGTCCTTTCCGTTCGTACCATTTTCTTTATAAGGTTTTCATTGTACGTTACACAATTTTCCTACATGTTTGATATCCAAGAAGATAGTGTATCATGCTGAACATCTAGCACCGATTGACATTCATTGTTATTCATATGCATATCATAAGAAGTTATAGTTTTAGCTCATGTGAGTTCAGTAGTAATGAACTCACAATGAGAAGGTGGCCATCGAAGAACCTTATATCACTTCTGAGTACTTCATCTACGATATATTTATTTTCTTGAAAATTTTGTTTTACTGTAGTAGTTCAGATTTGGACATGTTCGTTTCTCAATGTATGTTAGATGCATGAAGCCATTCCATTATCTGATTTTTAGTCCAAGTACTTGATGGGTTTTTCAACCTACATCGAATGGTATGGGGCATTGTCCATCACAATTAAAGAAGACTATTCTAAATTTGGTATAAGCTTTTCCCTAATTCAATCACGCGCCTGTCGGTGGAGAAGTTTATTGAGATTTTTGAAGTTCTTAAAAAAACATACTTTAGTTTAGAATAACTGATAAATTATTCACACTTTAGAAAATACGAAGATAAAGTTGAATATAACCTTGAATAGAGTTGTTTCGCGATAGCAGACATTAGATTTAACGAGACAGGCCTCATCCAAATCATGCATATTAGAAGAAGAGGGACAATTCATAATTGCGATAATCGTACAGGGTAACATTTTCCAGACCGCCAAATATAATGAAAGAAAGTCATTGAATTCATATCATGAATACCTTCGTCAATAACCAGGAATGATGAAGGGAGTTTTGCCAACAAGAATTTCAATAGCTATAAACATATACTAGGGCAATTCTATTATTTGTCTGAGAGAACTGGATGAGGTTCCGAAATTGAATGTTTGTCTAAATATAGATATTGTAAACATATTTGATAATACGGAATCGATTTCATTTAGAAAAAATGTCTAAGACAAAATGTTGTATGTTCCGCTTTCAGACTTTAAATTTATAAAATATTGAAGTATTCTAATCATGCAGATCTGAATCATGATAATTTCGACAAATCGTAACAAATTAGGGAGATAGAGAAATGATAAGAATAAGGTTAAGGACATGAGTAATTGGAATCGCTGGAGACCTCAGAAGGAGATGAAGTATTCTCAAAATCTTGTCGCCTTCTATAATATTGTATTTATTGCAACTTGCTTGTCTAATTAATACTTATGTCCACTTATTTCTGATTCACACCACCAACTGCATAGTAATCAATAATCTCAACCATGTTTATCTAAACCAGAAGTGAATCAAACGAATATCTTGAAATCTGATTGTATACTAAATTTTTAACTACTTCAAATTTATCAGATAAAACCCAACCTGCAGTTGCTAATGGTGACCTGCTGTTTTTTATGTTATGCAACTCCTATGGCTATAACTGAAAAAATTAATCGATTGAAATTTGTTGATTATTATCTTACCTCTCACAAAAAATATGTTCCTCACTTCTCAAATTATATTAAAATGAATATTTCACAAACTTGGACAACGGTCTGGCTTATTTGAAATATGAGTTCTCACAATGAATGTGTCTACCCAAAGGAAGTGTCTGAACTAGACTTCAGGTCATTGACATGTTGAGGGGAAGGGCGAATTTTGAAACGTGAAGTTTGCCAAAATAGACGAGAAGGATCGATATTTGTTGAGGTGAATTGTCTACCCACAATGGCTATGCGGCAATTTGACCCGATTCAGGCTATTGACTTGTATGGGAAGTATAAAATAAGCTATTATATTTTCGACAGAATTCGATTGTTCGCGACTGTTTTCATAATGAATGATAATTCGAATTCGTACAGATATCAGTGGGAAGAACAAACCACTACTACCAAAAAAGGTAGCTAAGCACACCCACGGTAGCTAGCGCGTCATCGACTGGATAGTGCTATTTCTGCTGAAATAAGATGCAACAACAAAGTTACCAGTTCGGTCACGATAATCCCCAAAGGCGGAATTTGTGTACAGTTCAGATATTTTACAGGTTTCTATTGAATAATGTGTATGTGATAAATTATTATTATATTAGAGTGACCACGCTGTACAGAACCCACACAAGATTCACTCTCAATTTATTTACTTTTGGTGTGCTCACAGACTAGTCAGTCGGACTGATATACAGTTCATAGATCTTATTGTATAATAACAAGAGCATTATTGTTGATACATATTAGAAAAATTTGCGTACCAATCTTGATGACAAGTCGTCACCAATGTCTCAATCAATTGAACGTATTCATAGTGTTTTTTCCAATTAGACAATATTTATGCTGCATTTAAATAATCTTCTCCCAATTTTGATATAGATACTTCATCCATATTGCGTTACTTCCTCTCAGTGTAAGTAAATCAATATTGAACATCCGTTATACATATTCTCAATACGTTGTCATTTGTATTTTGAAATAAAAGATTACAAGTTGAAATCGTGGACACAATCTTCATTTTTGGGTCATACAATGGCACTCTCATGTGCCAATTACGATGTCATACTCATTTCTTCGTTCCCAGTACGTAACACTTTTTCATAAATTGATGAATGTTATGAACGAAGTCGGAATATTCGATTATTATGTAGCTTCCAGAGCGGGGTTAAGCAACCTTTTTTAATAGGAGGGATAGTCTCAGAGATGCAGAAGTTCGAGGGGCACCGTGAGACGAAGAAGCGGGAGTATATGAATGCAAAATAAATCTATTTCACGAATTTTTAAAACGTAAATTCTTATTTTAATTAAAAAAAAAATTCTTAAAATGTATAATTGCACAATATTTTTGAAATATATGCCACGAAAAAGGGAGAAATAACATGCTATAGTAGTACCTTCAGTACGTTTCAAAAACGTGTGTAAAGTAGATAATCTTAGGTTATAGCACTCCATATTTCCATTTTTTTATGTAACTTGAACAGTCTCTTTTAACCGATGACAACTTGCGTATATAGATGACCGACACTAACCGAAGATAATTTATAATAAATACGTTCTCCAATCTTGAATAGTAGACTACCGCGGATACTAAATTGTGAAAATTCTTGGCTTCCGGATGGATTCCGCGTCACAATAGCACGACTTGATGACGACGTACCGTCAAAAATTACAGGTGGCATCTTCAGGTTATACTTGAGGCTTGAACTGAAACTGATTCTTCTGGTTTCTGTAGCAGTATTTATTGTAGCAGAAAACCTACACGCTACACAGTTTACTGCCCTTATTCCGGTGGTTCACTCCGTCTCGATTCTGTTTTTGTGTGACCATGAGCGAAATAGGATTTTCAGGGATGGGCTTCCAAATGTTGGAAAGGTAATATCATGAATCATGATGTAGGATTTCTAACGCTACAAGAATTTTTCGCTAATAGAAGTTTGGTGCTCGGGCTAGGATTTTAGTATTTTCGAGAAAGATTTCATGATCAGTGTCAAACTTGTGTTCCGCAAGTGCAAATCTACTGGAGCCACGAAGCCTTGTACAATGCTCATGTTTTTTCACACGAGTAGCTACTGTACGACCTGTTTCACCAATGTAGACTTTATCACAAGAATAGGGAACGCTATAAGCACTTCCTGAATGGAGAGGAGGAAGGGGATCTTTGATAGGTTTGTAAAACTGAGACAAATTTGGAAGTGTGAAAACCCAAGTAGAAATATTATGTTTTTACGGATTTTGGAAATTGAATCTGTTATATTTTCAATATATGAAAGATAGGCGAAGTGTTGTTCTTTATTGCTTTTTCAATGTTATAATGGGGAAAATTATTTGATAATGGAGAAGAAAGATGTTTTAACTCTGATTTCACAAATTGGGGTTGAGAAAAGTTTACCAAGGAGTTTATGATAGATTTCTTCTGGTCAGGGTGGTGTTGGGAAAAGCCATTGAGGTATCTATTGGTGTTAGTGGGTTTTCGATGTATATAATTGCCGAAAGTGCCGTCAAACTGTCCACTAACTAATACATCTAGGAACGGGGGTGAACCTTTTGATTCAACCTCCATGGTGAAAAGAATATTGAGATGTAATGAATTCAAATAATTGAGGAAGGTAACAAGATTTTCGCGGCCATGTTGCCTAATAACTGATGTGTCGTCGATATATCTAAGCCAACATTTCGGCTTGAAAACATCAGTCCTCCTATTTAGAAGGTGCATTCCCTGTTCCTGCGGTGAAGTCTATATTGGTGAAACAAGTTTTACAGTAGGTACTCGTGTAACAGAACATGAGCGTTGTACAAGGCTTCGTGACACCAGTAGATATGTACTTGTGTAACACAAGTTTGACACCAATCATGAAATCCTTCTCGAAAATACTAAAATCCGAGCCCGAGCCCCAAACGTCTATCAACGAAGAATTCTTGAAGCGATAGAAATACCAAAAGGTCCAAATAATCTGAACTGTAACTCATCCTCCGAAATTACACTTCGCACATGATCACACAACGACAGAGTCATGTGCCGGAACGGAGTAATTCACCGGGATAAAGGCAGTAAACTGTGCAGCGTGGAGGTTTTTCTCCTGCAATGAATACTACTACAGAAACCAGGAAAATAAGTTTCAGTTCAAGCCTCAAACCTACCCTGAAGATGCCACCTGTAATGTTGGCGAAACTTCGGCATCAAGTTGTGCTGTTGTGACCCGGTATCCATTCGGAAGCCAAGAATTTTCAAAATATGCTCTTATGTATTCAGTTGAACTTGAAATTGTCATACTAACTCAGAATATCTGCTTGGAGATAATATCAAACATGAAAAGAAACGTACTAAAAAAAATAGAAATAAATGGATCGACAGTCAATAAGTTTCGAACACAGGTTCGCTTGTAGCGCTAATAGTATGTCGGAGGTTAATTCGATCAATCAAGTTACTGTTCGTGTTCACATTTTTTTTTGTGTTCGAATGTGCCACTACTGCTACCGAAGCTACTGATATCGTATCGTTGGCACTCTGGAGATCGCGGACACCACATTATGACACATGCTCTGAAGGAATAATACTACAAACTAATACGTAAGATCTGGTTCTACAAACGTTTTATAGTCCAGAACGTAGATAGATATTCTATTGCATTGAATGTTTATGGTCGGTCGATCGATCGATACTAGATGAATGGAATATAGAGTATAAATGAATGATTTCCATCATCCAATTAGTTTACGTATTTTCGTACAGAGATTATTCTGGCCTAACCTCCAGTAAACCAAGTGGAATGGTGATGTTATAGCTAAAATGATTACGTGATTGACTAACGATTATCCAACATAGCTTATAATTGGACTTATTTTCATCGCTACCAACAAAAGTATCTACATCCATGCATATAGTGCAATCAAATATATTGCCTTTAATCATAATGAATTATCGAATTAAAAATGATTCATAACATGGATGTTAAGTAGGAACCCATCGTTTATCTAGATGCACTTGAATGGAATTATTAACAAGAAATCGTAGAAGAATTTCTATATACACTCAGCGTTCCGCTCCGTTTGTAATTCATGTTAATTTTATTTTATATGGAAATATTCCAACCGCAACCAATTATTTTAAAGATGTTTCTAACGTATTTTATTTGAATATTTTATTTCTTTTTGCAGGTATGTGTGAAATGGAACTTCTCTCACTACACATTATCAACTTAAATGAGGTAAATGAATTATAATAATAATACTCTCTTGTTCGGAACATATTGTTGAATTAAATTATCATGACGTTATTTGTTCCGAACGTTAAACTGCCAGCCTGATTAACATCTACCTCCACTGTACACATTTAGCGTGTATCACGATGGAGGGCACATCCATCAATCAAAAATTCCAAAAAACGATCTTAGCAATATCTTTTTGAGTATAAACTCATAAGCAACTGAGTTGTAAGATAAAACACATCAGCTGAATGGTATTCTGTAAGTAAGAAGAGTCTTAGTACTGCCGAGACTATGAATGGATGAAATAGTTTTCCGGACATTCCACGTAAACATAAAAACATGATTTGGAGGAATCCATTCTGCTTTTGTTTCATAATTGGGAAAAAGGCAAGTCTGGAACTCCTGGTTGAATGTGTTTTGATGAAACACTATTAAATGATTCCAAAGAAGTTGTTGGAGTATTTGGTACATTCTTTGCTATTGTATACCCATTATCGATAACGATTCCAGCAATACTTCAGATTCGACCAGCATTAGCTCATCATTTTTGAATAATGTATTGATAAGATAATCAGAAATTGTAACTGTTATTAAAAATCTTCAGAATATATACACCTCTGGGAAAGATTTACCACCAACCTTCTTAATAAAAGATTGCGTTTCTGTGTTTGATGTCCCACTACAGATTTTGTTCAATCTCAGTTTGAAATCCAATAAATTTCTCAATGTTTCGGAAAAAAGCAAAGATTATTCCCGTTCACAAATTTGGTGATGTTGGTATTCTACTCAATTATCGTCCAATTGCGATATTGTCTAACTTATCTGAGGTGTTCGAGATGTGTCTATATCATGCATTTATAGTACTTTCTCGCATATGATATCACCATACCAACATGGATTTGTCCAAAGGAGATTTACGGTTACGAATTCCACTTGTTTGCTGCTGTTCTTGACAACCAAAGACAGGTTGACGTATTATATACAGATTTTTCAAATACCTTTGATAAGCTTGATCACACTATTCTTCTAGGCAATCTCAAATCTATTGGGCTTAGTACCTCCTTAGCGTTTTTTTGCTCATACATCATCAATAGATCGCAGTTTGTACAGTATTACGGTCAAAGATCTAGTTCATTTATAGTCAAATCCTGTATGCATCAAGCCTCAAACGTTGATCCTGTACTGTCCCTGTTATTTATTAATGATTTAGCTGAAACCATAATCGGCTTGAAACTAATTTTTGGCTGATGACTTGAAAATAATTTTAGAAACAAAGACCATAGATGACTGATAACAATATTTTTGAATGTTGCGCCAAGAATAAAAAATAAATTTCCTTCGATTATCTTTTAGATTCAGTGATGATTTCTCTTAGTACTACAGTCAAAAACTCACGATCATCAGTTCAATTTTAATCTACATATAAGTGATACGTGTGCTTGCTAATAGAACTTCAGGGTTTGTACTTAGGCATTCTAAATATTTCAACAATTTGGAGGTACTACAAACACTATTCAATTCATTGGTTGAACCAAAACTGGAATATGCTTCCATCATCTGGAACCCTCATTATAGATTCCAGATACACTGATTAAGAGCATTCAACGTAAATATTTGAAATATCTCTGACTTAGAACGTTCAATATCTTTTTTAAAAGAGGTTTTAACCATCAATCATTATTATCTACTTTTGATTGTCTGACACTTGAACTGAGAAGAAGAATAGGGAGCACAATACTCCTCCCTAATTTGTTGAATAATAATATATTTCTTTTTATTCTTTATATTATGTTGCTCGGTATTGTTTGTCCTGTAATTGAGTTAACCTGTTGGGCCTATATATACTAAATATATGAATGAATAAATAATATTTCTACTTTGAAAATTGGAATAAACTTCCATAAATCATGATATCAGTATTCTATGTGTGCAACGAGTATTGGAGTTTGAAGTTTGATAGCATAAATAGTCCATGCACGAATTATTCTGAAGTTCCTTTCTTAAAGTATGAATCCATGATTTTTTTGTAGTATTTCATCTCCTGAAATCCATCACTCATTGAATGTGAGAAATTAATGGTAATTATAGTTTTCTGATGAGTTCTACAGATTCTATCTCCAAAGTATAAGTAGTCCTATGTATTTTCCAATGTTTCAACTGTAAAATATCGTATGGAACTGACAATAGTCTGCTTATTCAAACTCTCCGCTGCCAATTCCATCACATGTTGACTCCTGCTAAATAACAAACTTTGTTGATTCAAGTGTAATAAGCTTCCACCAAAATTAAAAAATGTTTAATCACAGTAAATCTAGCGAGAAGAAAAACCTGCATTTCGTTCTCCGTCCCAATTTGGTTATCATTACTCTGAAGAAATCTTTCACATCTTCCTCTTTCACTACTTTCTTATTCTCCGAATTCTTCCTTAGTGGGACTACCAAATATTTACCTATATCAGAATCATATTTGCGTGCACAAGATAATTGGTTGGTACCGTTGTAGGATCTCATATTTATCCTTCAAAACTGCATATATGAAGCTCACAGCTGTTCATAGAAATAGCACAGTATAGGTTTGATATCTTTACTGTAAAAATAGCCATGGATAATAAACATGTTCGAATAGTGCAGTTATGAGCTTGAACTTATATAATGTTGGAGACACTTGAAATGAACTGATGATCAATTGATCTTACAAAAATGAGGAAAGTCACGTTCCTCACTTTTGTCAGCAAAATAGCTTTCGGACATGCTGCGGTTCAAGTGTTAATGATTGGATTAACAGAAAATATATTGAAAATGAACGTAGTTATATTATTATCTATGTCTCATTGCAATTTTATTCAAAAAAAAGTCTACATAACATATTTCAAGGCTCAATGTTTCATACTGACAGCTCCTGTCAGGTTGACTTTCGAAATCATTCACACTATGATATAACCTGTTTCATACTGACACTTGCTTCCACATGAACCATCAAAATTTGCCAGAGAGCGAAGACTGTGATATTATATCGATGACGTCACTTGAATCTAAAAATGAGAGTTTCAGACACTTCTGCAAGGTAACTATATACGTGTGATACATATTTATAACCAGAAAAACACGGTTGTCATTATGGATGTCAGAATCATCACACGAAATGATGCTACCACGCACAAAAACATTACAGTCCCTATTATCAATACTACAAAGTGGTCTGAAGAATTTCAACTTCATAAGATCAATAGGAACGGCGCAATCATTTCCTGAGTGAGTAACGCACACACACTACACACCACACACCATACATCACACACTACACACGACACACCACACATCAAACACATTCACACCACACACACCACACACCATACACAACATAGACTCCACACACTTCACAAAACTTTCATAAATCCCACACACTCCACATACTCCACGCACACACGCGCACAAGCACATATGCACATATGCACACACGCACATATGCACATAAGCAAACACGCGTATATGCAAATGTACTCGCACACACACACACAAACTTACCGTCTTCAAATCACGGGGGCTTATCCCGTGTTTCCTATTTCAAATAGCCCATCTAATCTCGCAAAAAATGGGAACGAACTATACAAAAGAACTATATGAAGGAATATATGTATCTAGAATGTGATGTAACTATTATGGTATTTTTTAATGTCCATATTTCTATTTATGTTAATCATGGAAGAAATACCTAATACATTTAGAGAAACAAAAATGCATGGTCCTCTCACCTTGTTCCTAGAATTTTACAGTTGATTTGACAACCTTGGTTTCAAAGATCAAACATTTCACGGTGCGCTTGATGATTCACCTAATTCGAGCGTGGAAAACTCAATTTGGATACTGATATTGATGATATGATGTATTTTGATTCTTTCACTTTCACATTGCATCAAATCATAATTGGAATGATGTATAGGGTGAACCGATTAGAGGGAGGCCTTATCATAGTATTCTTCTCCGCAAATGTATACGTAACCACGCTCCCAGAATCCAGCTATAAACTAATCGCCATCAAGCAATTTTCAGTTCAATGGAAGTCACCTTTTATGAACGATGAAACTATCTAATCTTCTTTCTGTGACATGAATTTGAATATGCAAGATATTTTCGTCTGAATCTCCCTTGGAATATTGGAATATATATGAAGCAATATGAGAATTAACGAATATTTGAGCGTGTAACACTGAAATATTTGTGTATTACTAATTATTGAGAGCAATTATCATTCACCTCTATATTTATCACTAGTAAAAGCTATAGGTATTCACCAACAAAATCACTGCATCCTCTCAATCAATTCAATCACGTCTAAATTATTTTGAATAGTTATGTAGATTCAGGACTTACCGCTTGTCTGGCGACTAGGACAGTCAACTCAGAATCATTAATAAATTTTATTGTATTTGGCATTAGCAGGTTCATGGATATAGCGGTTGTTGTTTATTATTCATATAATATGCAAATTGGTAACAAATCTCAAACAAGCCATGGTCGTTCACAAATTATAAGGTATTAAGAGATGTATTTTTTCAGTAATCTTGATAATACTGGATAAAAACAACACTGTTCTTGCTATGTGTATCAAAACCGATTTTCTTTATAAGTCGCGAATGCAGTTTCGACAGTAGATAGAATTAAATTTTCTGAATTATGAAGATAACTTAGATAATTTAACATAGGATTATAAAGATGAATAAACGTAAAACATTGAACCATAGGCGGGATTCGAACCAATATTTTTGGATGTCTAGTCCAGGGTGTTTACCAATGACACCACTTTGGTACCGTCAGAGTCTTATTTTCGTAAATATAAGCCTCTGAAAGGATAGTAGATCATTGATGAACACAATGACATCGATGCTCCGCTATAGATCAACTATTTTCACACATTCATCTTAAGTTGTATGGTCTTGAAGTGAGGAGTGTAGGTAAGAGTATTACTATGGTTGGCAATTTTTCTTGATAGTACTCATTCAACGACAGTATTCCGTTTCTTATATATTTCAATAGAACTTACTGAGACTTGTTCTGGGTAAGTATAAACAAGCTTAACGTTTCTTTGCCTAATTGGCTACAATTTCGTGTAAGTACATCAAGAGATCTTTCGAATTATGTATCACAAGTTACCCTTGTAGTCCCAAAAAGTCGAAATTGTTAGAAAAAATGTATATAATAGTAGGCTTTGATTTGTGAATCTGACACGTGTAAATGGTTTCTTGATACCTTGTTAATCACTGTCTTGTTGAGAATCAAGCTTACAAATGAACAAAACTCAGGGATCTTATAAAACTTTATAGCAGAACCGATAGATTCGGTGTCAACATAGCGGAATTGTGTCTGAATATGTATCCCGGAAGATAAAAACCTCATCAAACGTTGTGCAAGTCATCGAATAGAAATCTCGAGTTTGGTTTGTTTGAAAAACTAAGAGAAAATTATGGATGCAAAACTGATGAAAACACTTTCAAAAATACTAACAATAATAACGAATAAGAAAATGTTGTCTTTGATTCTCTAAACAAAACTGTACTATTCTTTATATATTATGGCATGCGGGATTCATTTTCCTTGTTCTGGATCTCCAAAATTCCCTAATCATGTTAAGTTGAAGCTCTCCAAAATTTGCCCCACTCAAAACTTTCATTCTTGAGCATACCTCATAAGAATTTGTTGGAGACACTGACATCTGGACACCTGGCTGGCAATCGCAATGGTTCATTACGCTCATCACGCCGAATATCTCGGTAAGATAATCAGATACCTGTCAATTGGGGTGAAATGGAGCATCATCTTGTTGAAACAAGATGCTGTTGCAGTTGGCCAAAGGGAAATCATCGAAATAGTGTTCGAGAGTTGACGTCAAGAACTCATAATAGGCTTCTACGTTCACAGTGCCGTTAACGAAATGAGGACCAAAAATGTTGTGTTTACCTGCCCTCACGTTAAGGCTGAATCGCACTTGGAGTCGAATTTCTCAAAATTGCCTTGGGTTGTTTATGTTCTGAATGTGTTCATTGTTTCGTCTGTCCCAAATTACATTTTACAGGAACGCTGGAAAATCGACTACATGAGTAACTTATGATACATCATCAAAACTGCACAATTCAATATGGCGTTTGTGAGAAAGCAAAATAAATTTAATGATAATTTGAGAAAACCGAAACGTCCTAGAGGATTTCTCAAAAAGTTTCATTGAGAATGCATTTATAGATTTTTTCTAACGTTTCAAAGAAAACTCGTTATAAACGAAAACCGTAAATTTCAGTTTTTCGGAAATACCGAAAATAACTTCAGTTGCCATATATGAGAATATTTTCGAGCTGACCGATACGCAACTTCACTCCTATTCAATCATCTTCGTATCTCTTATGATTTCCGACATTCCAATGATGATAGTCGAATTTGAAACACCCGGTGTACTCTAAATTTGAATAATAATAATAGGTATACATAGATTTACCTCTATTATTTTGGTCCAGGTGAAGAAAATAGCTGTCTAAACAGAATGTGAATATTGTTCTCAAAACACAGTTCAAACGCTCTTATTTATTTTGTCATCCATGTTCAGTTTCTCAAATGGAACCTTTTTTGATATCATGACGACAACGTTTTTCAAGTTTTGAAAACATGTCACCATCATACATTTTTCCTTGTCATAGGGAGATAATTCTGAAATATATAGGTCATGGAACATAGTCACTTAATAATGGAGTTACATTAAATTAATTTTAGATACTCTATAGTATCTTGAAAGTAACGTTGACACCAATGTCGATAAACTCAATACACTTGAGGTATTACTTCTTTATAGAGAAAACATTACCGAATATAATCCAATTTTATATGATAAAAATGGGATATTCTGCATTGAAATTGCGCATAGCCAATTCGATTCAATTTGGATTCCTCATTATTTAATCATTATTCTGAAAGGTTGTTATGCTATTGTTCCTGTTGCCTTAATTCTCCTGGAATATTCAATACTAATACTCAGTGATTATGAGTAGGTATGTCTATAATCTATTGTTCGCACTTTCTCCATTTCCAAACAGTGGTTCCCTTCTAATTATCTCAAGACACTGAAAATATAACTTCCTTTGGAGAACAAACTAATGAGAAATCAATGTTAGCAGGTCATCCATTTTACACTGCCAAAACAATTTATAATTCATGGATATTCGTTTATAATTATCATTGTTAATATCACTCAATATAACCTTAATTTGAAGCCGTTTATATGTTACCTCCTGGTCGGAAAAGATTTCCGTTCATTTGATGTTTGTCTTTCTGACAATAGCTCCTGTAAAGAAATTCGTCTCATGCTCAAAATGCGGTTCTCTCAGTAAATAATACCTGAGAGTAGTATAAAGCCCGGTCATAGCGAACCCGTTCCATAATCATATTAATTTAACTGCTCATAGCAAATCCATTTCTAACGCTCGTTTACATAGAGCAAACTGACCGAATATAGTTGAATACAGTTTTTTGTTTCATGACGAATCATGAATCGAAACAATGCGGATTCCCCGATTCGACATGTAAATACATGAACATTTGTTTTTGGTGTAGGCTTCTTTATAGTACCTATAGCTTTGGTGAAAACTATTCTTGTACTGTTGTATCTATTGTGGCATTGTGTGTAATCATCGAAGTAGTTAAAAATAAAAATAGAAGGACTTGAAGCTATACGAAGAGTACAAAGTTGAAACAGTTCATAACTGCAAAAAAATTAAAGTGGCAAAATCTTCTGAGAGAAACGTTGGTGTCAAGAATAAAAAGGTAAAAAGGTTTACACATAAAAAAACGATGAAAAGCTACATAGATGGTAACTGTACACTAAGAAGACAAACTAAATTTCCCCTCGAGTAGTAGTGTCCTATTAATTAAACCTAAAATGGATAGTAATATTGAAAAAAACAGACTTCCGATGGTGCTGAAAACAGATATATCAGTAAATACTCCAATTTCGCTAATAACGAAATTTTTTTATTTTCTCATGAATTCCTTTTCAATATCTTTTATTGCTATTGCTTTTATAGATTTCTCGTCGATTGTTCTGGAAGAAAGCGTGATTTTAGATTGAGTTGAATCTAATGTTGGAGTAGGAATATAGAGGCTTCCATTCGATATTTTCATGGAATTGTTCGATTTAGAATTCTTGCTATTTTGTGAGTCATCTGATTGAATGCCTACCAGGAGGTCTCATGAAAAATAGTTGTTCAAACACCTGGACAATCCATTTCCTTGAATTTTATTACTAGCTTATCACTTCTTTTGCAAAATCAGCAAATGAAATCAAATTTTTGACGAAAGTAGATTTCGATCTTATTTTCCTAAAATTGTGATCACTGAAGCAGAAGGAACATGAAGATTTAACAAATTTTTCGATTTATGGTGTTTAATAAAATCCTGACTGACAAATATATTTTTGGAGAGATACTATTTCTTGAATCATTATACTAAAACAGTCAATAACAACTGAAATTACGTCTGCCAAACATTTACTATTCTAATATGAGTTAATAATTTGAATTCAGTTCGATGAGATTATATTTTATAAGCTTTTGTGATATAATATGTTGAGTAGATGAATGATCTAGATATGAAAATGCATGTTGTCCGTCTTCTGATAATTCATTTCTTACGGAAACATTTTGAAAATTACCATCAATACAGAAATACACTTACCGATGATAGGAAGTTCCTTTTCTTTGGAAATGTGGTTTTGTCATGATGAAGCACCAGTCATTACAGAACTGAGGTAGGGATTCGAATAAAGAATGTGAAACGACTTTACAAGCTCAATCTTGTAGCTCTTGTGAAGTACAAAACCAATGAACAATTAAATAGCTGACTCCTTTAATTTTAATATATAAGCTGTTTGCTCAAACAAAGAAATCACGTTGGTTATTTTCACAGCTAATTCACTTCAACAATTTCCATGAATAACCTACCTCCATCAAACCAGGTATATTCAATTCTAACAGTTGACAACACATTACAGAATTTCCAATATAAACTGTCGATTTATTTAATTGAATTGACAGCCACCTGTTGATAGTTCATAATTCGTTGTTATCTGAATCTTGATGAAATTAAACTCCAAAAGTACAATTATTATTCTTCTCAGAAGCGAAAATTTACGTATATGGCGAAACGTAAACTTTTTTTTACATCAGCATATCAAACTGAAAAATAATTTGGTTATTTGATTATCTCGACGAAACAGGGATCTTCAAAGATTGCACTGTCGGTCCCTAGCAATCCTGCCAAGATTTCAGCTCTGAAACTGTGAAAACGTTGGAGATTAGTGGTGCAGTGTATATATGGTAGATACTTCAATTTGGTTGTACAGCAGGTTTTATTCCTAGTGCAATAATATTTTATTCAGTAACAAAGGATCTCGATTATCATAGTGAAATATATCAAAACCACTTCCTTAATTGATTTTAATTTCAATTTCAGTGAATTTAGAAGAACCCCACCATAGTTGTGGATAATGAATAAACTGCCAAGAAATGTGATATACAAGAATGCTTAAGTAGGAATAATATACATACGTGATATACCTGCATTATAAAACGACCACTGTTGTTGATCTTGATATAAAGGAATAACCCACGGTCAGAATACGTAGCAGATATATCAGTTGAAAAACGGTTCGTCTACCCCCTTTAGAATACATTTCTAACCCCATTGAACACATCTGGAATATTTCTGATGGCAACTACTACAGGGATTACTTTGGCACAGATGGTGGAAAAATTAGAGCCTAAGTGGAAAGAGGCTAATAAACCAACACCTAGATTGTGATATACCTGCATTATAAAACGACCACTGTTGGTCTTGTTAAAAATGAATAAGCCACAACCAGAATATGTAGCAGATATATTAGCCGAAAAATATGACCGCCGAATTGGTTCGTCTAACATTACATTTTGAACCCCATTCAACACATCTGGGATATTACTGGAAACTACTACAAGGATAACTTTGGTGTGGATGGTAGTTTAAAGGGAAAATCAGTGACTTTGTGAAAAGAGGCTAGGAAAGCGAACACCAAAAATATGGACGAAGGCTATCCAATATACTGATCAAGAGTGTTATTGTTATTTTCAATGTTTGAAGGAATCGTGCAATAACCTCAGTTACACTAGCAATTTTGATACTCACAACCGTAAATTTAATTCAAATCAATGATACAGATTCAAAACTATCTGTATTTGAAACTTTTAGTTACCAGAATAGTTTTATTTTTTATATCGTCTATGAACTTCTTGTGAAATATGTTCAGAATGTAATCAAAATGATTCTCCGGAAATATATTCTCATATAACTTCCACTCGGACTTCGTTCCACTAACGAGGGAATGTTTCTTTTATTTGGTGCAACAAAAGTAAGTGAGATCTTTATTCCATAGAAACCTATGTTGAATAAAATTAAACTTTACCCATATCAATATCACAAATTCATAAGTATGTAATATAAGGTGAAATACGTACACATTATCAAAGATAATAACTATTATGAAAGATAATCTTCCAACTTGTATGGCTCCAAAATAGATTTCACTTGAATACATGTTCGAATATTATATTCATCCTACGGAAATAGGGATACTGAAATTATAGAAAGTATTTGGAAATCGTGCAAATATTCGAAAATTTTGATAATCGAGTATCTTGAGTGTTTATTTCCATAAATAGTATTGCTCCCTCAAACATCATAATATGGATTAATGATATTGACTTGAAGCTGAAAGCTGATTTTCCATATCTTTATCAAAATCTTTCAGGTGTTTGATTAGTTTTGTTTCAATAATCAACCAAGTAAGCTCAAAAAACATTTTGTAACAGGGATGACCCTTCTAAATAGTACTTCTGCCATTTCCTTCATTTACTGCAATATACATATACATTTTCCGGTACTATTGAATTTGGATTGGATGCAAGCAGAACCAGTGGGTAGGTACTTCATTTTCCTTTACAAATATGCTGAGCAGTTGAACCGTTCACAGTGTACAGTTTGTATTTAAAATTACAAATAATTTTTTATAGAACTTATAAACACAGTTTATTGTATCGAATGGGTAGTTGTATTAAAAACCATGAAAACCTGCTCATGCTGGTAAAAATGATCCATGCCGTATTTCTTTGTTTGTCCGAACAAACCATCGTTGCTGAACAGTTTGGGATCATAGAGATGTTATAGCTAGAATAGTCGAGTAGTAAAATCCTTGACATGACAGACGTGGAAGAATTAGAGATATACAAGATAAATTTGATATGAACCAAGCTGGTAGTCTAGAGTAGTCTCCGCAAGCATGAAGTACTTGGAAAAGATCCGAGTTCGAATCCCGGTCACGACTAACGTGGTGTTAGTTTTTCATAGAGCTATTTCACGGCATAAATATAGTTATTCGCGGAGCAGTTCCTCATTATTCGGCAAGTGAATGCTTGGTTTGGAAATTTCACCTCAGTACCTATCTCCTCCTTCCGAACCAATCCCTCGCCTTTTATCCTATAAGCTTTTCCATTGTGGCTGGAATAGGTCCGGAAGTATAGAAAGTCTGCACCTCCAAGAAGGGGAGGATAGAATACGAACCTATGACCTATAACTTTATAGAGAATTGTCACTCATCGTTGAAATGAATTGAATGTCCGTATTAAATTCGGCTAAAGACTACTGACTCCATTGCAGACCAAAATAGCGACAAACAATGCAACTACATATATCACTTTATTAAATGAATACAACAAGGATAAGAAATCCTTGAATATATAATAATTAAAGATTTCAAAATCCATAAACAGATGATAATCATACTATAGTGGAAGGTTTCCAATGTTTGAATGTTTCTGTACATTTTGCAGAGAGGATCAGTGATACAATGTTATGATATATATAGTCACTTTTTAATCCTCTTTTTCCTTTTTCAGATCTTGTTGCAACTTCTTATGGTCGTGACGAGATCAGGTATACACGAATTTGATAGTTTCCTCGCGCAGAAAGTAGATGTGCGTTATCGAAAAATTTTATTGCTTCCAGCTGAACTGTACAGAACAATAATCTTCCATCGTCATCTCTCCAAATCTAGCGAAACTTGCTTTTGTGAACATTTGATAAATACTACAACTCTTTGCGCATTTCCTCTGAGATTATAATTAATTTGTTTTTTATATATCAAGTGAATATTTCTCAATTTTGCTTGTTAAAATCATCGAACACCTGGTCTACTCGACAACATGGTATCATCTTCATCTATGACGTTATTTCTTTGTCACAGCGAACAGCCGTAGTAGGTAATACATTCGTATATATTATAATATAGTACGTTGAAGGTCCCACTATTCACCCTTGTAAAAAAACATAACATGTTGTTAATTCGAATGAACTTTCAATGCAATGAAATAAAGTATAATTAGACGTATTTCTACAACTTTATATGTTTCTGATCATTTACAATATGTTTTCGGTTTCTTCGCGTGAGGGAAGTCAGTACCTAATCTGTGGATGACTTAATTTTGTGGAGAAGTTCTTATATGATAATTACTAGGTTGAATCGTAAATACATAACTCATATTCATGGAAGGGACAAAGGACGTAACACACAATACAACATTACTTTGTTAACTGCTTCACAAATTAAAATTCGTGGAAGAATTATTGTAATCCCTTGAGAATTCGAAACCGACATCTCGAGGATTTTGCACTCTCCATAACTCAAGAAAGCAAGCTATCATTCCAAAGCAGTATGTATCCGTTTGAGAGTTTGAACCCGCTAGACCGTTGGGAAAATAATGGAATAGGATTGTAAAAGGGAAGCTGCAGTAACAACTGTTGACTGAAATGCGACTAAAACACAAATTAACACTTCAATAACACTATATTGAGGATTGCATAATGAATTAATAACCTTTTTTCTAGCCGGTTGAGAGCTGTTTGATGAAATAGATAATCGTGAAGAGCAATTTTTTGTCCTATTCAAATTTCACTATTCAATTTGGATTAATTCAAACCAGAATGCGTAACAACTGAATTCTAACGAATTCAACATATTCCATAAAGAATATTCGGATACTTCCACAACTCCAAGTTTGACTATATCCATACTAAAGGTGAACTTGTGACATTCGTTTAATCTTATAATTGCATAGGTGTACAGCATACCTTTTACGAATCGGTGTATACGAGAGTCTCATCAATTGTAGCAAACCAGATGCATTGTATTGTTTTACGAGATAGACAAGGTAAGCACTACCAAGTATTTAGAAGGTTGGACCTCTCATTTCTCTGGACAGTCAGATAGAATGAAGTATCCATTTTCAAAATTATTTCGTCTCATAAAATAATGGTATGACGTGTACCTTGCGACGTTTCGGTGAATTGCTTACTGCGGTAAGCTTCGAATTCTCGGGCGCCAGATTTTTCCAAAGGTTAACACCTTTTTGAAGACTTCTGCTAGGGTCTTCACCACAAGGCTTGTCACTATGCTATCTATAGATAGCCTTGTCCCTAAGGTAGCTACAGTGAAGTAAAACCAGGGCCCATTGGGCAGAAACAATATCAAAATTGTAGGCTTTAATTACAATTGATACCTGGTTAAAACTTGGCAGAAATTACATAATAAAACAGGGAATTTCAAATATTCAAAATATATACCTAATAATAATAACAAGTACACTTTCAGAATAATTGATCAATTCAATTGAACGGTATTTCACACAAAAAATTTACCCAGACGGAAAATGTAATGAAGCTCAAGCGGTATATGAAAACTGTTTCAACATATTTATTTTACGACATGTTCGGTATTGAAATTCAATTCAACGGTACGGAATCGGTTGATAAATGATTTACATTTATCAATTGCGGAAAATACAAACAGTTCCTAGCGTAATAAGCGGTGTTCGGTAAATATTGAAATGTTCATTTCACACTACGATATATCAAACGGTTAAAATTCGGTCGGTTCGGAAAATATTGTCTTGCACTAGTTTTCCGCTTGTACGATATCAGATTTTACGGTATTTTCGTATAATTACTCTGATTGAGTTTATTCTGTCATATTACCCACCCTTGTATTAGCTATCCACGAAGTGGCCGGTAATTGTATGACAGTGTTAGATTTCATACACTTTGCTGATTCAGAATTTTAGACAATTAGGGCTTATACTTCCGGGTATAAGCCCTAACTATCGTATATGCAATAAGCCCCAGCTTATACTTCCGAGTAGACACAGCGTGCACAAGCCGTTGGCGGTTTGGTCGTTTAGGATATACTTATACTTCCGGGTAGACACAGCGTGCACAAATATATCAAAGACGCCCCTGTCGTTCAAACATACACACTCTGTACACACCATACAATTACTTGAATATTCCAATTCACGTGCGAATTCAAATCGTGCGTGGTCCGACGTATGACGGGATAAACTCAAATATAACAATTCAAATTACTGAAAGCTACGAAACTCAGATATCATACCAACGGTTACCAATCACAATAAAAATCTTAAACTATGGAAATCAATATATCGTAATACCCAAAAATATAAATTATTTAGCTATCATTTACCTCATGTAAAATTTCACTAAACGGAACACTGCTGTTAATTCAAATTTTTGTTCTGCCTTGAACTCGGATAATAATTAATTCACTTTGATTCTTATAATAATCACACTTCAACGGTACTGATTGGAAATTGAAATCACAATAAAACAACTTCACTGATTGAAAATCAAAATCACCAAAGAGAGCACAAAAGAGGGCGATCTTTCATCGGTCACTGCTTCAATATGTTTTCCGAGGTTCTGGACATGTCTGCTCCACCAATTCCTTATTTTGTGCCAAGGGTTTTTACTTATGTCCCGAACAATGCTTAAAAGTGATCCTACTTTTTAGATCTAAAATTCGCGCACATAATGCTCCACTGGTTCCTCTCGGCACGATAAACAAATGTTATCGGAGTTTTTTTGGTTGTTCGCCCTTTTTATACATAAGGTTGTTCAAAGTTTGATGCATTAACTTGCCAGACCCCCGTTTTTGCAACATATTTCATCGGAATGAATGCAATTTTTGAACGGGCATGAATTCGATTCATTTATTTGAATAATCACACTTATTCAAAATTGCGGAAATTTAGAAAAGTGACAATCACGGAATACACATTTGGAATTCACGCATATCTATTGAAATAATGAACTGTTCAAACTGAGATTACATGTAATATCCGTATTTATTGCCCGATCTAAAATAAATGATATTTCAAAATTTTAAGCTTCGTTACAATGGAATATAAATTCAGATCAATTATCCATGCTTTCGCAATGAATGATAAGAAGATAGTAGTCAAAGCGTCAAAACATATGTCAATCCAACATCACTGATATCTGTAACTGAATAAACAGAAAGAATTTGTGAACAAGAAAAATCATCCGAATGAATTTTACAAATTAATTCAGTATAAACAAGAGAATGTGAAAGAACCGTACTTCATACATGATTTAATTATTTAATGTCGTAGTAATCAGTGTTGTGGTTGATTATTTTTGACAATTTCGATGTCTAACAGTATAATTTCATAGATTGTATAAATGTAGAAGTTTTTGAATTTTGAATGGAGACATTTAATGCAGATCTCAATTGTTTAAGAAAAAGGGTGCTGGTATAATGCAAGCAACATCCCAGAAATTTACATATTGGGAATGAAGTTGTGAACATCTGAAAAATCTGCCTCATGTCGTCCCAGTCGTTTTACCAAATTATTTTGGAATGATTTCACATCTCACATTAATCTGTTCTTTAATATCATATATAAATTTTCGGGAAATGGGTCACACTAACACATATGTCAAATATATTTCCGTACTTCCGTACTTTCAAGTTTCATGACCATCATCAGGTAATGTTTGAAAACTAATTCACTTTTCTAAATCACGGGATCCATTGAACTAATTTCACTAAGCACTGAGCGTATATATCTCATTTATTTCGATCAACAATACATACTTCGCAACAACAAGCGAAACACGAATTATTGAATATGTAACACATCAAAATGTAGAATGTATGAATATGTGTTAGAAAACCACCACGAAGCAATGCTTCTATGGTTGAAGACGTCATATCTGAACGAGGAGGTAAGGATAGTCTGACTGGAAACTGCACTGAGGTACCCACAATTTCAAAACAGATCTGTTAAAAATTAGATAATCTCGAATGGAAACGACCATGCTATATAAATATTACTGGCTTGTATCAATCAGCTTTCGACATGAACACAGTTCTAAATATTATTAAGAAATACGTCGAAATTTGTAAGTGATTAATTAATTGAAATTGTATAAATTGGACTCAATGATTGTACATAAGCTCTATGATTTACTGGAAAAGCGTCACATTTCATGTGAATCATCTTCAAGTTTCATAATAATTGGTTTCTTCAGCTAAACTATTAACATTTTCATAATCGAAATGATGGTTATATCAAATTAATGTTTAATGTATGGTAATGTTATCATTATTACTGTTTATATTGTTTATGTACGATGTACTATTATAGATTAGGTTCATTCTTTCTTTAATGATGCGGTTGAAAAATATGTTTGATAGACATTCAATTCCAGTGTATTACGAACTTTTTGAAAATTTTTGGTATGGTTTTCTGGGTGTGACAATCTTACAACGCTATCGATAAGGTTGTTTATAGCTCTTTTTTTGAGGTAGCTGTTGCATCAGAATTATAGTGAAGATGTCGTTGAGATCTAACTTCTTTTGTAAGCCACGATCCTTTTATGTTTCCGTCCGAATCATGTCTAATGTTCATATCTAGCAAATTTATGTTTTTGCACATTTCAATTTCATAAGTAAATAGAAGTTTAGAGTGAAAATTGTTGAATTTATTCATTGCATATACATGAATCACTCATCTACATATCATTTGAAGAAAACTTGTTGAAAATCTGGTGAATTTATTATAGAATCTTCTGGCCATTCCATAACAAGGTTAGCGATATTGGCTGAAATAGGAGATCTCATTGCTGTGCCGAATATTTGCCCTAAATATTATTCAACGTATTGAAAATTAGTGCATTCTGAACAGAACTTTACTGCATTTCTAAATTCAGAATGATCTAGAGGTGTGTGATCATTAATCTCTTCTCAACTCTTTCTGATGCTACTCAAAGCTAATTCCATTGGTATATTCATAAATAAAGGAACAGCATCTAATATAATATCATCTATCAATGTCATATAATTGATGATTCATGGATACGTATTGATTTATCATAAACTCGTTAAAATGCCATGGATCTTTTACATGAAATAAATTATTTCTTACTATATTATTATCGATTTGGATAAAAAACTTCAAAAATTGTAGGTAGGAACACCAATATCCCTTACAATGGCCCTTGACGGTACACCAATTTTATGCAGCTTTGGAAGATCATAAATATATGGTGTTTTGTTTACCCATTACGGAGAATAAGGTTATTTTTATTGTCAATAGGAGGGACTGACTTATTTTTCTACCATTTACTTACCAATTTGTTCATATCGTTCTGTAACGATAACGAAGGATCAAACACTAAGAAGATCCCACAGCCCTTGCTAAACATAGTTTTGATTATAACAAACAGTTCGATTATAAAAATGTTAATATTTTAGCTAAAGGAACCAATTATTATAAAAGATCTATCCTGAAGATGATTCACTTAAAAAGTGACTCTCATTATGTTAATCATAGAACTGAAGCATCGTCATTGAGTCATTTATATAGCTAGGTCCTTCCTTTTCGTGATCATAAAATTGAAACACATGTTTTGAAATAGTGGGTTCTTCAACGCAGTGGAATTTATGTTCAGTCAGATTATCTTCATCTCCTCGTTGAGATATAACGTATTCAACTATGAAAACATTGTCTGATGGTTTACTAATACATATTCATATATTTTTCACTTAATGGGTAACGTTTTCAATTATTCGTGTTCCGACGCTTACATTTTTGATTGAAATTAATGCGAAAAATACGCTCAGTGCTCAGTTCAATTAATATACATTTCAAACGTCTTCTGATGATGGTCGGGAGACCGAAACGTTCGTAAAGACGAAACTGATGAAAATATGTACAAATGTTGTCTATTTCCCCAGAATTTATACCTGGGTCCAGAGTCATTATTAATTAAGAGGTATTAACTACAGTTTTCATTCAGATAATCCTTGGATAATAAATACATATTTTTCAAGTAATATTTCAGAATATATTGATTGTAGGAACGATCCTTCAATTCCTCCAATGTTGAGCTGCATTACCTTTATCAAGATAAATGGAACTGTTTTGAATGAATTCATTTGACCAGCCACTGATTTTCAGAACTATACAACGTTTTTAAATAACTTCGACTGGGAACCTATTGGAGTTTATTTCCATAATATTCAGAATCAGGAGATAACAGAACCAAAAGCTTGTTGTTTAAGAATCTCTATTTTGTCTTCGAACTGAATACGAATGACTGATACTTACTGTATACAGTTCGAAGACAAAATAGGGATTCTAATATGACAAGCTTCTGAATTGTTATTCCCTGATATAAGAACAGAACAGCTTGCGTTTCTTATTCAACAAAACATTAATTTTTTCTATTTAGTATACTTCGAAAGGCAAGCTTGTCATCGAAAAAAAAATATTTAAATTTTCTCATCTATTGTATTAACGAGTCATCGGAACTTAAAGTTTTTATGTTAGCAAAACTGAACATAATCAGAGAATTATAAATTATAATTTTGTATCGATTTATTTGGTCTTGAATAATCCGTTCGCAACCTCCAAATAACAGTGTAATTACATCCAGTTGTCACAATACACGATGTTCTGTCTACTCCAAATGAAGTGAGTTTGTGCCATGATAAACTGACTATCATATACAAATCATAGTATTTAAAAATATAGTGATCGATTCATGCATTAAATTCCAACGTTTCAAAAATATATTCTTTTATATTAGTCATCCACATCTATGGCAAAACAATCATGTCAAATTAATTGAAAACCATTTGATGACAAACTATTTGAGCGTCATTGGATTCACCAAGTATATCAAGACTCATTTACCTTCTGAATAGAGAGTATGGAATATTTTACTCATTGTTTGCCATTTGAATTGCGAACGATTCAATTAGCAGAACAAGAGACAGATTGGTATACCTGTTGTAAGCTTTTGTTCAATTTCTTGTCGGGTCACCAATTAGTTTACACTAAGCTGTGTTGCTTGATATAAAATAAAAATGCTTCTCATATATCATTTACATAAGTTTAATAACCTTGATATCAAAAATATAAATATCGAGGAAAAATTAATTTTGAATATGAATCCATTATCAATAATACTAATAAGGCTGCGATGCTATATCTAATTCCTAAGCTTGCTGTAAAGCATAAATAAAACGATCTATATTATAGATATGATGAAAGTAACACAATATAAAAGATAAAATAATAATCTGCGTAAGCTACATATAGATGAATCTCTGTGAGTACGCTACATACCTACATAATGATATGATTCCTATAATAATAGTTCACTATTTCCACAGCTATACTATATTATGCGAGAGAATCAGAAATAAATGAATATATAAATTCACTCATTGATCTCATGTTGGCTTTTACAAGATAACAATGATAGGGTCTCTAGTGCAGATCGATCAGTAAGTGGCAAACTTAAGTTTGTTACGTTACTGGTCGATCTGGACTAATGAAATATATTAGTTTCCTTACTAGCCTGCTTATTCATAAAATATTGTTTGTATAATACTCAGATAATCACATCAAGCGTCAGGACGTATACAGGCAAATAGCGTAGACGAACAAACTCGCTCATATGATGTTCAATTAATAGAAACATCAATTGTAACGTTATTTTTGAGACAGCGGTTTCAGAGAGAGCTAGACACCTTTACTCCTTATGAAATGTTGATAACAACGGGCTGTTATCGAGTGAAAATAATAGTACAACATAGTTAGTATCAGAATTAGCTTTGGTTCTCATACCAGGAACATTGAGTTAACTTTACGCTAACGAATCTAGTACAATTAGTAGTTTTGCGATAATTGACAAATAATTTCAATCGCTGAAAATATAAAAGATATTTTCTGTACCAATTCCATCATTCCGTTGTCCATTCGACTCTCACTATCAACATTATTCTTATTTGGTAGTGTTCAAATTCCCTTTTTTGATAGGAAATTAAGTGATTGAGCGAAGATTACTTATCTACAACGCTATTTGCTGAAGTTCCTCAAGTTGCTATAATTTTCTGAGTCGAAGGTTGGTAAATAATCTAAGAACAAGTCTATTGAATGGAGCTATTTTGTAATCAATTGGTGTATCTGAATCCACAGGAGTTACCTATTTGTTTGAGTGAGTATTCTGTATATGTTGAAATTCAAGTGATTACCCTTTTTATGATGTTAATATCAAGAAAATGGAGATCCTTATATGTTTCCATTTCTACAGTGAATCTGAGTGTTCAAAGGGTCATCAGAACCAAAATCTTATAATCGCGAAAATATTATCCGTATATGTATGCCAAACTTTTGGAAGCTGATTCAATTTTTATTTTGAGGAAGTTTCAAGCTCGCTTAGGAAAATATTGGTCACAAATAGGATAAAGTGGATTGCCCGTTGCAAGTTCTACTTCAATTTATTGTAACTTCGACAAGAGTTATATGATTTTGCTTCATACATAAACACATGAGAACCACGTATTCTGTGCAATTGGTATCGCAGTTATTAATATTTGAATCCATTTCTTCAGAATTTTCATCAACTCAGAGATTGGGGTATTTGTAAATATTGGACATCAAAAGAGACGATAGTATCACCTGGTGCAAGTTTGAAATTCCTCAAAATTGTTCCAAAAAATTTGCAAACAAACTTGGTGCAGCTTGGAAGTTGTTATAGCAATAGTTGTACCTGACATCATCATATTAGGGATTGTGGGATCCGCCTTAGAGAAGACGCAAGCGTGAATTTCATTTGCATTAAGCTATCAAGTAAAAAGGAGTTTTCTTGACTAATTAGTTATAACCCTCATCTGGTTTATTACTGCGAGAAGTTGATAGCATTATTTCGGAACGCATATGATTGCCAAATCTGAATTCTTATATTTGAACTGTTTTTGAATTCCACTGCAAGTAATATCAAATATTGGTAGTTGTAAAAAATGCGATGAGAAACATAATTCTTCAATACTCATTCATAAGGTAATGAAACAGGATGTTAGCACTTCAACGAACTATCACAAATATGATGAGTTGAGAATAAAAGTTGAACACTTCTAGTCTACCGTGTTTACCAATTACACCACTTTGGTCTCATCAGAGTCTCACATTTTTGTGAATATAAACCTCTGAAAGGATAGTAGTTAGTGTAGTTGGTAAACACGCTGGACTAGACATCCAGGAATGTGGGTTCGAATCTCACCTATGGTTCAATGTTTTACGTTCATTCATAATCCCATGTTAAATCATCCAAGTTATCTTCCTAATTCAAAAAATTTAATTCTATATGTATTAATGTACTTACACGAAATTGTGGCCAATTAGGCAAAGAAACGTTAAGCTTGTTTCTTCCTACCTAGTACAATTCTCAGTCAGTTCTATTGAAATATGTAAGAGCCGGGATGCTGTCATTGAATGAGTACATTCAGAGTAATTGCCAACCATAGTAATACTCCTAACCTACACTCCTCAAATCAAAACAATTGAACCTTAGTTGAATGTACGTGAATACTTGAGCATCGAATCGCATTGTGTTCATCAATGATCTACTATCCTCTCAGAGGTTTATATTTACAAAAATGTAAGACTCTGACGTGACCAAAGTGGTGTATGATTCAATGTTTCACGTTTATTCATCTTTATAATCATATGGTAAGTAATCTAAATTATCTTCATAATTCAGACAATTTTATTCTATATGTCTTAATGTACTGACACGAAATTGTGGCCAATCAGGCACAAAACCTTCCATTAATATCGCTCGACAGAAGTAAATTTCATATACCACGACACATTAAACTGAATTTTATGTATCTCAAAATATAGATATTTTGATGGGTGTAAATATATTGCACAATATACAATGTATAGGTCAAATACAATAACATAAAAATCTACCATGCTTATAGAAAACAAAGCTAAATTGGATTGTCTCAGGTAAAATTGGACTTGCAAATACTTCCAGAATAATATGCAATTTGTCAATAAATGGATAGAACGATACTCAGCTAACAAAATTTGACAATTATCAATTCAGTAATAAGCCTTGTATGAATGTAAGATTTCTAGAGTAATACGAAGAATTACCATACGAAAAAAAATCATTAACTAGTCATTTTCTACGGTGTCTGATCGGTAGTAAAGAAATCGAGCATTACAACAATTCCTCTAGTGAGCCAAGGTTGCAAGAATCTCAACTGGTGTGAGTCCTACAAGAGGGTGGGTTTTCACTACCGTAATGGTCGTATGATGCACTTGAATTGACTGAGGCATTAACTCAAAATGCCAAAACGATTGTAGAAATAAACAAGGATGCAAACAAAAACCTCTGAGGGTCAATTCAGCTACAGTCGCGCCTATGACAGGTAGATTGTTCGAAAAACGAAGACTACTACACAAGGAAAATCTTCACCAACTTCAGCAACGGACCGAATGGAGATAAAGCAAGTCTGAAATTTCTATCGACGAACTGGTCCTCGTCCGAGACAATATTCCAGCTATGAAGTGGTTTGTAGGGCATTGAACTAATCCATTCTGTAGGAGACGGAATTGTTCGCTTTGCTAGTGTACGTACATCGTCTGTAATGTACAAAAAGCCCATCACAAAACTAAGCGTTTTGCCTATCGAACGACGATAGTGATCTTCCTCATCAGAGTCACAAACGATTTTCTTCTGTTGAAATCTTATGATTCAAAGGGGACCGGCATATGTTACTTCCTTCTTTATTTCTACGTGTAATTTTTCATATTTCTATAATCTCTCAGTATTATTATTAATAGTAAACCAAGGATCAACATTAACTATCGCCAATCAATGAGCTCTTAGTCCTCCTATAAACTAATTGTATATTTGAAAGCCGGAAAGGCCAAATAACTTACATAATGCGAGTTGATTGCTTTCTGAAACCTCTTATACATTTTTGCTACTGTATTGTTATTTTGATACAAAACATCATTATGATAAAATAAGTATATATAAATAATGGTATGTATGTGTTCATATGGCATTATCTATATCTGAAAGTAAACCAGAGAAAAATCACAAAAATATGGGCATGAGGGTGAACAGTAAGTACATAAAATGAACGCGACATCATTTTTTCCGTTAAAAATGCCCACAGAAACCATTTTGTTCCTCAAAAATTATATTTCCACGTCACCTTTTAAAATAAAGCGTTAGATATCGAATAATACGATTTCTTTTTCATTATACTCAATATAATACACATATAATACCTACTAGGTGGTTAAAATAAAAATAAAATATGTTTCCACTAATTACTTTCGTACTGTGATATGTAATCACGATTAAATTTTTCACAATTATTAGATAGCAGAGGTTCAGTTCTCACCCTTTTACTATCGTGGTTCTCATGAAGGTAATGATAGAAGCTATTGTCGAAGATCACAATGAGCATAAAATAAAAGAATTATAACAATGAATTAAAAACAAAAAATTGACACAAATGTGCACTATAGAAAGTATTAAAAGAATGTGCCGAAACCCGGGATCGAACCAGGGACATTTAGATCTTCAGTCTAACGCTCTCCCAACTGAGCTATTTCGGCGATGAGATGAGATACCTAGACAAATCACTATCGGTACAAATGAGTTCAACGCAATATCAAAGAATATACAAAATTAAAACTTGTTGATATTTATATTGTTAAAACACTTCCCAGTTTATATACATTATCACTTATTGAATTGTTACTTCGATTTACATCATTCCAATATTTCCAAATGTCCACACGATCATCTTGTTCATAAGTTCTTATTATTATTGTCGCACTTCATTATACGAAACGCAACGTGACATATAAGAAAAGTACTGAATGTGATTCATGACAATTTCTATAGGAATTATCAGTGTCCGTTGAAGTTTCAGTTTTATAGTTATATCCATATAGGGTAAAAATAGACGAAAATAATTTTGTTGAGTCTATCGCGATGATACGGTCGATTCTTATGCAAAAAGTGGTGCTGAAAACGATGTACTTACCCAAATCCCTGAGTCGATAAAGATTCCGAGGAAATATCTTTATGTATTAATATCCCCGAAAGAAACTGCATAAGAATACGTGATCCTTACGTCCTTATGTAATTTCACATTTAACAAAAAGTACCTACTACAAACAAACAAGCAGATGTGCATTGGGCAGTCCACTCTCCTTTTTCATCGGCCCATATTATTCTAAGCTTTCCTTAAAATCAAAACTAAATCAGTTCCCGGAAGATTGGTTTAGATATGTTTATGATATTTTCGCGATTATAAGTAAAGATTTGAAATTACATTTACATGACTTTTTGAACACGGTTGATAGCCAATTTGAATCACTGAAATTCACTGTCGAAATAAAAACAGATAAGCAGCCTCCTTTCCTCATTATTAACATTATAATATATGGTAATCACTTGGAATTCGACATTTTCAGAAAACCCATTCAAACAAACAGGTACTCTCCGGCGGATTCAGCTGCACCATTTCATTATAAAACAGCTCCATTCAATAGTCTTGTTCATAGATTATTGAACGTCCCTTTCTGTGAGCAAAATTATAACAACGAAGTTCCGAAACTTCAGCAAATAACATTGAACATCGATCATGACAAATCTTTGATCAATAATCCAATTTATAAGCAAAGAAGAAAATTGGAACGCAACCAACTAACCAAGTTGGAGCCACTACCATCAAATAGTCAATAAAATTCAAAATTCCACTTATCAACATCCAGTAATTACAGTAAACTCTCGATTATTTGAGCTAATGTGGACCAGATCTATCTTGGATAATCGAAAAACTCGGATAAGAGTAAGTTTGGAGAAAAAAATCGTAATATGATGCTGATAGCTTACATTTATGTATGTATTTACATATTTAAACATTGAAATAATTGGTTATTGTGGTTTTACACATACGCGGTACTGCTCAACTTTTCACCGAAATGTGTTTCCATTTATTCATGAAAAGAATCATAAGCAGGAACAGCTTCGAGATAATGTTCTATGTATTTAAGAGTAGTTTCGATAGATGAAGCTGGGGTGTGTAACTTTTTCTATATCGGTTTCATTTTCTCCTTCAAATTACGACTCTGGGTGTCGTTACTTTTCTTTCACCAGTGCTGCTATTTCCTCGTCATTGAGCTCCAAGTGAAAATTGTCTCCTCGAGTTCATTCCACCACGTCTTCATCTGTGATATTTTCTGTAGCCGGTAACTTTATCATAAATTCTAGCAAAAGAATATCGTCATCTTCATCTTCAGACGCGCTCGAAAGTGAATAGTCCACAATTTTGTGCCACTCAATTATGTCAAGTTTCAATTCATCTCACGGTTGCGCTGTCCAAAATATTTTTTAGGTTTAACGCCTTCAAATAAGCTGTCAACTCTGCACCATTGTCTATTTCATTCAGCAAAGATCGAAGAAGCTGTCATCTGTAATGCCGCTTCGAATTCTATAGAACGCCTTGATTCATTGGCTGAATAATGTCACGTTCGGTGGAAAGAATTTGTCTACTATATCATCGCTTGTCAATTCTTTTTCGTTTGGATGAGATGAAGCATGTTCAAGAAATAATATGGATTTCCTCTAAGCTTTCCTATCATCATAAGAGGCAATTTATGGGAGCCACTGGCATTACTGAATGCTAGGATTGTCCACTCTTTCGTTGCTTCGTATATAACCCGGGATGAAGCTTCTTCTCATAACACCAGCATTTTTGTTGGCAGCATGTTATTATTGAGGCAAGTTTCTTCGCAGTTGTATAGTTGGTCTCCCGTGTATTCACCTTCTTGTATTAACTTTTGAACCATTTCTTTGTAGCTGTCAAATATAGAAATGTCGACTGATAATTTTTCACCACAGATATTAAGTTGACGTATACCATATCTGTCCTTCCAACGATTTAGCCACACATCACTGATTTTGAATTCTTGTGTTTTCTCTGTGAACTGAGCACAGAGAAATGATGCCTTTGCTTTCAAAATTGGACCGGATATTGGAGCCCCCTTTTCACGTTGTTGCACAAACCATAAATATAGGGCATATCCCAATTTTTCTTATTTGTTTTTATCTTCATTGTTTTCCGTTCGGTAAGTTTACAGAGTTACGAATTCCATAACTTTTCGAGCTTTTGCTTCTAATCGCAACAGTTACTGCGCGATTCAGTGATTATCCTTCATATACAGGACCTTAAGCTTCTAACTTTTGCTCGATTGTAACAACCACTCTTCTAAGATTTCGCGTTGACATTTTTGGGCGTTAAATAACAAACAACATACGGAAAGGTTGAGAAATATGTGTTTACAGAATTATACGGACCACAGCACAGTTGCAACTGATTGCAAGTTGAAACTGCGAGAAACGGGCAGTTATGCCCCCACTCGCATGTTTTGCTTTAGAACTTCTTAAATTGTCGGCGGCTCTCGGATATCGGGAGAAACGTTTTTCAGTAAGCTGAGTTAATCGAGACATCGGATAATAGAGACTCGGTTGATCGGCAGTCTACTGTAATGAATTCCATAATTTGTTCCCAAAATTTGCAATACAACGAGTTTATAGGATGTAAGAATAAAGTCTCCGCCGCAAATCCGGGATTTACAAAATCGATTGTGAGTCATCTTCAAAATTCAGTACGAGTCAAACTGGAACGAACATTCTAACCCGGTATAAAGAGCATTTTGCCCATAGAAAGAATAATGAGCGTTATTCAAACATACCACTTCTCAAGAAAAATTATGACTTTTAAAACACAGCATTGACAAATATCGAAATAATTCAAAAGAGATGGAAATGTATAGACGGAGAAGCAATTTATTAAATTCCGATTTATCTCCAGCTGAGGGTAGTAACACCTTGTTAACACTATAAAGTATATTTTGATTCCTAATTTAGTTCACTCTGATGATGGCTACTTGGTAGCCGGAAGGTCCTCAGTACTTTAACAATATTTTAAGCATAAAAGGGTGATTATTCATCATTTATAGTATATACATTTCATACTACTAAGATATCGCGCGCTGGTAAAGGATATGAGGAGTATAAAAGATGTAATATTTGCAATGCACACTCTGATTTTTACGATTTTTTTAATTTCAGGCATAGGAATCCATCTTCTCTGAATATTATATCATAGCCTTGTGTGATGATGAATGTCGTCCACGTGTTAATTCAAGAAAATGAGTAGAATGTACATCGATAATTGTTCACTATATTGCAACCTCAAATTTGTTTGATTAATGTTGTTCCTTGATAATAATTGATTGTGTGAAAAAAGCACTTTATTCATTCTCTCATACATAGATTTACAATTATCGAATTCAATTATCAAATATTACTTGTGTTAAGACAGGAGAATGTGTAGCATCTAACACAGAAATACAAGTTGTTTTGGAATATCTGAAATCGTTTTCATTATTAGATGCCACACATGTTCTTTTTTTCACACAAATAATATTTCACAATACTATCAAGATGATTACAAAAATGAGTATCAAAGAATTGCCTTTTTCCAAAATATTCATTAAATCATACAAATATACACTAGTGGATAAGATGCGAAGTTCCTATTCCACACAATCAATTATCAAAAATAACCTTAATTCAACAAAGTCGAGGTTTCAATATAACCCACAATTTAACAATGTCCATTCAACTCAGCTTCTTCACCGAACTAGCACGTGGACCACATTCATCATCTGCAGCTGCTCAGTGAGACTGAAAAACAACCATAGTTCAATGAGAATGACCATACAAGGCTATATAATAACTACAGTAAATGAATTCCTCTATCTGAAATGTTGAAAAATGAAAATGACAGCTAACCGAAAATCTTGATTTCCCATTTCATTTTCACAGTCAGAGATGGAACAAAATGAAAAAACACTTCTTCGAATCAACTTCATAAGCTTTCACGTGATAATGTCAATTTTATTATCCAACGTTTCATTTTTGATCAATCATAATTTTTCTAATACGGCTCTGTTTCATTTAATACCAATTAATTCAAAGATCGGTTTCCAAATGTTTGGAAGGTAATATCCTGATTACTTAGGAAGGGATTCGATATGGTAAAAGAAAGGGAAAAACTTATTCCAACAACAAACTTACCTTGGATTTTTCACAAATTAACACTAATGAAAAAGACTCTATGTAGTTCTTTTTTCACACCATCAATTATCAAAGACTGGTTTTAAATGATCAAATTCGAGGTTGCAATATAATAAACAATTTAACGAAGTCCATTGAACTCAGCTTCTTCACGTGAACTAACACGTGGACCTCATTCATCATCTCTAATTTCAAGGATGTAATTCCAAATGTTGAGTAGTTAATATGAGGGTTTAGATTATCTAGGGAGGGATCCGGAATGGAAAAAAAAAAAAAAAAAGGCTAATGGAAGGAAGATTATTGGTAATCGGAAGGGCAACTTTTCAAAATAAGAATGAGAGCAAAAACAGAAAGATGAGTGGTCATCCATTAAAGACGAATTGATACAATATGTAGGTGGGTATTGCAGTGAAAACTCACTTGAAAATATAAATGTAAAAAAAAGGCTCGAAGTAAGATGTGCTTCAAATGGAGACAAGAATGTGGAATTATTTCTTTCGCAAAAATTTGTGCATCATAAATTTTTAGTATTTCATTACTAATTTAGATTAATCTATCGAATACTTTTTTTGTATTGCATCTTCTGCTCACTATGCAAACCCAATTTCAATATTCATCATTTTTCATCTGTTGTTGTAAGGTATTTGTGAATTTTTTTGAGTAGATTTGTTTTTTCCATGTACTTTTCATTGGCACATAGAAGCAGTTAAATATGTGAATTTGATACTATTTCGAGACTGAACTGGCCTTCACTTGCTTGAAATCAATCATACTACAAATAAACACTACAATGAATGATAACACTGCAGGAAAATTATGAAATGAAATCTTATCATGAAAATAAATGAAAACACGACTTGTTTCGGCATAAAGTGGTTGAACTATAGTACTTGAACTTACAAAGGTTTTACTAGTTTATATACATTAAGAAAATATGACCAGTGACATCAACGTTACCATACATTCCGGAGACCTCAGAGAAAATTAGGAAATGTTTAAAAAGTACGACATAAATGATGCGCATATACCTACGAACTGTATTTTTCAAATCTAAAACCTTCAATACCTAAAGATAAACAAACTCACACAGTATACGAATTGAATTGTCTAGATTGAGATGGAACTTATACAGAAATCTCTAAACAATATTTACAAAAAAGAATGTATGGTCATAAGTATAGTAAAAGAAACAAAAACTTCTAATTCTAACGCCCTTGTTAAACACTGGTTTGATCATAACCATGAATTCGATTGGAAAAAATGTCAATTTTTTAACTAAGGAAAGTAATTGTTGTTAAAGATCTATTCTGGAGATGACTCACATAAAGCGTGACTCCAAGTCTGTAAATCATAGAATAGATATTCAATCATTATGTCAGATTTATACTAATTTAATCGATTGAAAACCTTGCAAATTCCTACATGCATCTTTATAATGTTAAAAGTATATTTTAGGTAGAATGCTCAAGAGCAATATTTCTAATAAGGTCTGACAACCTTTATTACCTCATACATCCCCAACATCTGGGTCGAAAGTGGATACTCGATCGTTATATTTTCAGTTCAGTCCCTCAGTCGTATCACATACTGTGATTCGATATGTATTTAGAGTTTATAAGAATACTGCTTAGCAGCGGATTCTTAATTCATATACTTAAAACATTAATTGTGCTATAATTTCGATTGTTCGTGTTTCTGTTCGTTTCGGCGACATGGGCATTTTAAATCGAAATTAGTGTGATAAGGACGGTTTGTGGTGATAATAATTATTAGTTTTAAGAAAACACGTTTTAAACAGTGATACGTCTTCTGATGATGGTCGTGAGACCGAAACGTACGAAACTAGGAAAATAATAAGCATATGTGGTAGTGTGACCTATTTCCCGAGAATTTCCTATACAGGGTGTCCCGCATAAGAACCGAAACAGAGCAGGAGCATGTGGGGACCCCCAAATTATGATGATTCAACGCAACTTACCTTCATACCAAGTTGCATCCCTGAGAAGTTATAGGCCCTCAAAGTGATACTTCAAATTGAGAAATAAATTAATATCTCAATCATACTTCAACTTAGAAGAACCAAATTTGGTACACGTTGTACGCGTTCTAAAAGTATTAATCGACAGTAAGTGTAGTTCAGTTGGGTCATTTTGAAGGGTTGATATTGGGATGGTGCACCCTTAAAATAGGACAGAATTTTTTAACCCAATCGCAATCTCAAAAAAATATCTCTTTATTTAAGGGAAATTTTATTTTAAAACCTTCTTCACTTCTTGTCGTTTTCGAGAAAAACGCGAATAGATAAAAGCATATAAAACGCATACAACGTGTACCGAATTTGATTTTTCTAAGTTGAAGTATAATTGAGATATTAGTTTTTTTCAAAATTTAAAGTCCCACTTTGAGGGCTTATAACTTCTCAGAGGTTCACCTTGGTATGGAGGTAAGTTGCGTTAAATCATCATATTTTGAGGTGCCCTACATACTCCTGCCAGTGTTATGTTGATTATTTCAGATGCTTTACTTCACGTGGCTACTACATTTTATATTTGGGAAAATTTGATGTTCCATGCCAAATATGAGATGATGCTTTATAAAAAATATGTGTTTTTGAACCGATAAAATGTGTCAAGAAGTTAAATATCATTTGACTGTTAAAGCCATAGAAAAGTTGGAAATTTTTTAAAGATCACATCACACATCACGGAATGGAATAAATTTTAATCATTTATATAATCAGCTGAAGATTCACCTGTAGGTGTAGGGGGACAATCTCCTAAGATGAATTGCATTTAAGTGACTTTCAATGCTACTCTCACCTCTTACTTTTTTTGGAGGCAGACATCGTAATTTTTAGTGCATAAATAATATCAAAAAGTTTTTTTTGTTGAATGTCAGGTACCATCACCTTTTCATTTGAGTTTGTTCTGACAATCACAAGTACGCCTGCACGAGACACAAATGAAAATCTCTCAATAAGTGATAATTATAATATTTATAATTTATAGTAAACAAATATATTCCACAAACACAACAAACGTCAACATGCATGCATGGCGGACAACAAACAGTTATAAAATCGAACTAACACCACTATTGACTCATGTGTCGCTGTCTCCAACGCTCTGTCAACAGTATCACCTTATCAACGTCTAAATGTATGGTGTTTAACCTCTCAGTTATCGGATGTGAACCGAACTACTAACTACTGAGTTTGATCGTCCGGCAACTGTTCGCCCGTATTCGGTCCGTAAAACTGATATCCGCTTGCGCCGTTCCGCAGCGTAGCCAGTTTCGAACCGAAATATGGAGTTCAGTTTTCGATTCACCGGTGAATCTCCGAAAGAATGCCGTTGTTGAATGAATAAAGAACGTCGTGCCATAAAAGGACCGCGGACAAACCAAATCAAGGCTTTTGGCCATTATGATGATCTATGTGTTGGCAGGCAGCCGCTGCTTTGCCGATTGTAATTAGTTTGCTGGGTACATAAGATTTCCATAATAGAAAATTGAGGGTGCCTCAGTCTATTCCAGTGTTGCTATGGCATAGAGATTAGTGGCTATAGATAATTCCCCATGAAATCAGTAGATTTTTCGAAGGCCAACTCTGTGGAGTCACAAAACCCACTAGTAGTATCAGAGAGATATAACTTAACTGGACAAATGGCCGGTACTTCAGCCGTGATGAGTATGTCTGATTCTATTGAAATTTTCATTTCAGTAACTTCGGCATCATTCATCAATACTATAGCTTCTGACAAATTTCTTCGAACTCATAAGAAAATCTTTCGAATGGAGTTTATATGTCTTCGTCGAATGTTGTGTATTCCATTTCACTCTTGAACTATGAATATAATTATTTGAAGTCGATGATTTCACTCGGAGGTTTTGTATAACCTTTCCAAGTTTCTAATTAATTACCATTTAAAATCTTAATCCTAATTCTCACATCAAATCATGCACATAACTAAACGATCCTGGATCGAGTTAGCTTACCAGGGGAACAAATTGTTCATTACGGCATGTGAAACCACCATATATCGTTCAAAATTTACGTTCAATCAGTTTTAATTATATAGTTATGAATGATATGACAATATTCAACTGTAATGAAAGTTATTTAATTGATTTTCATTTTTGAAGTATTAGAATATACTTTTGACAACATCGCCTCACAATTTCACAGATATGCTGTGGTTTAATTAACAAGTGACGCCACCACCTCACATTATCGGAAGCCTCATTTTCATTATAAGAATACAATTGGAATCAAGGTATGATGGGAATTGAATATAATGAAAATGACATACAATTGCATCAAACTAGAATAAAAATTGAAATCAAGCAAAACAATCAAGAATATTCATTTGAATTCGAGAGCAAACCAAAATACAAAAGAATTTGAACAGTGTTGTTATTTATCAGGATTTGGTAAATTGAAGTTTTTAATCAAATGCACTGAAGACAGTTTGTTAGTTTATCTTACACCAAAATAATATGTTATAACTCAATATTGCAAAAGTAACAAAAACGCTTTATATGGTACCCACCATCTTGTTCTGAATCGTCCCCGCTGCTTTTTCTCCTTCTTTCTTAACTACCGGTAGGCCTTAGCAAGATGACCTACTAGAGAATATAAACCAAACCAATTTCTATGAATTGCAGGAATAATTTCATTGTTTTACAACAAACAGCATTATGAAGTCAAATGAAAGTAATGATAAAATGAAATAAAAGGAAAAAAATTAAGCAAATATACAACTAAAACATGAAATAATGCAATCCAACAAGCTAACTTTGTATCGAAATTTTTAATTGATACGAATATTTTCTTATTAAAATATCTAGGTAGGAGAAATTGTTCTTGATAATGTTTGTTCTGTTCAAAAGCAATCTGCTTCAAATTGGGACAATGTTACTTTGTATCCAGATAACGTATTGAAACTGTTTTGTATGAACGACTTCTTAAAACTCTCATTGTACTTCATAGAATTCGAGTTTGAATCATTCATTATTGAAGGTGTTTATTTTTATTGCACATTTGATTGTATGACATTTCTGTCAATTGTTGTTGTTGTCGTAGACAAGAAATAAATGAACTTTGAAGGGTAAAATTGCAAGTTATTGAATTTGTTTCCAAAATGGTGCAGTTTCTTGTTATCGAATGTTTATTCAGATTAAACTTAATTGCTTGTATACATTGCTTCTATCTTCAAAATATATTAAACTCGCGTTCCATAAACTAACAAGTTCTATTGTATATATCGATGGTGGAAGCCGTCACATAATTCATCAGAATGATAAGATAAAACACTTACTTAATTTCCATCAAGACGGAGTGAGCATAGGAAAGTCGTTTCAAGATTCAGTAGGGTTATTTGGTATATGTATTTTGTCGTGTAGTGGGCAAATGGTATCTGCAATTCTTTTGAAATTTTGACACGAACTAGATATGATGCACGAAATTTACAGGCATAACAATTCAATATCGTAGCTTCAGCCGTTTTGGAGTTATAGAGAAGAACGGTGCGTCGAAATACTCGACGATATTCGCAAAGTTTCGCTCTGTGTTCGGTGCTCTATCTATCTGGCCGATTGTACAGAAACATAATGTTAAGAATCGTGCAGATTGCGGCTCGTGCTTATGATCAAAATATGCGAGATAGCGAGAGCGTAGTGGCTCGCGCTCTGTCTCGAGTTATGCGAAAGACGGCGTAAAAGTAGCGAACGAAGTATTTTCCCGTTTCGGCTCATCCGGCAGGTTGTTGATGTCTGATTTACTGTACCTCAAGCCAAGACATACTGCGGCTCGTGGTCTTTATCGTCTCATGCGAAAGACGGCGTGAGCGTAGCGTTGTCTCTTCTCCTCTCGACTCAAACGGCACGTTGTTGAATTCTAAAAAGAGGGTGAATGGTGACGATTTATTGTACCTTAAGCCTAGATAGACTGCGACTCACGCTCTTGATCCTTTCGACACACTTACTCACTCACTCCGTTCAAAGCCTTTGGGCATATGGGCAGCGTCCTCTTAGTATCACTTATATCATTCAACACTAACGTGACTATAGTTCCAACAACTACGACAATAGTATCATTTAATGTAGGAGAGCGGAACAGCTGTCCAGAACTATTAGTCTATAGTGGACTGAACTAGAGAGACCTCACTATGACATGATTTCTAAGGCTAACAAGTTCATCAACTATCATCCAAAGGTAGTTTCAAAATAACTATCTATATACATGTGCAAAAATTTGGAAGAAATTGCAAATCTTAAGTTAGTTGTTTCTTATTATTTTGCAAAATCATAATTTTGTTATATCAGTTATTGGGGAAGTACAAATTTGAACATACAAGAAGATCAGATTCATTGTACTTCAAAACATGAATTTCATGATCCTCTCATAAGAGGATGCAATCCTTGGTATTGAGATTTCGGTGTTACTATACAAATCTCTCCGCTATTTTTACCATGTTCTCTATTTTCAAATGAGTTGTTGAGTTAATTATGAACCATGAAGTTGAGTGATTGGTACTCTCGAAATTTTGATTTGAATTCTTCACCAGATGAAGATGCAAACAATTATTCGAAAGATAAAAGATCATAATGACGCCTCGTTACTCATCTAGGCAAAATTGACTAACATTCAATTATTCCAATAGGAACGACTTACAGAAGTTTAAGTATAATGTGATGGATTAATCAACGGTAGTTTGAATATAATTAACTCAAGGAACAATGTTGGCTTCTTCATTATGAATAAATTATTACTTTACTATGCTATCATTATATTCACGAATAATTAGGCATTATTTCAGAAAATTACTCGCCATAATTATGTGTTATCTTCGATTCAATACCACTACTCACTTGCTAGTAACCTGATGTTTCCGGATAGCTCTGATAAAGAATAATTTTACACCAGCTTCGCTAATATTATTGTTGGATTTTGAATCTGGCATCTGTTGAATCATCTATAAAGACATAGCTTCTTTGGAGTATAGTGTTTTGATTGGAGTGTTTCACGATTCAGTTATACACCTGGAAATAATTTGATAACAGAAAGTTGTTATTTAATTATTGAGCACTTTGAATAGATACGAGGTTTCGTTACTTCTCATACATATCCTAATTACGTATTTTGTGGTATGGAAAAACATTGTTTATTCTAAAAATCATGATATTTCACGTTTACTTGAGCACTGCATTCTTAACTACATTAACGCTCTGATCGATTAGTGAGTTGTGATTCAATTGTATGAAAAATTTGCTGCATCAAAGTCTATGGAGAATTTCATCTAATTAGTTCTGTTTAGAGCAGCTTTCCCAGTTGAAGACAAAATTTCAATTTTCAACTGTATCTACATGTGTATAATTTTGGTATTACTGTACTATCCCTAGAAATACATCTTCTGATGAAATTCAAAATTGATCGCATATAAAATGCATTAAAAAATAACGGAAATTCGAAATTTAATACAATAAATGTACAACTACCTATTTGTTGAGGTGATATATTTTTCAGATTAACCAGTAGTAGGTAATTTCTGTACAAAATCCTGAAGATAGTCTTGTGATGCCCGATCATAGAGCTAGAATTTTCGTTCATTATTCTCAAGTTTAATCTTATGGAATGACGACTGTTATTTCAATTGCCTAGGAAATATTTAGAGCAGGTGTGAAAAAAAGGGGTTTGTTCATTGGTCACAAATTCACTAGAAAAATAATGATAAAAGAAATATAAAAAAACAGAAATATTGTGAGTGAAGGGAAATATTCTGGTAATTATCACCTATAAAATTTCTGGAGAAAAAATTAATTGACTTGTGCCTTGTAATATTTTATTTTTGAAGGAATGAAAATACGATCACGTCGTTAAATATCACAACGACCCGTGAAGCATTTTATCGGATCTAGGATACCTCGTTTTGAAAACGATACAATAAGAAATATGAAAAGTTACAACTATATTCATAAGGAGACTAGGTTGGTTCTAGGACTCTGCACTGAAGCGCAGTAGAATCCTACTTGCGATTCTTGGGACTAATTCCAGCTATATCTGGGTAAGAGAATAATTACCATCGCTAGACGTGCTGCTTCCCAGATAGAGATATCTCTATAATTCTGGATAATTATATGATATTATTGTATACGAAATTCAAGTAGTGCTCGGAAGATGCATTCATTATGATTGTCAAATGAGGACCCGGTCCAATATTATAACCGCGTTCATCAAATATTTGGAATTACGTAGTTTGTATATGATTTCATTCAAGACGGGGATTGAACGTATCATGGCAGATAGTAAAGTATATCGGCAATAGGCGATAAGCTACGCTAATCCGCCATTATGCCACATATTTTGAAAAAAGGGTATATTATGTCTCTTCCGTCCCAGAATGTTTCAATCCTATAGTATATTTTAAACCAGGAAAAGTAGCAAATGCAATCAATATTGTAATTAGCAACTTCTTTTGATACTTGTATTTTCTAGATATCATTGAATTTCTATTAAATGTCTAGAAAAGTTCCGATAAACATAACGTAAATATTTTCTCTCAAGTACTACTTGTTCAATAATATTAAGTGCTATATTTTATAACTACCATAGTAATACTCATAGCTACACTTTTCAATTAAACGATTGAACTTGAGATGAATCATCTATGGCAGGTCATCGAATTGCATCGTGTTAATCCATGATCGACTTTCCTTTCTGAGGTTTATATTCACAAAAATATATAAGACTCGGAGGGGACCAAAGTGGTGCAATTGGTTAACACACTGGACTAGACATCCAGGAATGTGGGTTCGAATTCCACCTATGTTTCATTGCTTTACGTTTATTCCTCTCTATAATGTTAAGTAATACAAGTTATCTTCATAACTACTACTATAATAACCACTTGGCATCATATTTTAGTAGGTTCAATAGTCGTCTTGCATGAATATGATGTTACACCTATGAATTGGAAAATTGCAAGAATCGTGGCAGTGCATCCTGGAAAGGACAATATTGTTCGGGTGGTATTTGTTGAGACTCGCGCGTGCAGTTGATAAAATTAGTTTGTTAGCAATAGATACTGTGTGATTGACCATTGTAACCCAGTTATGTACTCTTGAAGCAAGCTTATCATTTATTTTTTGTATTTTTGAAAGCCAGATCTTTTGAGGTCAGCAGCTATGTTGAGTCGATAGTTCATATGTATGATGTTCTGTGAACTGATATTTATATTCAACGCTGGGGTCCACGGTCAGTGCCTGATGCGTGAGGATGCTATTTTTTTTGTCTTTCATTGTTATTTCTTAAGTAACGAATGTTGATGACGTTTTATAGTCCATGTAGTTTGTTGCTTGTTGCTGTATTTTCAATAAACTAATAACCATTCGGATTGGCATTTCGCTAAGGGAATCTGCAACCCCAAGAAATAGCAATGCTACCTAACACATTGGTTGTACTAAGAATGCTACAATTTTCAACATTTCCCACAAGCATAATTCAATAAATTCTTTACAAATTGTTTAAATTGGCGGCCCTGATTTCCTTATACAAAACATTATCAGGTACTTCCATGTTTTATTTCAATTGTGAATTCTTTACATTAGTTTAGAGGAACCATCACCTGCATCCCATGAGGAAAGCCATCGTATTGAGCTTTTGAAGAAAAGTTACGTTAACCACAGTGATTGAAATTTATAACCGCCGCCACTTTTAGAGTTACAATTAAGGCTTTGGATACCTATAAGGGATATTATTTATATGATATCCAAAATGTGATTCAGTTTTAGTGCAGTCTTCCAAATTCAATGCACTGAATCTTATTTGATCTAAGTTAGTATTTCCTCTTTACAATTTTTAAGTTCCAAGGTTATTCAGTAAAGTTTGTTTAATTTGTAATTATTCAATAGCATGTCATGAAAATAATACCAAACGGCTTCGTCACCATTAGTACCGAACAATATATAGATACCCCACACATCCTTGACTGTTCAAATGAATAAAGATCAAACGGTTACACAAGATGTGCTATTGAGCATAAAATTACCGATTAGCTAACACACAGTTCTCATCTTAACACATTCTTCATGTTGTTCTCAGGAATGATTGCAAACATTATTCCTATATCATTGTTTGTTGATCTTGAAAAGAATCCTGACCAAAAGAGAGTTATATTTAATAATATGAAGTTATCTATGATGACAATTGATATTTTCAATTTTTTGTTTTTGTTGTCCTGGTGAATTTTTTTCTAAGTATGTGTTTCATTAACTCCTTATTGAGAATACGTTTTTCGTGTTTCTATTGAAGGAAAAGGATCGATTTGGATAGAATTAAATGTATTGAAGCGAATCTCAAATCAAAGTTTTGAAAGAAAAATTCTTTGAAAGTAGCTATTCAAATATTTACACTCTCGATATCTTCTTGGAAAAAAAAATAGTTCAAGCTAATTGAAATATGAACAATTCTGTGAATCAATTGAAATTTTCACAAGTTATCATAAATAAGAATGTTTCTAAATTAACAATCTGAATAAATCTTGTTTGAAGAACCCATTTCACGCTAACTTCGAATAAGAAAAAGTGAATAGGTTCAGAACGAGTCACATAGCTTGTAATCCTATGACCAAAAATGTTTAGAAATTCTGAAGTGTTAATAATATTAGTAACAATCCTACTAGATTGAGGCGTTGATGGTATTCATAATCGTTTTTGCTAATTTTAAGCTTATAGAGAATATATATTCAAGCATCTTTGTTCGAACTCTTTCCAGACGATCAAAGCAAATATTGTAATAAAGATTCCAAATAATGCAAACATATTCTAGAATTGACTAGGTAATCAAAGATAGCTGGCATTGATATTAATAATATCTTGACTTTGTCGCTTTATAAAACCACATAGTCTAAATACTCGTTTCAGAATATATTCTATATGAATGTTGAACCTTAAGTTTCTATCGAAGACACGGTCTATATTATTAATGAAATAGTTGTAATTCATATCTGCATGTTCTCTACAAAATGTGATAGCTTTACACTTGGATCCATTTAAGACATATCCTTTGAAGTGCACAAACTCTCAAGTATGTTTAAGTCTTCTTGAATATTATGGCAGTCATCTTCATTTTCTATACACAAAAAGATTTTTAGGTCATCTGCGAACATAAAATACTTAAAAAAAAATAAACCACATGTTGAATCATTGATAAGTAGGGTAAATAAAATTGATGCAAGATGACTACCTTGAGGTAAACCAGATAATACTAATATAAAACGAGATAAGCAATTGCTTATTTCATCATCTGGGTTCTGTCAGATAAATTAGATTTGGGACAAAGTAGTAAGTTTCCAAATATTCCTTGATTTTTTTAATAATAACTGGTGATCAACTTTGATGTCAAATGCTTTACATAAATCAGTGTATATAGCGTCAACTTGATATTAATTTTCGATACATTGATTTATATAATAATGATATAGAAGCAAATTTGTTTCAGTGGAACGTCCTGAACAGGAACCATGTTGTTTTTGGACAGTTTTATTTTTAAAGGTACTTAATAATTTGGATAGAATAGATATACGGCGGTAATTTCCAACTTCAAATGTAGTGTTAGATTTATGGACAGGAATTACATATACCAGCTTCCACTGATCATGATAGGAGACTGTTTTAATTGGAATATTGTACAAAAGAGATAAGGGTGACTACACATTCATGAAATGAATGAGAAAATGTCTTCAGGACCAGGGTCTTGGCTAATTTTTAAACAACTGAGTTTACTGAAAACTACATATCTATATTGATATAAGTACCATGCAAGTTGATGAAATCATTATATATGGCATTATTGTGGAGATTATTCACATAAGCAATATCATAAACAGCATATACGAAGTCAAGGCATTCAGCAAACATGTGTACATAATATCCTAAATATTAGATGGAGATGATTCATTATAATTAACGGTTTTTGGTATGTCATTATCCAAATGACTCAGAATTTCTTTGGGATAAGACAAACCGCCCTTACTTATTTGAGACTATAAAAGTCCTCTGCAGTTTGTGATAATTTGTTTGAAGCTGAAGTAGATTGAAAGAGAGCCTGTATAACATATTCACTGGATACCTCAAGGACTTATTAAATTTTCAACGTTGCAAATTTCTGGTGAGGAATACTTCCAAATACAAAGAATCAGTGGCGGCTCCTCGAAGGAGGCTAAGGAGGCTCAGCCTCCTCACCAATTTATCTTGTTGATCATTCTTCATTTTATTTCCTGTTTCTCAAATATTTTTTTAAATTTTACAATTAATTCCCCGTTCTCAGTAGTTATTTTTAAATCTGGCAACAGTGCCCTGAGGCTAGAGTCTGCAAACTCTAGACAGTAGACACGTGTTGCTCAACACAGTTGCCGTTTTATTGACCAGTTCAATTGCTAAGTACCGTAAAAAATAGCAACACTCTCAGTAGGCTAGCCTGCCGCCTGCCTCTCAGATCAGTACGGACAGTAGGAAACAGAATTTCCTGTAATGCTCCAACTCGATGGAATTTTACATCATGTGCAGTGTTTTCCATTTATAAAAATGAAGACAAATTAATTGAAACAGTTGATTTTATATTAAACAGTGATGACTTTTCAACAGATCAGGTTTTATTAAATGCTGCTGTTGGTTCAAAATCTTATTTAGAAAATGAAGAATTTTTGTTTTTTCTTCATACTTTTAAATTAATATTTCAACAAACTAATCTTATTTTTCAAATTTTACAACATAAATTCGCTGATATAATTCATTCAAGACATCGTTTGAAACATCTCATTGATAAAATTCCAAGTTTCCGTAATACAGAATTTCATTTTAATAAGAAATTACTCAAAATAACAGACACATGATTTCAAATGAATTTCTGTTTGTCAGAGTCATCACTTTTGTTGAGAGTTGGCTTAAGGCGTGGCTTATCTGAATATACACTTACTACTGCACCATCACGAGAGTTTTGTTCTGTTATTGTTGCTAAAAGATCTGCTTCATACAAGTGCAATATGCAAACTCTTGAGTACTATATAGAGGGGTTTGAAATCTTCCACGAGGACAACCGATATCCTTTGTTTCCGTAGTACATTATCTTTAGAAAAACTAAACATTTGAACTATTGCCCATTGTTGTAATTTTCCCTGCAGCCAGGAGTACAACATTTATTCTGTATAAGTTGCTTACAAATGTCAGTAAATCATACTTATAACAACAAAAGCGGTAATAGCCGACATACAATTCACTTGAAAAGCCATTTTGCTATGCAGTTTATTCATTCATAACACTCTTATACATGCTTATTTACAGGTACAAACATCTTCAAATTACACAAGGATACCTAAGGAACAGGGGCAATATATAATTTTGTGAAAGAAATAGACAATACTCTGTTAATTATAAATATTTATCTCCTGTCACACTCAATTTAGACCATACGCAATGGCCATTTCCGTCAGAATTTCTATCTAGAGTGTATTGGTTGAATAGGAACACAAAGACATCATCTAAAAAATAGTCTAGATCAATTTAAAAAGGCACAATTCGGATATTCTCTCGAAAATCCGGAAAAGTAATTCTAGACCGACTATAATACTGCCGTTATATTACGTGTAGTGAGAGAAGTGAAAAATAATAGAATTTTTGGAACAGAAAAAAAAATATTCCAAAAATTAACAAATGAACACAGCATGTTTTGATACTTATTGATCTTGTGCTTGAGATCAGTGAAACCAATCTTTATATGCATTTCCAGTAATTCAAGTTGGCTGTGGCGCGGTAATTGAGAAATTCTATTGTTCTGAAGTTTTTTCAAAAGGCAGGATCAAATTTTCGGGTAGACTCAAAATCTAATTGATTCAAGAACAAGATATGATGTGAAATATTTGTATTGTTGGAAATTCTGATATGCTGCTTTAGTGTTTCACAAAAGTAGTTGGAAACCCGTTCATTATCAATTAATTATAATCAACAACCAACACATTCTTTCGCATTTATAATACTAGACTTGTAAGAACAAAGCGAATGTTGTATAACAATATGCTGTTCTTGACATATTGATAAATATGTGGGTAGTGTGATTATGGTATTTAGAGGTAGGTAAAACATGAAAGGTTACAAATGCCGATACCGAGGTAGCCTTTGCAAAAAAATGCTGCCACTATAGTGATAATTGTTACATATATTGCTTTTGTAACCTTAATTATCTAAGAAGTTAAAATGGCACTCAAGTCTAGTCTTATAGTGATACAAAACAAGCTGTCTATAGAATCTGTTTCTGTTTTTTCATAGCAGAAACTTGATTCAATCACAAACTTCGTAAGAATACCAAAGATAAATTAACGGCACAATCTCAATTCAATTTCAACATAAATTTGTAAATGTTCGTGGAATATCTGTCACCACCAATTTTCATAAATACATGAATCCAATAATCAAACATTTATATGTTTAAGTATCTATTTTAATATATGTGGTGCGTCATATGGTGAAAGTAATGAACGCATACGCTTCGACCCAAGAATCCAAAACTGTAGCTGTGGTAACTCCCCGGAGCACTGGCACATCTGCATGAACAAATCAGTGCAATACTCTCCGATGATGGCATCACTAACCGATCGTGATATTTTGTCAACACGGCCTTCCCCGACTACATTGGACCGCTCACGCTCCAGGCAGATAATAATTTTTTTCTTACATATGTTGATAATGAATACACAATGACAGCATAAGCCTAGTGAATATATTTAGTACACGTACATCACAGCAATATATTATGTACTACATAATAAGACCAAAAATCATATGATCTTCATAGTATAGCTTGGTTCAGCGGCGAATTTCCAACTATGAAGTTGAAAAAAAAAATTGAAAAAGTAAAAACATACAAAACATTGAAATATTACTTTCTTTCGAAGCTTGTTCATTATACATGAAGAAGAAAGTCAAGCAAAAAATTAACAAGTGATAGTCACTGTCAAGTCCCCTCAGTCATCATTATCATCATCATATCATCATCATAGGAGGGGAGGAGGCTAAGTCCCCGTATGCATTTAGGCCACTTAGTTGAGCCCATTGTGCGCCCCGTAGTCAGAAGCCTATTCTATTCTAGCAGGTTTGTGGCCCGCCAGAAACCCAGAATATTGCCAGAGCTGGCTTCCATAAGTTCTTCTGGGAGCAGTTTTAATTCTCCGAAGTGTCGGTGCCTGAGGGATGCTTGGGCATTCCAACAGGATATGAGAGGCAGTTTCTTTCAGCTCTCTGCATATCCTACATATTGGTTCATCTGTGATGCCCATAGTGTGGAGATGTCTGTTAAGACGACAGTGACCAGTTAGGATTCCAGTCATCTCTCGAATGTCCCTTCTGTTCAGAGAAAGGAGCTCCTTTGAGACCCTAGGCACAGGGCATTTTTTGAAGTGATCCACTAGGGAATCAACCTCAAGAATAATATTATTCAAGAAATTTAACAATTTTTCAATTTTATGTCTTAGCTAGATGTTGTGCGAATTGTTTCTTCAACTTCATTTGGTTTCTTTACGTTCGCCGTTACAACTTGCATTAGCATCGTTTTCTGTGCAATAGGGGTAAGTTAGAATACAATTGTTCCATCTCAAGTTGTAATACTGAAGTCAGCTCTTTTGAATTGCTAAATTTGAGTTGATTAATTTTAATTCTTCGGTCGCATAGTCCCGGAACAGGCAGGGTGTCAACCTGTTTTTGTGTTTTTGCGACAAGGTGATTCAACTTACTCATAGTCATAGTTTAGTTTCAGATCTATTTTGCATTATGGAGAATACCTATTTCTACATTACAACGTGGTGAAATTTGGAATCATTTGCATTTGAACCGGGACGAATTGTATATTTGAAGATTTTTTATCGTATTTCTTGAAAAGTCATCAGATACTGAACATCTGATGGAGAAAGTTAATGTCCAGCTTCTTTTACTAAGTATAAATAACTAATTACTAGGAATATGAATGTAACGATTTCAAATCTTGCGCTCGATCCAAGCACGGGTGAGGTCACACTACATTTGAGTGTGACCCAGCTCTATGTACCGGAATATCAGAAATTATCTTGGTCAAGGGTGCTTGTGGAATCTAAAACGTGTGTCTTACTCAACGTTTGAAATAATTATGACATAATTAATTTGAAGTTCCTAAAAGTGCGAAATTTCGCAATTTTATACGAATATTGTAACACTCAGAAGTCTTTAGCGCTTTGGTCTCTGAGATTTTCACGTGGCCTATCGAAATTAGAAGGTTCGAATTATCTAAAAACATAATTTCATGAACGCCAGACGTTCTATGTAATTAGCTACGAACGAATTCATTTTGACATATGCCTCGAGGAGCTCGCTGCGCGTAAGTTGGAGTTTATACATGTTACCTCGATCTTGTTAATTTGGGGCCGTTTCTTGCCCCGTGCAACCTACGCCAGTTTTAATAAAGCGTTTTTGGCTATGGGCCGCTAGCTTTACCCGCTTCGTGTATATTTCAGTCGCGAGTAAATTCCCTTTGGTACGTCGCACGTTAGACGCGCGTAGCTGAGATCTGAGAATAGTTCAAACTGTTTTAATTAAATTTTCCTATTTAATGAACATTTATCGAAAAGAGGAGGGCCGTCGGGCACGGTCCGATACTAAATCTAACTACATGGAGCGAAAACGGCACGCGAAAAGTCGTCGTAAAGCCGTATTAGGTACAACCAGTTTGCACTTTTCTAACTCGCAAGCTACGGGCATCTAACGTGAACGTCATTCGATTTACGGAAAATTAGCTATTTCAAAACCGTTTTTGACCCGGGTTGTGGCTATCACGCCCTCTGAAAAGGTTCAAAGTTCACATAATTATTTCATAATTTGTAGTTCATTATTATTTTACAACTGAAATAAATAGGTATGAGATTTGTAGGTTATTGATGATGTCAGTGTGACAGTGACATAACTATTTCAAACGTAAAGTAGGGCACACGTTTTAGATTCCACAACCACCCTTGACCAAGACAATTTTTGATATCCCGGTATTCGTGAAAAATTGTTATCTGGCTCCTAACTACAAGCCATAAAAGAGCAAATATCAACTTTTCCGGATGAAGTTCTGTTTTATTTTCATGAAATATTTTTTTATGTTAAAGATTCTTGTCTTGAAAATTGAACATATATGAAATCTATCATTTACATGGAAACATACACTAAAACCTGCCAAAAAAGTTGTCACATGTTAACTGCGATATGTCGTAAACAACACTGAATTTTTGGGCAAAGATAATACGATATAGCAGTTCACAATTAAAAATTAATCAAAATATCAAGTGAACATGATTATGTTATTAATGAATATATGATTCACCTACTTCACAAAATCAGCAATACCGAACAAGAGGCTTCAACTATCTGTGTGACTCATATTTTTTTAAAAACAAGTTTTTGTTAGTTAAGACCTATTTTAACAAGCTCTCGAAGTAATAATGCAATTATTATTCATAACGTATTGTGAACATGACTTTTAGCAGACACATAAATGGGAAGGTGTAGAATTGGTAGAAAATATAAAACTTTTGTTGTTTACGACTTATTGCGCCTAAGGCTAAGGCATATATTTCATTATGAGTACTATAATATACACTTTACGTATATTACGGATGTGAATTTCCTCAAACAATGTGATTATACCCGAAATTATTATCATAAAACTTTGCTGTGTCTTACGTAATGATGGAATTCTAATTTAATTCTTGGAGAATATCAGGCTCAAATTCTATTCTTCTGTGAATTACGGTATAAATTCTTTTGTTATCGTTATTAGTTATTATGTGTTGGATGTTATTAATTCTATAATTATGCGGTATTTTCAGTTTCAATACAACTAGGTAATAACATTTACAACCGTTACATTTGAGAACATTTTCAATAATAGAATAGAATAGAATTTATTTAGAACATGGAATACATGTTTGAACAATTGTACATGTACACTTTGAGAACTATACGATATTAACATTAGATGTACACAAAAAACACAAAAACACAAAATACAGTAGAATAGTACATAAAACTATCATATAGCAAGAAGTCATAGATTGAGTAATATTCTTCCATAATTAGTTTTTTTTTTTGATTTCATAATAACTGTCCCATATTGAGATCCTTAAGCATATTAGGAATGATATTGTAAAATTCAGCACCGCTATATGTGAATGAATCACACAAAAATTATGTGGGCTGAAGAAGAATAATTGACGTGTTGTTTCCTTTAGTATTGAATGACCTACAAAGAGGTAAAGGTAAAGATACTTTTCGGTTCTCGTGAACATACATCAAAAATTCAGAGATATATAACGAGGGAACAGTAAAAACTTTAATCTCTTGAGACGAATTCTGCAATATTGATTTCGTTTCAATCCATGTAGAATTCTTACAGCTCTCTTTTGCCTAGTAAATGCTAGCTGACTTCCACAAACATGAACCGCAACAAAAAATAATACCATATGATACTAGAAATATTATATTGCCAGAAAATAAGAGTTTGAGAAGGGACAATCTACTAATTTTGAGAACATGGCTATTAAACAGAAGCATGAAGAATTAATTTTTTTTCAATAATCCGAAGATGTGCTCTTTCAAGTTAATACTGGAGTCAACCAGAAATCCTAAGAATTCATTCAGTACATGTAGTTATAACTACTCCGAAGTCAAAATTAAAATCAAAGCTAGTTTCTCTCAACGAAAAATATAGACATACTGCGTTTTTCTTTTATTTATTTGAATTTTATTATTTTCACACCAGGAATTGATTCCTTGTGAACCTATATTGCATTTCAATATAATGGATTTATATCATTATTGCTGCCCGAGAAAATAAATCGTCAGCAAATAGCGTACGAGATACTCCAAAAATGTTGTTAGGAAGAAATATTTATGTACAACAAAAAAGTAATGTTCCTAGAATTAACATTGAGGTACCCCACGTTTGACTTCACTCCAGCCAGAAACATAATTATAGGATTCACAATTGATAGTGGCGCGCTGAACTCCATCGTGAAGATAACTGCAGAAAATTTGTAGGGGAATGCCAAGGTGTTCCAGTGTAAGCAATAAAATTCCAAAATGCATACTGTCGAACGCTTATTTAAAGTCACATGTGATACCAAGAGTTGGCATTTTTTTGTCTATGTTACTATACAATTTTTCGATAATATTTGAAATTGCTAAAGTTGTAGACTTACCCAGTGGCGGAACTACAATGCGCGGGACCCCGCAACGCGGGGGGGCCCAGAGCTTTAGGGGCCCAAAAGCTTCATGAAAAGAGTGAAACATTCTCGAAACTGATAACCGACTTTACCAGCAAGCGCAAAAAAAAAACAATTCTAATACAAAACATTCATTTTAAAACCCTTAGCAAGTATTGCAACCTCCCACATCTGTTTGTCATTACTTTGTTTTGACGCACTGACTCGACTGCCTGAAAACAAAGAAAAAGGCCCCTCTCTGACACTCTTCAGAGCACTTGTCGAAAATTGTTTGGGTAGGTTGATCAGTGACAATGTTACGTCGCTAATTAACGCCACTATATACTATTTCATATTATTTAATTATGTATGTACTTCCCAATTTTACAACCGTCTCGTCACCGTCTCGTCCCCTCCGGTAGGTACGTTCATTTGTTTCATGTTTTCAGAACTATACAAACCCAAATATTTATTATTTATGATACCTCTCCAGATGTTATTTATGACCATTTCTTGGCGCATCGACAATTCGGGTTTTTCCATTTGAAGTATTTGAACCTTTCTTCTTACACATTCCTCAGTAATAGCATGTTTTCCACAACTTCCTTCCTGTCACCAATAAAAACCTACCAATTTGTAAACTCCACCCTCTTCTACTCTTCTATTAGATGAATGTGTGGGTAACTTTGAAATTTGCATTCAACTCGAATTCGTTACAAAATATTAAATAAATAAATATTAAGTGTGAACTATGAAAGTAGGTAAGTTATATTTTCAGCTTTATTTTTTAATTCAAATATGGAAATAAAAGATGTGATTAGAGATTTTGCAAATTTGAAATCCAGGCCGGATTTTAAATTTTAAATATATTTCCTTTTGTTAATTTTTAATTGTTAATAATGCAATTTTGTTCCTTTTTGTTATTTTTCAATAAAAATATCAATAAAAATTTGTGTTTCTTTTGTAGTAGGGGCCCGAATAATATTTTGCGGGGGGGCCAAAAAATTGAAGTTCCGCCACTGCTTACCACTAATAAAACCATACCGACAGGTACTAAGGATATTATTAATGGGTTTGAATTAGCTCTTACTTATAGTATGTAAAAAATTACAAAATATTCTGTTATGTACTTCAGTTTTCAAGATATTTATGTTTTTTACGAGCGTTTACATTTTGAACCCATACGCACGAAAACGCAGGATAGCCGTGCGGTAGAGTGTGCGTTGGCTAGCGCGGCGGCTCTCCCTTCCACACGCTCCACACAGCCAAGCGCACGAAATACCATTATTTAAAATAGTAGTTTTAGCAATTTTTACCGAAGACAAGAGGTTGAAAATTTGGTAAGTTGTTCATTAACTATTGAAGAAGATGATCATGTGAAAAAAATAGCGCGTTACCGCACCACAACTATTTTAGCTGCGGTTTGCAAAAAGTATACATCCGATCTTGCTGAAATTTTGTATGGTATTTGGTGGGTACAAAAGCTACAACCTAACATTATTTCAGCTCTTAATTTTCAAAATAAAAAGAATTACGTATATTTGAAATTTCGAGCAAAATCGATGGTTTTTTGCAATTTGCGGGGTCACCGCTGTTCCAATCGGGTTCATCGGCAGCTCATTTTTTCCGTCTTTTCACGGCGCATAAGCTTATTGGAAGCTTTTTTTTCCCCTTTTCAGCTCAATCCGACGATGTCAGATGCGAAAAACCAGTTTTGGCCATTTTTACCATTTTTTTTTTAAACTGTTGCGACGATTTAATAGTGTTCGATTTTAGTTTCTTCAATTTGTATCATAATTATCTACTTAAAGCAATTTTTTTCTCCGAACTCAGAATTAAAAACTTCAAAAAGCTAATTCTATCACACTATTGGGGAATCTGTGTTTATTGTAAAAATATTAAAAATATTATTTGAACGTACGCTCTTTATGTTGTCCATTACCTAAAATTTATTATTTGAAAAAAAATTACATAATGGAAGGACCGACATAAAATAATTGTTGAAGTGAGTAACTACATTTATATGATCGACTAAGACTATTCTATTCGGAACAATATCAATTTTTGAAGTGAAAACTTCTTATGGCTCGTTGGGCACTTTTGTGGGAGAGCATTTTCAGCCGTTCTCGCGACAGATGAGATTTTACACAGATATACTCCGCGTGTATTCTTATAATATATGTATACTATACGCGCTCTTTGCATGGGCATTCGTTCGTGCTCTCGCGACAGACGAGATTACATACCTGTGTATACTCAGAGTGTATAGGTATGCGAGAGCGCTGCATGCTATACGCAGTCTTTGCATGGGCATTCGTTCGTGCCCTCGCGACAGACGAGATTGAGAGTTTTTTATATTTATTTTATAAATGAATATTAAACGGAAAATTTATTTATTTAAATATTTCATTTGACTTGTGTTGCTGCTATGGTATTGTGTTAAAAAAACAAATTTAAAGTGTAAATATAATTAATAAAAACATTGTTGTAGTGCTTTTGTATACTATAGTGTTACTATATTTTGTATACATCATTACAACTGCTGCTCGTCATCACGTAAGTAAATTATTATTTTATTTGGTAAATTTTGTTACGTACATGATACGTACATAAACAAATGCAACACGTTATTAAATAAAATTATCTAATAAAAGAGAAACACGTGGGGTATATATATGTTTACAATAGCGTACAATACTATTAGTATACGCATAGGTATATATCAGCTGTCTCTTTCTTCGGCTAGGGAGACAACTTCAGTATTCACAAGATATATAAATAGATTTAAATCAAAATTGTTCATTTCATACTTTAGTTACCATAGACCTATTGTTTCAGTTTTAGAATTTGATGAAAATCCTGATAATAATGATGAAAATGCTGATAATGATGATGTAAGAGTTGTTGAAATTATGGATGAGAATTGATAAATTTTGTATTTACTATTTACTAATATTTACTCATTTAAATAAAACCACTTCCTTCGAATATAGTTTCTATATTATTATACTTCATGTCTATTCAAAAAGTGCCCACATTGCTTTGATAAACTTGATTTTTTATGAACAATTTCTCATGTCGCGAGCGCACCTAAGAATGCTCACCCAAAAAAGTGCCCAACGCGCCATAAGTTCAAGTTTTCACTTCTGCCTGCACTCCCGGAGTGCGCTGACTTTTTTTTTGTCTGCTACTGAGCTGAAATATTCTCTTTTATAATCTGACTTTTTGGTGATGTTGTCACAATTGAGTGTATGTATAAATTATATTTTTAGGCTTGTTACATTATAATAGATGTATTTTTATATTAACAATTGACATGCGAAGGAATAATTCGAAGATACTGCAAATTTTCCAAAGTACTTTAACTTCAATGTTTGATCGCTGCAAAACGCGTTAGGTGACGGAATTTGTGAAAATATATCCTACAGACATTATGCAATATATACGTACATTCTAACGATAAATTGAAAAATAGGCATACACCCAATTGTTGAGTTGATGTCTTATACTACTCATCCTATACTCTTTAATGACGTTTTTAAATATAGATATAAGTATATCTTGACCGATAATTTTTGAAAATAAGATCCTCTTCAAATTGTTGGTGAACCAGTTCGAATTTAAATTTAAATTGCAGCCTTTTTCAAATGAAAAGGAATTGCTATAAGCATTAAATATAATAGGAAGAAAGGATTTCTGCTCTTAACAATAGATGATGCTGAACTAGAATAGTCTATAGAATATAAACTGTTCTCCATGTTCGAAATGAATCATCAACAACTTTAGTATTGAAATTATCCTAGCTTAAAAATATCTGGTCAATACATGCTTCACAATTATTAGATGCCACAATTGCAAAATAAATGGAACGTTCGCTGGAGAAACTACAGCACCACGAATAGTACAAATTTCTGTAAATTTCATCTTTCAATACCATCAAAACCCTGGTTCAGCCAGCATTCACTCAACAGAAATGAAATCACAATTATATCGAGAATAAAATTCAACCACGCTCTTTTTCCCGCACATTTACACAAAATTGGATTATGTGAAACCCCCGTATGTAACTGCGGGGAGTATGGAGATTTGTATCATATAATCTTTGGCTGTGAAATGAACAGAGTGAATTCCGATTGGTTACTAACACAATTGAGATCCCTTGGTTGTGAGGAACCCATGTGGTTACCCTCCGTATTCCTAAAGAACTCCGTGGAAATTTATCGCACCCTCTTTAAATTCTTTCATAAATCAAAAATAAAAATATGAAGTCTAGACGAAGTAGGATTTGTAGGACTCGTATCCTTTCCACTCTTATATATGTGTTTCCGTGGCCTTCCATCTGTCCAAATGCCCTGATCGGCCCCAGGGCGAGAAGTGTGTCTGTTACATCTCCCTAATCCTGGTGGTAATTGTGGATTTAAATTCATGTTGCTTTAGCTAGCTCGAACGTTCGTTTCAAAACTACGTGGCAAATGACCGAGTCAATGCCAAACAAAAAAAAAAAAAAAAAAAAAAAAAAAAAAAAAAAAAAAAAAATATGAGTAGGTACAAATATGTATGTTGAAACATGTGAAACGATGAGTGCAACTATAATTATGACTCCTCTTGCGAACTATCACATAAAAAATTAAGATTGAAATCACCAAGTGCAATTTCAGTTTTATATTCTCATAAGATTCTAAGAGAAGTAAATCCAGATTTCTCAGATCAGACCACTATTCTGATTCTTGGATATACTCTTTCGATTTTACGGATTACGTAATTATCTGATGATTTTTCTTCTACCATTTTTTTAAATTTGGTGATTTCGCCGACATTTTTGCAATTTAATATTAAACCGCTATTTTGTATGCGTTCTATTTATGTGAGTATCAGGATTGACATCACGAAGAATATCTGTTTTTGTTTTAGAATTGTCCTGAGCATGTCTTGTCTATAATATGAAATTACATGTATATTACTACATCTATGATTTGATGGTATCCGGATGCCCTACTTCGATTCGCGTTATCAGGTTCTTTCATTTGACGTGTTTTGAGTCAAGTCTCCATTGTTAGAGACTGAGATATGAAATAAATAGTCATCAATCATTAACAAATTAATTATTAGATTTCTATTGGTTTAAAAATGGAATATCAGGACACAAAGTAGATAACAATCTAATAATTAATCTAATTGAATTTTTCTCTTTTTTCCATAATTAGAAGACAAATTATGCTAGTTTTATGTGATTCCAAGATCATGGCGTTAATGATTGAAGTATTCTGACTGGAATGAGTTGGTAGGGTGAGTGTTCATCATTTGATTGAATAGGTATATCAAAAAAAAGAAGTGAAGTATCAAACTGCTGCTTCTTTTTTGATGAAACTTTATATTTTTTGGCTACAGTGTTTTCGATATAAATATTATTATCATCGTAATACTTCCATCTTATTCTTGGAAATTTCATTCATAATCATTCTCGTTTTCGCTTTAGAAATTGTGCTATCGCGAACTTCAGGATGAGTTATTTCGTTGAGCTGCTGTTAATACTTCCTATATTCATTATGTTCTATAAATCATAAAGGTATGTGATTCCTCCATAATTTCAATACGGATACACAGAAAAATATATGAGTACTATTTCAATTACACAATTAAAGTAGTATAAGAATCATACTCACTACTCGGTAGTCGCAAGATAGTTTTTGAATACCTGGTCATAATAGGTCCAGTCCAAATAGCATGTCAGGTAATGTAGTATGTATTTATAAGCTAACCTGTCTATTAAACTGAAAAATTGCTATGATTAACAATATATCTCATGTGCAACAAGGCTTACAGCTTGTCTTACATCATGTAATCTATTTTACTCCACTATTTGCAAATAACAGGTTAGATTCGCTTCTCTGAACTTATTTATGTACGTTACTTATAGAATCTTTCAATTAAACTGAATCACGTTCATAGAGTAGGTTAATTATAATAGCTAGATGTTTTAATTTAATAACAGTCAATCATGTATGACATTTTTGTAGATGTTGGTTTTTATAATCATAATAATTACTGTTGAAGGGCTAATGGAAAACTATCATCTAGGGCAAACCATACTGTATATTATATCATATACAGTAATCTATTTTTGTAGATGATGATTTTCATAATCAAACTCAGGTAGGCTGGAGGGCCCATGGAAAATTATTATCTAATGTTAAACTTTTTAATTATCTTCCCAAAATAACGAAGCAATACAGTCATTTTATGGATTTTTTTGAGATTTGGTACTTTTTTTCCGACTTAAGGTTTGAAAATACAGAAAGTTAGGAAATTTTCCGTAGATTACGAAAAAAATAGTGGCTGAAAACCTCCAATGAAGGAAAATGTCTTAATTTTTATAAATATATATATATATATATATATATATATATATATATATATATATATATATATATTATATATATATATATATATATATATATATATATATATATATATATATATATATATATATATATATACGATTTTCCGTGTTAATCCGGGAAAGAACACTTATATCTTCGAAAATAAGCATTTTAGATGAAAAAGTTTCAAACAAAAGTTGTTCAGCAATAAATTTTACATAGGAATTGACTATTCTGAATTCAATTTTCATCGAATTTTCCAAGCATTGGATGGGAAAACAAAATATTTTCGAATAAGAACTATATATGAGAAAAAATTGCATTTGGCTAGTAAATATGGTACGATAATTTTATATTGGGGTATATATCGTTACTGTAAGTGATTATAATTAAGAATTTTCTGATATTTGCCCTAATTTTCCGGGTTAGGGAATTTTTATTTTTTTTTCAATATTAGTGTATGATATGTCGATTTTTAAGTTTTATAGAGCTCTGATAACGATTTTTCAGTTCATTTTGTCGTGAAAAGGCATTGAAAAAGTACATTCGGAAAACGTAAAACTTTTCTTTTTTTTATTATGGCGTGTGACAGATCAATTCATATATTTTTTAGGGTTCTGAAAATGTTTGTTTACTTTGTTTCATCGTGAAAAATCATTGAAAATATATATCCGAAAATTTTAATTTAAACAATTTAATATTAAAAACGAGGTTGTTAGAATCAAATTGTTTTTCACTTAAACGATTTTTTAATCAAATATATCAATAAAATAATTGTTTACACGGAATACACAACAGCTCAGCTGTAAATATTTTATAATAACGTTTAACGTATACAATAACAGAGCACATGTGGCGTTATTTTGGGCATCATATGATTGAACGCTTGCGCACAAATTCATTGCTAAAGAGAAAAATTGAATTTCGTGACAAAATTAACTAAAAAGACGTTTTCCGAATCCTAAAAAACATGAAAATTGATCTGTCACACGCCATGATAAAAAAAAAAAGTTTTATACGAAAAATCGTTATTAGAGGTCTATAAAACCTAAAAATCGACATATCTTACACTAAGATTGAAAAAAAAAATTTCCTAACCCGGAAAATTAGGGCAAATATTGGAAAACTCTTGATTATAATCATTTACAGTAACGATATATACCCCAATATAAAATTATCATACCATATTTACCAGCCAAATGCAATTTTTCCTCATATATAGTTCTTATTCGAAAATATTTTGTTTTCTCATCCAATGCTTGGAAAACTCGACGAAAATTAAATCCAGAATAGTCAATTCCCATGTAAAATTCAATGCTGAACAACTTTTGTTCGAAACTTTTTCTTCTAAAATGCTTATTTTCGAAGATATAAGTGTTCTTTCCCGGAAAAACACGGAAAATCGAATATATATATGAATTAAGACATTTTCCTTCATTGGAGGTTTCCAGCCACTATTTTTTTCGTAATCTATGGAAGATTTCCTAACTTTCTGTATTTTCAAACCTTAAGTCGGAAAAAAAAGTACGACCAATTCATAAAATGACTGTACTATATGAACGATTGTTTATTGATATCAGTGTAAATATCAGTGATTTAAAAACCGATCTGTACATATCGTATACAAGTTGTGTTGTGAAAATTGATTCTAGAAGTACGTGTTCAGCAAAAAAAGAGGTTTAGAATTAGTTTGGATATGTAATGAGAATGAAAATTTTCCTCTCAATGCACATGAAGAAGTATTACTTTTATTATTGTATGATGGGAATTCCACTCATAAACTTGAATAAAATGACTATTGAAAGTTTGGTTTTCAGTAGTTTATTGAATACATGTTCCGCTTCTTTAAACAAATATCACTGACTTACTTCAAACGAATTATCTAATATATAACTTCAATGATACTCTTAGGATAGATGATTATTGGAGTTTTACCTTATTGAGTTCAACCCATTGAGAGATTGAACGATAAAATGGTATCAAACGGAAGAATCGAATTATACAAATTTAAGAAGGGAGAAGTATTAAGTATTTGTTGATCGTTCAATAGGATATCGGACTCCTTATAATTATTTATTTCTAGGGATTCCAGAAAATTCAATTCATTACATTCATTCTGAATATGTTAAGTCTTGGAATTATCATTAATGTTATGATTTTCCAAAATTAAATGTTCCGCAAAAGTTGCTCCTGTTCATTAAAGATGCAACTACGCCCATGTTTCTTGATCCATTTTTAGAAGGTTCTTCCTATCTAACGGGAAAATATCATATATGTACATTATTTATGTTTATCATGTGGCTACCTTAAACTTATAAACCGGGTAATTCCACGAGAGCAATATAAACATTAATTCCTACGTATAGTATAGTCAAATGGTTAATTAAGGAATTCAGCAACTTCCAAGCCGCAACAAGTTTGTCTGAAAAATTATTTGGAACTAATTGCGAAATTGAAAGATTTCAAGCTCAAACCTGGTGATACTATCGATTCATTCGATGTTCTTTCATTGTTCATAGCTACCCCAACCCGTGAGTACATAAAAATTCTGAAGAAATGGCTTTCAAATATTAATATACCCTATAGAAAGTGCACAGAACACGTCTTTATGCATGGAGCAACATCATTTCACTTTCAAGAAAAACTACTATAAAGAAACAAGCGGATGTGCAATGGACAATTCAATTTCTCTTCTTTTGGCCAATATTTTTCTAAGCGAACATGAAACCTCCGTTTCCAAGAGTATGGTAAGAGACGTTGACGATATTTATATGATTAAAAGTGAAGATTTTGATCTACATGGATTTTTGAACACGCTAAATAGCCAATTTGATTCAGTGGAATTCACTGTAGGAATAGAAACAGATTATCAGCTTCCTTCATCCGATATTAACATTATGAAACATGGTTATCACTTGAATTTTGACATATATGGAAAACCCAGTCAAATAAATAGGCATACTCAGGCAGATTTAGCTACAACATTCAAATATCTAATAGCTCCATTCATTCTTCTTGTTCGTAAATTATTGAATTTCTCCTCAAGCCAGCGATATTACAACATCGAATTTGAGAATCTTCAGTAAATAACGTTGGACAATAGTTTTGACAAATCTTTGATCAAATTCAATATCCGAACAAAAAAGAAAATTGGAACGCAATCATCTAGCCAAATTAGAGCCTTCAAACACTTCGATAAAATTCAGAAGTTTCACTCATCATCCTTCAGTGATTCCATAATTTGTTTTCTGAATTAAACCAATTGATCAATGTATAAGAACAAACTAAAAAACCGTTTAGACAACACCTTTGATGAAGTTTCCGACTTCGACAAAAATCAGGGATTTACTGAATCGATTGTGGGACGTGTTCAAAATACTATGTGAGTCGAACTAAAAAGACCTTTCAACTGGCTATAAGGAACATTTGGCGTATATGAACAAAAACGATGGTGAAAAGTTAGCATTAGCCTACATATTTCCAATACAGCTCACATCATTCCTCAAGGAAGTTTATCACTTTCAAAACACAGAAGCACAGTACTATCAAATATCCAGGTAATTTAGAAGGCATAGAAATGTATGAATGGAAAAGCAATTTATTAATCAATTATTATCCTGCTGAAAGTAGGCACTTGGTTGCATTATTATCCCCAAACAGTATCTAAACAGGCACATTTTGATTTATAATTTAGTTTACTCTGATTATTGCTATTTGGTAGCCGGAAGGTTCTCAGTACTTCAAGAGTATTTTTAGTAGTTAAGGATGATTATTTATTATTTATAGTGATAGATTCCCTATTATGTGTTATGTTTCATAGATCTGATGAGATTGTTGCCAATGGAATGACGTAATTAATTTTACGTTATTTTATTGACCACAATCTCTATAACTGCTTCAAAGTATTGATTTTCGACTTTGAGAAAACATTCTTTGGGTGCTTATTGACATCATCTCATCTCCAGTCGACCTCAAAAATATAGTAGTACCTAATGATTATTCCAGAGAATATTCGAGTGATATCAAAGAAAGTATCTTCTCATTTCCCTATATCACTATCTGGAAACCACAATAATTATGTTCAAAAATCTAAGCAGTGATTTTCGAACATTTGAAAAATAATTCTCTCATATGCTCATTAACTCCACTACACCATTCTATATGTAGATAGTTTAGACAAATGTTTGATCAGCAGTATAGTAGGAAAACTGCTCTCTGTTGTCAGATATTGAGCAGTGTTGTGCTAGGCTTTTAAAATATTTTAAAAGTCCTATGAATATGGGATATGATATTAGAGGAAGTATCCTAATCACTGCATGACAAATACATGCTAGCATCAAATTTTTATGTATTTTTCTGAGTTCATGCAAGCGTTTTCCGGCGGCTTAGTAGGAATAATTAATTATAACTTGTTTCACTTTTTGTGAGCATGAATATGTATTTTTTGGCATTCAATTTCCTGTCGCTAACAATATGTTATTAAATGATCTGTTAGAATTCCGTGAGATATCAGATGTATCATTCTCCATAGCATCTCATCAGCTTCCGTCGTATCAACAAATGGTATACTTTTTGGCGATACATGTATGATGTCTAACAATGTGATTCAGCATTTACCCAGAAATGAGATCAATTACAGAGTTAGCGACATATAGGAATGTAGGTAGTAATCATTTTTCTCATATCCAACGAAGAAAAATAGGATTTCATCATAACGTCCATTAGTATTCCACAACGAAGCGTAATCCTCATAAATTGCATATATATTAACTTAATTACACTTCCATATATACTAAACTTGTTCGACACGAATGCAAAATCTTACTACAACATCAAAAATCAATTGAACTCGAAAGTTGAATAGAGTATGATCATAACTCTGACAGTATCAATATAGTATCTTATATTGATAAAAAAAAGTACATTTTTATTTCAGCCCACAATGAATGAACCAATGTCAATGATGAAAGTGATAATAATTTCGACAAATCATACTTCGAGTCACAGCCTTCGCCATTTTCAGAAATAACATGAGAGTATCTGTAACAAGTAATTTGTATACATCATACTCACTTCATTATTCATTAGTAAGAGTAAAAATTGGTAAAGTAGTAAATAGTGAATAGCTTTCTTATATAATCCTATCACAGAATTTTCCTCGGAAGAAACTAATTCAATGTACCTATTACACTTTTTCTAAGTTGGATGGGAAATCACTATTATTATATTGACATAGTGTAACCGGAATAGTATGAAAATACGTTCAATTTCACTAAGTAGAATGTATGACACACTGAACCAGATTATGTGCGAACCATTGGTAACTTCTTTATTTTGGCTGCTATGACGCAAGTCAAACTAGCGAACCAATAAGATTTTCACAATGATGAAATCGAAAAAACAGAGATTGCTAAACATCGCGTTTTTCAGTTTTTGATTAAAATATCCATTATCGAATGGAATGTTCTGCATAGCATATTTCATTATCAAATATATGGGATTTTAAAATGAGATTGGTTATTATAAACTCCTCGCTAGAATGTGGAATAACGTTATAAAGGTACTAAATTAATTCGAACCTAATTTAGGAGGACATGGAAACTATTTAGAATGGAGTTAGAACAATATGAAAAACTAAATTAAAGATACGATACCTAGACTATTTAATTATCAAACAGACCACAGAGGATACAAACATAATATACAGGTGTTCCATCTCAGACGAGCCACTCCGTAATTTTCTTATCCCATAGTGAGTGGAAAAATCTCCCGAAACACGTCGAATGAATTTGTTTGGGGGACCTCTTTTGACGTATATTTGAGGCTTGATATTTGGGGCGCTTCAACCCCTCAAAATTGAATAGGGAAGGGGTTGAGTGATACGTCATTTGAAAGGTCTTGGAAGCCTCTTTACAACGGTGTGAAACGTGAATTTGATGAACCGTTTTTGCCAAAAATTAATTTTGTTGCTCGAATGCGCCACCTTGAATATTTTAGTTATTTGTACAATGTACAAGCTCATTTTCATTAAGCCTTTCTTATCCTTATCTTCAAAAAATCACATTCGTAAAAAAATTGAATTGTGTTGTCATGCTTACAATGAAAAAAATTAAATCTGCATGTTTAAATCAAATGTTAAATTGTCCGTTACTGTACGTTTTGAACCTGCTAATTCTACTAGAGAAAATTCTCGAAAACTCCTCGTTCTTCAAGTCATTTGTAGGTTCGTTTGAGGACAAGTCGGAAGTACTTATAAACAATATCTCCAACTTATTCCAAATTATTATTGGAAGAATATACACCATCATGTGAATCGTTGAAAAGAAACTAACTTGGTTTGGAAGCAAATTAATATAGGAATGAGAGCTTTATGGTGTAGAACACAGCTGACCTACATCTCAGCGTTCACAGGGTACACGACAGTATTTCTGCACGAATGCATACAGTTATCTTGAACACTGTCGTTATTGTCCTTCCTATTACAATGCAACTTGAGAGAGTTGCCATGTGTTTTTCAAAATATACAGAAGAGTTTTACGGTCAATAACAAACTGATTGAAGCTATACAATTACCGACAAAGTTTGGAATGAATTCATACTTTTTTAAGTAATCAGATTAAATTATCAAAAGATCACGATTCAATTTGTAATTAGGGAAACAGTTGAAATAGATACGCTACAATAATAGACCTAGGATACTAACAGTTTATCTGCGAATATACCAGACATGAAATAAGTTAATTTCACAAAAACATCCACTATACTCTCACGTTGGGTTGGAGAAGACTAGGAATAAACTAGAGCATTTCGTTAATTTTCTATTATTTTCAACCTGGAGTGAAAAATTTTTAGTTCAGATCAAGCCAAAATTTTTCAGTTATACAGTTTTCCCAAATTAATCTGAGACATACTGTGTAAGCACTGAATGAATACTCATAACAGTTTTCGCTTATAAGGAAGTTTGATCTTTAGGAGCAGTAAGGTGCTGAATTGGATTGGCTGCAGAAATATGGTTCTTCATTTTACTAACTAAATTCAAATGTCTCAGATAATTCCTGGTAGATATAGCCATATTCAGCAAAATTTGTTAAAATCTTTACGTCAACGTTCCAACCATTGAACTAGAGAGTACAACATGCGATAAGCGAGAATACATTTTCCACTAAGCTGCAGTCTAAAATTAATATTCATGCGAATATGTATTTTACGATACGAAGTGATACAAAAATTTTCTATCTGAACTTACGTTTTGAACATTCAATAACATGACTATGAAAGATATGAATTCCTTCAAAAAGTGCCAGGTTTACAGTTTTCACATTGATGTGGGGACTTCCGATGCCAAAACCATCAATTGTTATTGTGCTTACATGAAGTTTTCGCATTCAAATTAACAGAATAGTCTATTTTCGTTTTATCCTACACGATACACTTCTATGTCATTTCTTCTTGACGGACTATAATGTTCAGATCTAGAAATAAATCGGATTCATGTTAATGTTTTCTCTACTACTGCTACAAAGAAGAAACCACTGAAAATACTGATTGACAGACGATATAGCGTATGCAAACGTTTCCGCACACTGTGCGTAATGAATGACACACCCGACCATTTTTCCAAAATGGTTGTGATACCGTTGCCTGTCAACCGTAAATTTGTATATTATATTATGTTAGAAAAGAAAATCAGAGAATCATGTCCGGATATATGTAAAATTTATAATCCTGAAGATTTCAATGCAATCTTAGAAGAAATATTAACTTATTGTTACAGATGTGACAATTTGTGAAACGAGCCATAGGCGAGTGTAACAGGCAAAACAAGCGGCACTAGAAACACAGGTTGCACAATATAGTATTTCTTGATTTGTGTTCAGATTCACAATCAGGCTATTTAGTGCTCATTCTCCAATTTTATCAATTGTCCTTATTCCAGACCAATATTTGATTTTAACAGAAAAGTTCAAAGCGTAGTCGATATGAAATACTTGGAATGTCAATTTATATACTTACGTATACTATGATTACGTAAACTGTTGGAAATAAGAAGACTATGTAAACTATATAAAAAAATTTATAAGATGGAACAAGCATACGGTAGTTGATGATAGAATGATGTAAATTGAAATCGAAATATGGTTTACTCTGGTTAATTCCTTATTGAATCTTCCACGATGAACTACATTATCATTCAATTCAGAAATTATCTTATTCTTAGTACTGTTTAGATTATACTTTCATTCTAAATTTTCTACACATTTCAATATTATATCTACACATAACCCACGATACGGTTTTCATTATTACTTTTAATGAGTTAGACATAAATATCACACCCCTTGAAATATATACAAGATGAAACATTCTTGAACGAGAACACCCTCTGTTACGAACTAATCAATGTGAACCGATTTTGGGCCGATCTATTTAAAGCTTAGGTTGTATCGACATGCGGTCTTCTACATTTTCTTAAGGAAGCTGAATTTGAGGTAGAGATTTCATGGGAACATATTCCAATATGCATTTTTCCAAGAAGTTTGTAAGTATTGGCTAGAAAATTAGCTCCCAGGGTTTTTTAAGGTCGCTGATTACGAATATAGAATGAAATATGAAATTACCATAAAGTTAATAGATCGCAAGGGAAAATGTATTTCATAATATACTTTCTAATGCACTCCCTTAAATTTGTCGAAATTACTAGAAAATCTTTGTTGTTGAGCTGGTTGGTTATTATGAATTTGAAGAGAAAACTATTATAAAATGCATTTTGTGATGTAATTTCCAATGCACTTTCTCAAAATTCTTTACAAAATTACATGGGATTAAAAATACATTTCTTTATTATAGTGATGATGAAGCTGTATTTATTACCATGCCCAGGCAGGAATTATTTGAAGACATAAAAGGACAAGCAGATTTTTTCATCACAATTTACATCAAATTAAATAAGTTTTGGTACAAAAATAATCCCATTTTTCAAATTTTCCGTTAAACGTAATATGCTTCGCATGAATTCAAAGCATTCTCCTGGCACCGCCACCTTGGCGGCTAATATTTAATACTACCCCTGTCGTTTCTTTAAAATACTAAGAACTTTGAATTAATGCGTTACATTGTGAATAACTCATTCAGTACGACATCTTTCTTCTTGTAGGTCGCGTAATGTGGTTCTCTATACCTCTGGCGAGGATGGTCCAATAGTGACTTCATCGTCCTACAGTTCTACTATTGAGCTTATGAGAAAAGAGGAACAGGTGCCTGAGGCTGATAGACGTGTTGTGACTGTTCGACCTAGAGCAATTTCAACCCTATATATACATAATATGTTGTGATAAGAACATTATCTCAATTTTAGTAATTATGTTCACATTCATATTCTTCATTGCCTACCTTTATTGTTGAACATCATCAATTGAACCTGACTGACCAACAGTTTCAGCATCTGTATCGTTCCCTTATACATTGTATTCCTGCTTGATATTAGTGCAATTAATCCCATTGCAATTTTTACTTGCAGTTGTGCAAGAAAACTCATTTCTTCTGCATTCATTTTCGGTGAAACACCCGGAAAAAGTTTTTTTGGAGCAGTTGGTTCTATCATTTCCAACCCCACTCATAAAGTGCCAAAATGATTCTGATCATTATCAATACCTTCAACATCTGTATCATCTTTATCGTTCAAGGATGCATTTGTTCACAGATACTTGACCCTATACATCCAGTTTTGTACATGAAGATAAACGCTTCAAGTGTTGTGTAAAAGCGTCTGATTTAGGCAGAATACCACTCAGACGTACAGCTTTCTTTTTCGATGTGGCTGTAGCAAATGATCCATACCTCAGACCATGAATACGGCTTGAAACTTCCACTTGATATCCCACAGCAGCTGTCGGTTTGCGAAAGTTCATTGATGCGCCATATGAACAAATAACAACTGACAACTATGTTCTTACACATCACCAATTTCCAGATTTTTTCTTCAAACTTCCTTGTGTGGTCGTATGACTCTGACTTTATTCCGAAGCTCTTGAAAAAGTAGGATTCCTCTCATAAAAGGATGCCAACGACGTGTCGCAGCCAGTAAGTGCGTGCAATAACAGAATGTATAGTTTGCAGAGTTCACGTTTGTTGAAATTAAAACACGAATGAGTTCGGCTGTATTTCTTCCGAACGAAAATGGTTGTTTGCGATGGTGTGAAGGTGGTAACGAGAAACAGAATATCTGTCTCTTCTGATACCACAACTTTGATTTTCACCCTGGGGAAATCAATAATGTTCGAAGAACATTGTATGAATCAGTGATGGAATGTTGAGAAGGAGATATTTTTCGACATTTTCTCTAAGGTTTGGAAGTACTCAAAAATGTTTCATCTGCAGTTATGAAAATTTCATCGATAAGCATCTCCCTTACTCTGGTGAGTTTTCATGTAATCTCTGCCTGTGCATGGTAATGAATATTGCTTCATTATCACCATTGATTAAACTAGTCAATGCTATCACTAGTAGAATAAAATATATTCATTTAACGTAACTGTTTTAACAATTTCAAGAAATCGCATTGAAAATTGCATAGTACATAGCTTTTCTTCAGCGATAATTCTATCATGATTTCCTCATCATATTCAAAATCATCGAATTCAAAAACTCCCACGTAATTCTGACAAATTTCGAAGGAGTGCATAAGAACTGCATCCAAAAGAATTTTATAATGATGTTCCCTTCATATTCGAGAACGACTCTTAAAACTTCGTTTGACAGATGCAATAAGAACTCCAACATAAAATATTTTTTCTCAAGCAATCTATTACTCTTATAATATTTTTCTCACTTACAAAGTTCATGAAATATGCATCGAAATACATTTCTGCGAATATTTCTATCCTCACATTGAAATTATTTAGAAAAGTTTAGTTATAGCATCCTCAAGATACTTCCAGAAACCGAATGAGGGTATCAATTTCCAGTTCTTACTTCCTGAGTATTTCCTAAAATCAGCCGCCTATGAATGAAGATCATCAATAGAACATTGAGGTTGTGATTGTATAGATAAGTTTGAAACTATATACTCGGGGTTCAGGCCTTGGTCCCTATTCCGAGTTTCAAGGTGAGAATGATTGTGATTAATCAGGGAAATTATTGGACATGAAATCTGTCAACAGTAAAGTTGCCATACGAATTTGTGAACAATAATGAACGAAATGAGAACTTACTGGGCGTTCCACTCTTGCTATAGTCTAACGCGAATACTATGCGCACACGACGACATCGAGTTGAGTTTTACATGTCATACGAACCAAATATTTTGAATATATTTCATAAACAAAATTACTGATTTTCATTGGAATGTGTATTATATTCTCGTTTCAATAGTACGTAGCTGATGTGAATGTGAGTTTTGAAAATTTCTTATAGAATCCCATTTCCCATAATTAATATAAAACTACTGTTGTTAACAACCAGTATCTACATTTTTGAGCTTACAATTCACCTTCAATTTCAGTTGGTCCAAAAGTAAAATGTTCACCGGACAAGATGCGCGTGGAAGTGCCAATCACTTCGGGAATGAAACACGTTTATTTGGAAGGACTACGAGACTATCCCGACCCCGCTTGCAGACCACATACAGATCCCACAGGAACTCTGGCCGTCCTCGAACTCGACCTCGGAGATGTCTACCGATGCGCTGTCACCAGAGTTCTAAACAAGCAAACGGTAGGAACATATCACACTTCCAGAATGTTGAGATAAACATCTTGCTCAATTTAAGCCTAGGACACATTTTCCGTATTTCAGTATTATTTTCCGCATAAAAATGCCATATTCTCTGTGAATAATAGATGGAGTGATAATATTCATTACAAACTTCTGAACAAGAAGCATATTGTCAAATGCTAGTATATGATTTCAACTTCTAGCGTATAAATCAATTCTGCTTAAACAATCATTATTTTGTTCATGAAACAGCAACTCATATACTTACATACAATATGGTTTGATAGACCAATAACTTATTCTTAAAAGTGCTTAAAGTGATTCACATCATTCAAAGGACGAATAAACTTTCTATTTTTTTTTCGGGATGTTTTCAAATGTTCTTGTGAAATATCGTGAAATATCAATATTTACTTATAACCAAATTGTCCTAACCACACAGATTGAACCAAGTTCCATTATAATCGTCAACAAAATCCAAGATTTCCCACATCTAAATTCAAATATTCAAGTTACACTGTTTATAATGATAATATTGGAAGATCGTGATCGTGAAAGTTTCACCAAAAAGTATTGGCTCAATCAAATCGAAAATAGATGAGTATTAAGAAACGTCTGGTACGACTCACCATTCGATTTTCATCATTCCATTCCATATCTTGTTTCTCGTCGTCGAAACTAGAATCTTTAACGTATTAGTATATATTTAGCTAAATTGTTCGTGGTTCTCTTTTGCTGGTTTATATAAAGTAAGTTGTGGATTTCCTTGGGTTTTTCAGCTATTTAAATTGGAATATATATTTATATATATATTATATACCGTGTTTAGTTTTCATATTTGGAACGAACGAATCTCTCCTCTCGGTATCTACAAAGATATTCCTGATGGCCCGAAGATTGGGTAGTCGAGTTTGCAGTGAAATACATTTTTGAGTTTTAATGGTAGCTATAATCAAAATTTTCCGAAAATACCTTCTTTTCATATTATGAATATCGACTTATTTCTCATTGTAGTGTGAACTGCTGAAGTTTGGCAGGTTACAACTGGGATTTTTCGGTCTTTCCACTTTTACGAGTGAAACAATTAAAACTCTCCTGCATTATTCGCGGAAATTAAATTATGAACCCTTTTACCCCAATTTTTTTCTGGGAAATGTATAATTCTCATTTGGATATGATCGTACTCTGTTTTGCTTTGATCTAACGCATTTTATTGATATTTCAGGGAAAACAAATTTATTACCAGACATTGGTGATAGAGAACGATGAGAAACTAGGTGAGGGACAAGAAATGCAGAAAACACGTGAAACCCTTCATGTTAAATGTTCCATATTATCATTAAGGAATCACACAATTGCCAAGCGCAATGTTTTGCCAGCGGGATTTCAAGAAGAGTAAGTTTCCCATTGTTTCTTCAGCAAATGTACCCTCATTAACTAATTCCTCTAATCTTGAAAGCTCTCGGTAGAGAAGCTTATTGTCGGCATCAACTCATACTTGATCTGAACACTGAACCATTGATTGCTATAATTATTCGAGGAAAGATAACATACACTTCAATTTGCAGAATAAATCTGTGCCTTTAAAATTCAAATAGAATATTCACCGAACTTCACAGCAACTAGATCGTATTATGTCGTCCTTTAGGCGCTTGGCGCAGCTGAGTGTATAATCAATTGTGCATTAAACTGCAGTGCAGTTTTTATCCAGATCAATTTTATCATAAACCTTCGAAGTTTTCGCATAATATAGGTACCGTGATTGTATAAACTATTCGGTTCCGGTAATGAGTCTTGAATTCATATTATCACGTAAACAAGATTCAATATTAGAACTGCTAATAAGCTAAATAGTAGAATGAAAATTTGTATACAGGGTCTTATGAAATCACTCCATGCCTAAGACAAAGTTCAGAACTTTCCGGACGAGGATATGATTTTATAGTCACAAATAGAATATATCGGAGAACATTTTGCACTCAAAATAGTATGTATGAAGTTCTGATCGAGGTTCGCTGATCACGAAGTCAAGGTTACAAATATAGAGAACCATCACGATATATTTGCACTCTTGGGAGAAGTCCAAGTTGGCAAATTCTCAATGGAAAATGATGTTCATGAAACAAAACAGTACGCATAACTGATTTGCTGATTTCCGGTGTTACATTATGGAATCTGAAAATGGTTTCGGTTTATTCGATTCAATTTCCTCCGTTACATGTATCCTATGTTGGATATTGTAGGATCTTCCAGAATAATCCGCATCAAAAATATTTCAGGCAATATAACACCTTGATTGAAACAGAATAATGAGGAACCAGTATGAAATATAATGTTATACGAGTCGAGAATAGACATAGATATTGATTTATTCATTGAAGTATTTTGACAGCTGATGAAATGTAATACAATGAGTCGAAAAATCAAAAGTTGATTGGCAGTAAATAGTGTTTTCTTGATTCTCCTTACCTATAACGAAAAACTGTTCATCAGTTCTACATTGAGTATGAGCATGTTAGTAGTATTGAGTTAGAAACGATGTTTTCAAAGATGACGAGATCTGCAAACATTCGTTCAAAGTATCATCACTTTGTTATGATTGATTGAATTTCTATTATTTAGTTGATCGTATACATTGATATGAGCCGAACTACTAACATTAGTCTAATACAACTTAATCGATTATGATAGAGCTTTACTTCAATCCTTTTTTCATTCCATCATTTCAGAGAAGTGGAAATTACTACAACAGTAACTGAAAAAGCACCGGAACCACAATTAGGGGTCGGTGTCCGACAAGGTGGAAAATTGGTTACAGGAGAATTGAACGTTTCCCCCGGAACACCACTACAAATGGAAATCTTTCTAGACAAGAAGTCTGCTCCTATCTATGGAATTTTAGTGACGCATATGCAAGTTACCGATACCAAAACTCAAGAAGAAACTATCATATACAATGGGTAAGTTCATCATTTTGAATATTTGAACAGGCAAATGTGATATTATGAGACCAGCTAATTCTGAAAGATACGTAAAGAACAGATGAAAGGAAAATTAGTATTTGATTAAACTCTTCCATCCTCAGCAAGAACATATTTTCCCAACAGTGATTGCATTTCCTTCAGATTAAGATGATTGAATCCTTTGATATGAATAAGACGTAATATATGTCATTCAGTAGAAACACATCTCTGATAGGTAAAGCGTAGTTTATTTCTTCAATCTAGTATTAAGCTATGAAATAGTATGAATAAAAAAAAAACCTTAAGTCTGATATCGGGGATTTTAGTACTCATTGTTGAATAATCGTAAAAAATTAGAAATGTTGTAAAAAATTAGAGAACATTTGATTTTCAGGAGCTATCAAAGTTCTGAACACTAATTTGATGTCGGAAAACAAGAGAAGACCTCAATATTGGAAAAAAATCACTAAATAAAGTAGCATTCCTTCCTCCAAACTACTCCCGACATTTCTGGTTCCAATGAAATATTATTTATGAAGAATATTTTAAAAAACCGTCTGCAATTTCAAATTTTTCAATGCCAAAAATCAAATTTTGAATCAACAAATATCATGTAATAATTGGATGATGAGGAGAGAATAGAATAACGGTTTATTTTCATACTAGTGTGATAGAATTAGCAATAAATTTCGGTAATTTTTGCGTAATTATGAGTTCAGAGAAAGGAATCGCGATAATTATGATACAAATTGAAGGAACTAAAATCGAATCGTCCGATTGAGTTAAAAAGGGAGAAGCTCATGCGCCGTGGAAGGACGAAAAACATGAGCTCCGAATGAACCTGATTGATCCAGCGGTGACCCCGCAAATTGCAAAAAACCATCGATTTTGCTCGAAATTTCAAAAATTCATAACTCCTGTTGCTTCAAAGACTTAGAGCTAGAATTTCAACAAGTTGTAGCTTTCGTGCCCACCAAGTACCACATTTCAACAAGATCGGATGTACAATCTTCGCAAACCGCAGCTTAATGAAAAAAAAAGTACTTTTGTAAAATGGCCCTACAAAAGTTGTGGTGCGGTGACACGGTATTTTTTTCACGGGATAATCTTCTCCAATAGTTAATGAACACCTTACCAAATTTCCAACCTCTTATCTTCCGTCATAGTTGCTGAAACATCTATTTTAAATAATGGTATTTTGTGCGCTTGGCTATGCGGCGCGCGTGGAAGGGAGAGCCGCCGCACTAGGCTCGTAAAAAACAACAAGATCTCGGGAACCCTTTCTCGAAAATCGATGTTTTCTAATCCGTACTACCCTTCAATAAATAATATCAAGATTGCGCGTATTTTCAAACTTCTAGTAATGTCGGAAGTACTCTTAATAATAAATAGTAATAATGAATAGATCGAATAGCGGAATTTATTTTTTTACATATTATATTCATCCTACATGGTGTTAGCGGGATTATAGAAAGTGAATTTGGGAATAACTTAATGCGGATCCTATTGGGCCTGAATAACCATACCAACCTTTTGCAATAAATGTCGTATATGGTCCACTGTTGAGTTTATTTAAGCGTTCCTTAAGTAACCGACTGACACCACCTTTCCAACTGGTATTGACATTTCTGCCATTACAGCCTATTACCTCAAGCTTTATTAGGTCACATTCTTCAACAAACTACCATTAGCTACATCTACTGCTATTACAGGCGAAGTGAGAGCTAAATGCGCAAAGTAAAAACTTGATAGTTCCTTCATAATATCTATATGCTCCTCAAATATTTGGACAAGCCGATTATTTCACACACGTGTTCTAATTTTTTCGGCCAACAAATTAAAGGCAAGCCAAACGTTCCAGTTCTGGGGACTCCTTATTCTGGTCGGGATCTATAATAACTTTCTCTTATCAATAGATATTGTGAAAATTTCTGCTTATAATGAAAGAAAAAAAAGGGTTATGTGCCCGGTATGAAAAATGTCTGCAATATATTGTTCGTTCTCTCAGTGGGACATCTATTCGTAGATGACTTAAGATATTTTGGTATCTCTACCATACTCTTAGTCGGCTATGTAACGTAGTCAACTTTCTTGTTCTAGCCTCTAGTTCAGATCGATCAGTGAAGACATAAACCTATTTTTCTAGACATTTGTTTCGCTCTTCTCATAGAGCTCTTGAGGAGTAAAGTTGGGGAAATCTATCAGTAAATGTCGTACAATGTTCAATTTTTCAGTAGGACATCTATTCATGGATGATAAGAGATATTCTTTGGTCTTTTTACAATGTTGTTGAGCGTTGATATCTACCTCATTCAGTTACTTTGCAAACTTGCTCGTTCTACTGTAGAGCTCCATGAGAAGAGCAAAACAACTGCCTATAACTACAATCTTGTAGCGTAACTGATCTGTCTAGACTGGAGCACTCATCTGAATGATCACAATTATTGATATGTTCCGAAGAATGTCGAAGATTCTGCAGGTGAAGTCATACTAAATCAGAAGTAAAAACGCATCTAATGAATCGAAGTTCTGAAGTATTGATGTGACAAGGGTCTGATTCCGAATGTAATGGCATTCAATTATATGATCGATTAGGTGTGAATTCTCATGGATAAGATAACCATCCATATACAATCACTCACAGGATAACCAGAATGAACAAAACTTGGTCCTTGTTTCTTCAGAAGAAAACTTTGGAAAAGTGGTGGAATATTCTTAGTTCTGTAGTTTGCTTTTTTATAGAATTACTCGTCATTCATGCGGATTCCAATAATGCTGTAAAAGGGCATTACGTTGCAATAGTAGGTAACAACAATCTGTCATCCAATCTTAACGACAATCTGGTGGTCTAGCTGAATGCATTCCAACCTAATGAAATTCTTCCTTTGAGAGGTTATCATATCTTCCAAAATTCAATAATACGACATTTCAAGGTTGGTTGATTCTCAAATATTTTAATAGCTCTCAGTTTGCACGAAGCTAGCAGGCAGATTCGAAGAGTTCCATATTTTTAATGTACCATCATGCATCAATGTATATTTAACCGATTGCCCACTTATAACAGTTTATAAATGAAGGTAAGAGATATATTCAAAGTTTATTGATAGATCCAGGTTATAAATAACAGTTGAGAATTTTTTTTTTTAAATATCGAGGAGATGGAATTTTGGGCGCAAACGGCTTTGGCTTATCTTATGAAATTTGTACGTAACTTGAACTTCAGGCATTCATTGAGAAAAGTTCCTTAGGTTAATTTGTAGGGCGTTTTTCTTACGTTACTGAGAAGTTGTCGATATTGTACATGGAACTTTTCCACAGAGAGCTATTCATCCATGTGAGTTTGATAGAGGGCAAAATAATTGTTTAGATTGGACTGAATTGACAGATTGATGAGATATTCATCTTTGCCTCCAGCAATAGGATCATGGGGGACTCCCGATCTTAAGAATTATGTCTTGAGAAAAACTGTTGAAATCAACTACAACTTTGCGAATATTATTAGGCCTTCATTCTGCTGCTGAAACCATTGAAGAAACATTACTGAAAACTGAGGTATGGTTACTAATTATTTCTATTGATTCCGTATATGAAAAGCTTACTGAAACCATTAGTAAAATGACGCGATTGTCTCTGAATACAATGAACATACAGGATGTTCCATCTCAGACGAGCCACCCCGTATATTTCTTATCCCACAGTGAGTGGAAAAATTTCCCGAAACACGTCGAATGATTTTGTTTGGGGACATCTTTTGACGTATATTTGAGGCTTGAACGAGGGGTTGAGTGATACGTCATTTGAAAGGACTTGGAAGCCTCTTTACAACGGTGTATGAAAAACGTAAATTTAATGAACCGTTTTTGCCAAAAATTAATTTTGTTGCTCGAATGCGCCACCTTGAATATTTTGGTTATTTGTACAATGTACAAGCTCATTTTTATTAAGCCTTTTTTACAAACTTAAACAATCTTCAAAAAACCACATTCGTAAAAAAATTGAATTGTGTTGTCGTGCTTACAATGAAAAAAATCAAATCTGCGTGTTTAAATCAAAAGTTCAAATTGTCCTCCATTGACTTCCATACAATAATACATTCTCTCAAACTAATAAATAAAAAAACAGCAATAATAAAGATTCTTGACCCAGTATGAATTTTATATAAAAATTCTTGGGAAATAGGTCACAATAACACTCTGTTTCAAAATTTTTTGTCTTTACGTACCTTTCGGTCTCACGACCATCAATGGATAAGATCTCCTATTCCAGCTACCATTGCTAATCTCGTTATGGAGTGCCTAGAGGAATCTGTTATGAGTTCATTAGATTTTCGGCTTGTATTCTTTAAACGATATGTAGACGATTGCCTTATGTGTGTTCCCAACGATAAAATTCAATATGTAATTGATAAATTCAACAATTTCCACTGTAAACTTCAATTCACTTGTGAAATAGGATTAAACAAAAACATGAATTTCCTAGATATGATTATTAGGCATGATGCAGATGGAAAAATGAAAACCTCTTGGTTTTCTAAAGAAGTTTGGTCTCAACGTTATCTTCACTTCAATTCCGTTGCACCACCTTGTTATGAAAAAAGTGAACAGCCTTACGGACCGCGTGATAAAATTGTCCCACGCAGATGATCGCCCCCCAAAATTTGAATATTGTTCGTAATACCCTTGAAATGAATGGCTACCCAAAAACATTTCTCAATCCTATCATTAAAGAGAGAATAAACAAAATCTATAATGGTTCGTCATATAAGAATAACATAAAAGGTATTACAGACAATTTCATAACTTTACCGTACATTCCGGAGACCTCAGAGAAAATCAAGAAGTGTTTGAAACAGTATGATATAAATGTTGCGCATAAACCTACTAACTGTGTTGGGAAATATTTCCCAAATCTAAGACCTGTAATACCTAAAAATAAACAAACCCACACAGTATATAAATTTAATTGTTTAGATTGTGATGGAACCTATATTAGGATCTCTAAGCAATATTTACAAAAAAGAATGCATGGCCATAAATATAGCACAAGAAATAATAACTTAGAAAATTCCACCGCCCTTGCTGAGCACTGCTTCGATTATAACCATCAATTTGATTACAAAAATGTTAATATCTTAACTGAGGAAACCAATTATTATAAAAGATCTATCCTGGAGATGATTCACATAAAACGGGATTCCAAGTCTGTAAACCATAGGGCTGATACACAAAATCTAAGTCATATTTATACTAATTTGATTAAATAATCTCTTGCAAATTCCTACATACGTCTTTATAATTGTTGAAAATGTTTTTAAGAAAAATGCGTTGTCGTAATGTTCCAGTACAGGACTGAACCTTCTAAGTCTCTCATAAATTACACATCTGGGTCGAGGGTAGGTACTCGACAAATAACTTCGTCTTCAGTTGATGTGAGAATACTGACATGAACTTATACATTTTGAGAATATTACTGAATAGCGGATTCTTACTACAAAAGAAATTTTATACTTTAATATTGACGATACAATTTCGATTATTCGTGGCTCGGTTCGTTTCGAAGGTGTGGGCTCTTTTGATTGAAATTAAATTTGTGCGATTTGGACGCTTGTGATATAATTAGTTTTAATAAACCCCCTTTTTTATTTTTACATAGTGAGTCTTCTGATGATGGTCGTGAGACCGAAACGTACGTAAAGACAAAAAATTTTAAAACAGAGTGTTATTGTGACCTATTTCCCAAGAATTTTTATATATAAAAAAAACAGCAAAATATTTTTCCTCATGTTGCCTTCATTTTTTGTTCTTAAAAGGTGTTTATCTGGTTTTAACGTTTCTTCGATCATTTCATTATTTTAATCAATCTGTTGAGTTACTACTTTGCTGATTTGTTAAAAATTTCAAAAAATATCGTGTTCACATTGCAAGAACGTAGTGAGCTGGTTAGCCTTTATTACCAAAATCAAAATTATGCCCGATCGGCTGCAAGGATATTTAACGAAAACCATCCTGAACGTAGCGTTCGCCATAAGTACGTAATGGAATAGATTTCAAAATTTGTGGAGACGGGTTCAGTAATGGATAAAAAAAGGGCACCCATTGGAATTGTTAATGATGAAGGAGCAGCTGTGGCGGTATTGGGACATATCCAACTTATGCCAAACACGCAATCTGTAAGACAACTTTCTGCAGCTTCCGGTATTAGCCAATCTAACGTTTTCAGAATTTTACAAAATACAAGTTCCATCCGTACAAAATTGAATTAATTCAGGAATTAAATGATGGTGATTGGGATCGAAGGCAGGATTTTTGCGAAATTATGGTCAAGCGTATCAACAATAACCCAAATTTCTTGTACAACGTTTGCTTTTCTGACGAATGCATTTTTTTACTTGATGGAGAGGTTAACCGGCATAACTGTAGAATTTTGAGCGATACAAATCCTCATGTATTTCGAGAAGCTCACACACAACATCGGGAAAAGCTAAACGTTTGGGTAGGAATTTTGGGAGACCACCTAAATGGACCTCTGTTTATTCCTGGTAATTTAAATGGTGAAATTCATCTTGAAATGTTGGAAAATGCGATTGATCCGTTAATAACTGAACAATTAGAAAACGATCCTCTACTACTTGAACAATAATTGCATTTCCAACAAGACGGAGCTCCTCCTCACTACGCCGCACCAGTTCGCCAATACCTCAATTTGCAATACCCCGGTCGTTGAATTGGAAGAAGAGGTCCTATGGAGTGGCCTGCCCGATCTCCTGACCTGAACCCTCTGGACTTCTTCTTGTGGGGATATCTTAACTCCAAGATTTTTGTGACTCAGCCTGAAAATTGGGACGAACCACGCCCACGAATTGTAAATGAGTGTCGTCAAATAACTCCAATTATACTGAACCATGTTAGAGACGGTTTTCAGTCAAGATTGTATTATTGTATGGAAGTCAATGAAGGACAATTTGAACATTTGATTTAAACATGCAGATTTAATTTTTTTCATTGTAAGCATGACAACACAATTCAATTTTTTTACGAATGTGATTTTTTAAAGATTGTTTAAGTTTGTAAAAAAATCTTAATAAAAATGAGCTTGTACATTGTACAAATAACCAAAATATTCAAGGTGGCGCATTCGAGCAACAAAATTAAATTTGGCGAAAACGGTTCATCAAATTCTCGTTTTTCATACACCGTTGTGAAGAGGCTTCCAAGACCTTTCGAATGACGTATCACACAACCCCTCTCCCCTATTCAATTTCGAGGGGTTGAAGCGCCACCTATTAGGGGGCTGCTCGTTCAAGCCTCAAATATACGTCAAAAGATGTCCTCCAAACAAGATCATTCGACGTGTTTCGGGAGATTTTTCCACTCACTATGGGATAAGAAATATACGGGGTGGCTCGTCTGTGATGGAACATTCTGTATAAAAAATTGTACGTCATTGAATAGAATCAGCCATTACGTGATAAGAATCCATTATAAACTCGGATAAAATGACTACTGGTAATTTGATTTTGACTAACTTATTGAATAATTACTGTAACTACAGTTTGGCAGATACCGTAGGTTCTTCAAACAAATAATAAAAAATACTAGCTTACGACAAGAAAGCTAGCTTTATACATAAGTCTAGTGATAATCATAGGCTAGATCGAAAGTGGAATTCTACCTTTAATTGGGTTTAACTCTAGGGGGTATTGAAATATCTGGTAGCAAATGGGAAACGTATTTATAGAAATTTGACTAGGGAGAATTATCAAGTATTTGTTGATCGTTTAATAGGATATCGGACTGGTACCGTCTGAAGAAACTCAAGTAATGAAAATTATAAATAAAAGTGATATGAACATAGTATTGTTCTATTTTACAATATACTCAAGCTTATGGTTTTTCATAAATAAATGTTCTGCGAACGTTGAATCAGATTCATTATTAATGAAACTACCCTTATAAATTGTGATCCATTTTTCGATGGTATTTCCTCCCCGACCAATGTATATCTAAGGAGAAGACCCACATTTCAACTTATTGAGAAAAAATTGTTATCCCAGATAATGCCAAATTAGTATCACTCGACGTACAAAACGTGTAGCATTATACGCACCGTCAAACACTGCATTCAACAGTTGATCTCCTAGATAGAAATCATACCAACTCTTGCGTTAGACACGGAATACCAATTTATTTACGATTCGTTCAAAACAGAATTATTTCCAATTTGATGATAAGATGTAGTTGTCTAAAAATGTTTCAACTATGAATAACCCATTGAACCCATTAATAGAAATATTTATGGACAATTTTGAAATTTAAATTCATAGCCATTCCTTTAAGAAGAGGTTCATATTTTGATGTAGATACATTGACGATATCATATCATGTTAGATTGGTACTAATAGTTAATTGAATACATTCATAGAATTCATAAATAGAATTTATACATATTGGGTTCACAATTGAAACGGAGGGATAAAACTTCATTAATTTTTGATTCAGACTTTAAATTAATAACAAACGCTATTTTTCAATATTCCGTAAGCCCACCTACAGTAACCTGATAATTTACAATATTTCGAACCATCCAACCAAGATTTTGTATTTTGTCCCTGTGCCTCACAGGCCTCTCTGGATAGTCCTGCTGATAAAGAAATTTTGTCTGCTAGTGATTATCACATTACATCAAATTCTTGTGGTTTCAGATTCTCCTCTCGGACATATGAGAGATCATTTTTGAATTTGAGAGAGATTCCTCCTTTGAATCTGAAACGAGTGTGGAGCTCGTAGCCAAGACAGCATATAGGTCGTGTAGGTGGATTGATCGACCCGCGTCTCAGTTAGAACCAGGCTGTCTGATTTGTCTGTCTGTAGGTGGTTATGAACATCGTTTATGTCTTTGCTAAGATCTCGGATGTTAGAGGTTTGTCTTCAAGTTTATATTTTTCAATGTTGAAGCCCCTTGAGCACACCTCGTCAAAAAATCCGAATGGAGAGGAGTTTTTCTTCCTAAGTATTCTACTTCAGGAGGCTTCATCATTAGTTTTTTCATAAAAAACCTGACATAGATAAAATGTCGGCACGGGTAGGTAGAGAGGAAACTGGATATGAGGATGAGACTGGAAGCATTGACCAAACATGGAGTTGCCCACTTTATAGCATCTTTGTCGAGGTGGTGGTGTTTTACCGGGCAATGAGGAAAACATCTACCACCTACGTTCTAGGGTATTGAGTGAATTGACGGGATGGCAATATTTCTTGATGCTTCTGGGCACCATATTCTAAGCTGCATTGTGCGATTGAGCGAACTATTTCAACGCTTTCAGGGCTAATTTCACGGTTTCAGGAAATAAATGATGCCGCGACAATACAAAAAGAACTTGTGCCCACGAAAATTCGCGGATTATGTCCGAGTAACATTAGAGCCAGCACTACAGAAAGTAACTGAAGATGAATGGTCATTACGCCGTGCTTCAGCTATGAGATCTCAAACAAATGCTTCGCGAGGAGCTATAGTTCAATATTTTGAAATTTCACACGATTCACTGAATGACGTCTCTACCTGTTACTTATCAAACTATGATGAGACAAATTCACAGGATGACCCCGGCAAAAAGAAGATGCGCTTCCGCCATTATATGATATTTTTCGAATACTGTCACAACTGTTATGATGTGCGGTTCCGCAAATTACCCCTGTACGTTGTTCCCAAGGCCGAGAAGCTGTGGCAGCAATAGGTGCAAATTGGACGAATGGGAAAATCTTGATGCAAGGAGAGATGCTGCAGATCTGGATCGCGTTATAATAGGACACATCATGAATGGGTAGATGCACAGGTATTCACAAAATGGTTTTAATTATCCTTTTTGTCGCTTAAAAGAAGGTAATCGGGACGTAAAGTCTTGCAGGTGGCAATCTATCTTCTTATTCCACTGACACTATTATAACGCAATGCCAAAAACACGATATTGCTTCCGTCTGCTTACCCAAGATTTCAACCCACCTAACTCAACCTCCAGACGTGGAATTTCTCCACCTATTGAGATTGCATAGAGTAACGTATATGAATTGAGAGGCGACATATATACAGCAACCGATAATAGATAAGAAAACATTTCTTCAACTGCTTGCCTCCACTCTCATCGAAATGGAAACAAAATCTATTAATGCCATTAAGAATGATCTCATCAGCTCATTTCGAACAACGGAAATCATACCAACAGATCCTCATTGGGTATCAACCAAAATTGCAATTAGTGTTAGGGATACTGTTGCCTATGTCAACAATACCATTTTAAACTATTCACAGCAAGAACGATTCTCAACAGCAGTGTTACAGCAAACATTGATAATTCTAGCGACTCAGATGTCCATGAACCAGTAACTCCTAACAATTCAGATGATGAAGTTTATGAAAATGTTCAAGAGGTTGTGTGACTAGAAACTGTGTACTCTGAACCAAGCTTTGAAGGTATTGAAGTTGAACAATTCATACTTGTAAAGGTCCTGGGAGGATCTGGAAAGAAGACAGCTTACCGCAACGTGACTGTAATACAGAGTATAAGATCTGACGAAAGAAAACAAGAGATTCAAGTCTGAGGGTTCTAATTTCCAGACAGGGAACCAAAATTATCTTCTCTCCAATCAGACGATGAATTCGTAGCTGGCGTAGAAGACGTGATAGCCATTTTGAAAACTCCTACTGTTAATAACCTTAACAAAATATAACAATCCTACGTTTTCTGTTATATTTTAGAACATGGTATCCAGTTGTACTTATAAAACAGTTCTTTCTCACAATTCGAACCATGAAATAATTGTTTGTTTTGAAACAATAACCACTAAATATATATTTTGTTGTTGGATTGCTAATTTTCCATCGATCAATCCCGCACTGAATAATATGACGCTAAACAAAGGGAAATCTTATAACTTTTGAACCGTTGGTCGTCCGAAACAGACTGTGAATGGATTGAACAGTTTTTGTAGAGGTTCCAGCTTATTATATGAATCGATTTTTTTGCGATCAATCACGTCTTACATGTAATAGGGAATTGTTTACGAAAATTGTTTAATTGTCGTAACCTCCAATTATTCTGTTCAGATTCTCTCTTATTATCGAACATTGTTCCTGACACTAACAACTTATGTACAAAACTTATTTCATAAACTGTGTTCAATTGCACTATAGTAATAAGATAATAACAATAACAGCTTCAAAGAAAATGAGACAAGTACAAAAATTCAATTTCGAGCATTAGAATATGATAGAAAAATAATATAATAGAAAGGGGCGAATGTTTTCAGAATTGTACAAGTTAAAAAAAAATCACAACTGCTTAAAAGATAAAACCGACGTAATTTATCTCTCCCAAATATACAACTTAATTCTTCAAAATAAGTAAACCAGAAAAGCCTAGTCAAATAGAAACTAGAATATTAGAGCCATATGTAAGCAATTATAGTTTAATATACATTCTTTATTACTTACGCCAAGGTCCTTTGCACTCCAAGTCACGGATCACCTAATGGAGCGGTTTCCACTCCCGACTGTTCACTTAGCAAACAGAGGACGATTCCCCTCGAATGTGTTCACCATACTGCCTCAGGTGATTGAGCCCTGAAGAGATTCAGACCATCCTTCTTACGTATTTTTATTTAATGTCGGCATGTAACCGTCGCCAGGAGGCAAGCTTACCTGGACAATTATTTTCGAATACAGGTGGGGTTCTTACGACGTGCGGTGCATCATACAGTACACGGGACCCACTGTTGTACTTCTCATCCAGAGGGAGGTATGGTTAGTTATTATCTCACACAATGAATATCACCGCCTTTTACCGGAGATAAGTGAAATCGTCTCAGCCGTAACTCGGGTCGCCGGAGTATATGGTAACTGTACTTACAACTACACTTCAGAAGGCTTTGATTTTATCATAGACTCATTTCTAACAAGCTCAAGATATGGTCAATCAGCAGGGTACACTACTACAGTACCCAAACATTAAGAAGAAAACCTATTTTACAAACAAATACCAGTCTGAAATTCAAAGCCAAGATGAGTGAGTGCTTCCCGGAGGCAACTGACGTGAGAATATTGAACACTATAGTAACCAATATTATTCGAATTAAGGTGATTGAATGCTAACTGATTCCGTTTCTGTATAATGGAATTTAGAAAATTTCCCACCAATTTTTTATTAAATCAATTCAAACAATATTTGTCACTAACTATTGTGATTGATTCAACTACGTCAATTGATTATAAGGGAGAACTCAATCATCTTTGGTCTGAATGTCAGGCTGGAATCAGTTTGCATGATAGGTTTTTGTCTGAATGTGAGGGTAACGTACCCTATTGATTAAGCATTTATTGTCCTTGTTAGAGATGAGTTATAAGGCAAAAATTACAACCTTCGATACTGTAGTGGTGAGTACGGTTACCACTTATTCCGGCTACCCGGTTTCGTATCCGGGTGACGGCGGAGATATTTCCACATATCTCAGGAGAAAATAATATATAGTAGAATCAAATTGCTTATATGTGACTCTGGTATTACAGTTTCTATTTGACTGGACTTTTCTGGCCAGTTATTTCAAAGAATCATATTGTACATTTCAAACAGAACATTCATGTCGGCTTTGTCGTTTATGCAGTTCTGATTTTTTTTAATGGGTACCATTTCTAAAAACCTTCGACTATTTTCATTATATTATTTTTCTCTCATATTGAAATGCTCGAAATTGGATTTATGTTTGGTGTTTGTCTCATATTCTTCAAAGCTTTTGAGTTTCTTTTTAATAGATAAATAGTTCGATCTGTTTGTCTATGTTTCGTTCGGTTTGTCCGAAATATGTTTTGTTAAAGTCTGTAGGGAAAATGTAAGTAAAATGTTAATCTTAATTTTTGTCTATTTTATCTTTGAGTTTAAATTGATAATGTCTTAGGTTATTATTATTGTAATGTGCTATTGTGAAGTTGTATTCGCTTAGACAATCCTAAGTTATTTTGATATATTTTGTTGTACGCTTGGGGATATATTTCTAGTTTCCGGGTTTTCGTGATTCATGATTTTACCAATTCCGTTGTGATACTTCTGAATTCGGGTTTAAAAATTTTGTTTATGAATGTTTGTAGATAGTTATTGTCTGTGAAGATAGTTTTTGTTTAGATATTAGAATTCGAGGAATTCGGGATCAGTTAAAATGATTGCTCGAACACACACGCACATATTCAATGAAAGCTCATTGAGCGAAAATAGTTTCATTTATCATAAAAAAAATAGCACGATTTCTGCTATGCTGCTGTTATTGTCAACCTGTTTTGCTATACCAATTACTAATTAGGTGTATAGTCGATGTTTCACGTTAAGTACGAACACGAGGCAAAAATGTTTGGTGACGAGATCAGAGTCATGTCAAACTACAAATATAACAAGCTGTTCAGCTACACAATTTCGTTAGCTCAATTGAGGAGATATTAAGTTTATATAGTGTCGCTTATTGTAGAACCTACTGATAATTAACATCAATTGCATGCATTTGTTTGAAATTCTAGTCACGCGGGATTTCATATAGTAGAGACGTATATTAGGTATAATTACAAATACAATATGTAAAATTACAAAGTTTATATATATATATATACAATTTTGTTCCGGTTGGAATTTTATTCTCCCGAGAACGATCGGTGATTTGGATGTATTCATTCAGCATTTCGACAGATTTAAATATTCTGTTCTATGTAATCCCACCAAAAACATTCTGTAAAAAACTAGCCAAGTCTCGATGGAGCTGCTTGTTTATCTCTAAAAAGTAATGAAATCTAGACAAAGTCGTGCCAAGTATAAAGTTTCTTACTGCAATTCCTTTATTATTATAGTTAATGTTGTGTGACTTGGCCGTTGAACATTCTTTATACGTTAGTGGGTAAAAGTCAATTTTGTTTACACGTAATGTTATCTGTTGTAACTACCTATGTTTGTTAAGCGAGATAATAGCCCATATTGGTATTGGTAATTGGACGGTAGTGTCTCATTTTAGGCTGTTGTTGATTGTGCAACACATGCATTCAGCATTGACAATGCTGACTTCTGCTCTCTTCTTTTTGGAGCGTCAAATAGACCACCGATCTAACATAAAATAGACGTACAGACAGACTTCTATCAACGATTAGAAGCCCGTCTGTACTGGAAATAATTTTTTATACTGTTTGTTTCATGCTCGCCTACACATAAGTATTATTGAAATACGCAGCTTTATCAAGCCTACAATTGACTGGTTATTGAATCAACGTGTTCCAAGTAGCAATTTTCCATCGTCAATGGGTAGCGGATCTGGCGACAGATTGGTGCAATGGTGTCATGGAGCATCTGGTTTTGTACCCTTGTAAACCCTTCATCGGCCAAGTCACATAACATTAACTATAATAATAAAGAAATCGGAGTAAGGAACCTTAGACTTTGCACGACTTTGTCTAGATTTCATTACTTTTTAGAGATGAACAAGCAGCTCCATCGAGACTTGGCCAGTTTTTTACAGAATGTTTTTGGTGGAATTTCACTTCTTTTTGTAGAAACGTGGGCATATTGATTTATTCCATTGAGCCGTAAGTAGTGGGTTTCATCATATCGCTCGTGTAGGATTGCGCGTTCGTGTATATGTCACCATCAGCATTACACGTGTACACTTGCATTTCGTCCCAATATTCAGCAACGTATGCAACTATAGCAGATCTGATACTGCAAGTTGAGTCAGTTCTACCATACACCAAGAAAGATATTGAATGGAAGAGACAAGACCCGTCTTTGGGCATACCAACTAGTTGGTAGCCACTAAGTTCATCGTCGTCTTTCAGTATTATCGACATTTTTTACGATATTATCTTGCGAAATCAAACACGTTTTGTTTATGTTTATATGACAGACACCTGATACATTGATAGACACATATACGACCGTGGTCGCATATAATGTCCGTGCAGACCATTTCATATCATAGATATTATTAAGGACACAAATGGGCTCTTGTGTTTTCAAATAAGGGTCACCAGGTACTCCAGATCTTCGATTAGTTTTTATAGTTTTCCCTTTATGTGGCCATTAAACCCTAACTCTGTATCAAATTTCAGCTCTCTGAGTTTATGGGAAGTACTAGTTCAATTCTGATGATCATGAGTGAGTGAGTGGGTGTCATAAATGCGAAACTTTGCTTTTGCTTAACTTCGGAACTAAATGACCTACAGACTTGAAATTTTTTATTTTAAGTATGTGATTTTATAGCTTACTGGATGACAAATTTCTGCGTTCTGGTCTTATCCAGAGGTTCTCAAATAGGGGCCTGAAAATGCGGCGAAATGGTTCCAGTAAAGGATGGTACGGCAGTGTTTGCTTCGCGCTCGACTTGGCGGGGGCACTGCCGTGCCCCCTGATAATCCAGTAACATGGCTTCTATATCTGGACAAAATGAAAGTGGTTTGACATAGGATAGTTTCATGTAAAATTTATTTACGATTTGTTGATGTGGACTCTCACAAATACTTTCAAATGTTAAATGAAATAACAGATTGATTCCACTAATTAGTGAAAATGAAACTGTAAATACCTGGCTATTTCATCTAAGCTTATAATGGATTAGCATGATTTATACCGTTTTTAAAAACATTAGAATATCTTCGCTATACTATTTTTCTATTATATCGGGATTATCAATACATAGGCTTTAATAATACTGTTATGTATACATCCGTTTTCAAAGCCGACACATTGAAATATGAATTCAACTAATATCTGTTCAATATGTCAACTCTTTCAAATCCACTAAATGTTCACTTATCACCTAGATCTGAGGAAGTTTTATGAATAAAACGAAACAAAAACTGATTTAATATGTTGTTTTAGAAGATCAGAATCATTACCATTATTCATTTAAATATTCAGAATTTTTCATTGTCGTATTCTAATGAATGGCTTGTGTCCTTCATATGTTTAGTAAACATCGATTTTGAATATTACCATCGATGTTTTCAACTTGGTGGTTTACTCCTATGATGTTTATGTCTTCTAGGAGTAGGTCGTCGTTAACGATGATCTTTCTGATGTGTAATCAGTTTTTTTCTGGAGACTTGTGGTAGTTCAGAAAACAACAAAACAAGTGGACAGTTGAGTGGTCAACGTTAAATTTAGTTTTACCTGTTTAGTTTGAGATAATACAATAAATTATATCCGAGCCATTACTGGTTTTTCAGATAAAGGTAGTTTTTATGCTCCCAATTATTTTATCTTGTTCTATAATACTCTAATCAATATCTTGTTTGAAACATACTATTTTTATCTTGTATTTCCTCATTCAAGTGTCTTCTATAATATATTTCGACTAGTTTTTCCTCCTTATCCAAAATATTCATTTAATTTTTGATTTTTTATTGATTAGTCTCTTTAATTTGTTTCACAACAATTTTCAGCTGGACAATGTGTATATTTTTGTTCAGACCTAGTCTTACTTTTTGCTATTTTGGGTTATTCTTGGTTTGATGATTATTCATGGATGGTTGGTCTTTCATTTTTTCATTTATTGTATCTTTCCGCATTCTTTTTCACCCTTGCTGATTACAAATTTTGAGTCGATCAATTGTTGTCTTTTTCTCTATAATGTTTGAGCATTTCCTGAAGCAATGTTATGGTTTCATTCTATTTTTTTATTATTTATTGTTATTTTGATAGTTACCTTTTATCGTATTTTGAAGGCACTCAAATATTTAATAATTTCTACATTTAGAACATGGAAATTTCAGATCCTGTGCATTCCGAACATGCGTCAGCAATCAATTTCCGACATGAAGCGCATGATATACAAGTATATCGGGTTCCTCTTATATACTGATATATTTTCTCAAGTGCTGAACATTCCAAATTGATCACTCATGTTTACTCTCAGAACAATGTTTTTGGAACGTCACAGGCAGAACTATTTATCTTCTTCTGGTTATCTAGTATGAAATAGTCTTATTCAAATGGATAAGTTCTCATCACAAACAACCACTTTTCTGATATCCACTTCTAGATTAAACTATAGAAATATGCCATAAAATGGAACTGAAACAATAATTAATTTTGATTCCACATAATTTCGTTGAAATCACAATTTTTCACTGCAATTACATAATTTGATGATAATTACTTCCATATAGAAATCTTGAATTCATTTACAGCACCGACTGATACCTGCGTCTATCAAATCATTTGATTATGATCTGCCAGGAGAGGGATGCCTCCAATTTTTTACACGCTGAGGTGAATGTCTCTGATATCCTTATGTGGATACAAAACCGGATGTAGTGAATACTCATTCACTCATGTCTTTAGGTACTCCAAAACTACCCAAGAGTGAATTTTTCGATGTTTTGAACATTCAGCCACTTTTTTTGGGAACAACTTTTACTATTTCACTAGATACTAATACCTACTAATGATGAATTTAGTATTATATGTTCGTTAGTATGACAATGTAGAGCCATGATGTATATGTATATCGAATGAAAGTTATCACCAGTCATTTTGAAGAATATCCATGAATAATGTAAATCGATTGTACAGTAAAATTCAAATATATCCATCTCAATTTGATTATAGATTACTTAGAGAACATAACTTCTGCTATTCTGGGTAGGTACATAGGAACAATATAATGATCCTAGATCTTGTTACCCTTTTTAAAATGTTCATAATTAATAACATGAAAATAAACAATGTTAAGGAAAATACATGTTTTCAAAATTTACACTATTGAACTCAAATATCTCAATCAACTTATGAAACTTTTGCCAGAGTAGTTGGAATAATCAGAAGCGGAAGAAAAAATGCTCGCTAGGATATGGGAGAGTTATGTTATCTCCTAAACAAAATATTTGCTGTCAGATAGACCCAGCTTAAATGACCGTATTAATTATTGTTTCTTTCTTTCAGGTGTTCTGTTGACCCGTATTTATTCGAGAACTTCAACACGGTAGATGGAGATTTCTTGACTGCAAAGTTCAAAGCTTTCAAATTTCCGGAATCGACCTATGTACAATTTAAAGGAACGGTTCACGTTTGTCTGAACAAATGTCAAGGGGTAAGTTTATTAGAATTAGGAATTCATAAATCACTTTATATTAAGATCGCTTGAAACGAACAACTTAGATTTATTTAGTCGTGATAAATAGTGTATATCATGTCAGTGCAGTGGTGGCAGAACTTACAATGAGAATTGCCTCAGAGTGTCATTTATCATTAGCTTTATTGTGAACATTTCATTAGAGGGAACGACAGAAACGAACTTAAATTACAGACTCGGATTGTGAAATAATTATTCCAACCCATTATGTTTTTATAAAATGAGTGAAAAAACAAATTGTTTCAATTGCCTCATAACTTCCAGGTATTGTACAAATTGGATGGAATTCACTTTGATCTTAGTTCCGGAGTTCAATATTCATTTATGTATCGGTTATCATATAAAATAAGATCTAATATATAACTGGAATCATATCTTCGGATATAAGCGTAACATTATTTCAGCATTTTGAAAAAATACGATGATAAGACTTTGTGATGAATCTTTTCATCACAAACTTATCACGGTTATTTCAATAAATACCAATTACCCGTTAAAGCTCATCAATACATGTCTCTACAATAGCAAGAGTAACACACATACAAACAATAATGATAACACAACCATAAAGAACAAAAAAATATTTTCGAATACCATATTCTTTTGGTCTTACTGAAAAATTAACTAAATTGCCCAACACAGATGATCAGTTGTTGGTCTCATATGATACGAAATTGACAGGCAACCTTTTTAGAAAGGTTAAAGGTATGTTTCCATTCGGTTCAGGGTCAAATGAAGTATACAGGTTACAATGTAATGATTGTGACTGCACCAATATTGGACAAACCAAACAGTATATATCTAGGAGACTACAGAATCACGAGCAACACTGTTTTGGGAGACAAAAAGCCAAATGAGAGAAAACTGCTCTAGCTGCTCATCACTTTGATACCAACCATTCATTTAATTTCGATAACTTTCGAATTTACATACTGAAATAAATTTATTTTTCTAAAAAATTCATATGTAAATATATATGTACATATATATATATATATATATATGTATATATATATATATATATATATATATATATATATATATATATATATATATATATATATATATATATATATATATACATATATTTATAGTAAGTTGTGGGTTCTCTTAGGTTTTTCAGCAATTTTAAATGAATTATCTCAATGAAACAATCTTTTCATTCGACGCGTTTCGGCTTTCGCCTTCTTCAGGAATTTATTCATTGTTTACATTATGAACTGAAATTTAACAAAATATTTTTATATTAATTAGCTGTATGCACAATCTGTATTTATGACAAAGTTTTTCAGTTTGTTATGAGCATTGACTTTAGTTTCATATTTAAAATTTATGTGTATAATAACATAATAACTAACTTAGTTCGGTGATTATGTACAAAATAAATTAATTTTTCATGAATTATTTGAATTTTGAATATACTTATTACGTGATAGAATACCAACAGATTTCGTTTGCGTATGTTGGGGTTTGAGATCTTTCTGATATTGGTGACTAGTATGTTTAATTTACTTACGTGAGTTGATTTTACGGAAGCACACACTCATCATGGCTTTGAAATTCAGACTGAACACAGTTTGCAGAATGGGTTTTTGTTCTGAATGTAAGGGTAAGATCAGAACAAAAACCCATTCTGCAAACTGTGTTCAGTCTGAATTTCAAAGCCATGATGAGTGTGTGCTTCCGTAAAATCAACTCACGTAAGTAAATTAAACATACTAGTCACCAATATCAGAAAGATCTCAAACCCCAACATACGCAAACGAAATCTGTTGGTATTCTATCACGTAATAAGTATATTCAAAATTCAAATAATTCATGAAAAATTAATTTATTTTGTACATAATCACCGAACTAAGTTAGTTATTATGTTATTATACACATAAATTTTAAATATGAAACTAAAGTCAATGCTCATAACAAACTGAAAAACTTTGTCATAAATACAGATTGTGCATACAGCTAATTAATATAAAAATATTTTGTTAAATTTCAGTTCATAATGTAAACAATGAATAAATTCCTGAAGAAGGCGAAAGCCGAAACGCGTCGAATGAAAAGATTGTTTCATTGAGATAATTCATTTAAAATTGCTGAAAAACCTAAGAGAACCCACAACTTACTTTAGATAAACCAGCAAAAGAAAACCACAGCGAATTTATATATTTATATATATATATATATATATATATATATATATATATATATATATATATATATATATATATTGTTAATTAAACTCTTTTGAGGTTATATTGCCCCACGTTGTGGTGACAATTATTAAATAAAATCTCTTATGATTTATTTGACAATTATTAAATAAACTCTTTTATGAGTTTATATTGTTTAATTATGATTTGAATTAATTTGAATATTTCAATGTTTTGAATTCTACCGGCTAGCTTTTATTTTTAATTTGATTGATTGTATTTGGATTAATGTTTGTTTCGATTTAGTTTATGAACTTTTGAACTTGAAGTTTATCTATGGGATTATTTATATGGAATTAAACACAATGCTCTTTGAATTTCACAATATTTAATTTCTATGACTCTTTTCTTATCTCGGGTAAATAAATTTTATGTTTCACAAGATCTATGATATAACCTAAAAATCACTTTTACAACTAATATTTGTTCATACTGTTATAATCAACAATCTTCCTTTTGCTTTACAGATAATACTATGATGTAGAAATTATGAACAAACTTACGTTTAATCAATATCCAAAAGTGTGTTTAATAATGTAGGCAATGTTCAATTTACTTCTATTTAATTTCGTTGATTCACTTAACACAATACTCTGCTATTTCACGATAATCACAGGTAACTAATTTCTGTTTCTTCTTCTTGAGAATCAGGAACTGTTGAAAATACTTAGTTTTATTCTTTTAGAGAAGATATAAGACTTTTCGATGCTTTATTGGAATTATATCGAAGAATGGCAATCGTTGGATACTTCTTATAAATTGGAGGCTATTACAATCTTTTACTTTGTTTGGAGATTCGGAACATTTCTTTACTTTTAATAATTATTTACTAACTTCGGTTACTTGAAACTTATCGAAGTTTGGAACACTTGAGTTCACCGATGTTTATTTTGATAAACTTAGGTTAGAAATTTGTTGAGTTGCTAGAGTTCTTGACCCTTCAGATATTATTTGCAAACTGACTTGGCTTGTCTTTCAGATCCTTTTATAGGCCTTCAAAACCGACGCTACTTGATGTCATTTTCCACCTATTAGGTGCTTTCTTTTCATATCAAGAATGCCAAGTTAATTGTTGTGAACTGACAGAAGTTTCTGATTGTTACCAGCCTGACACTAGGAATTCGTCTCGACCAATCAGAATTTAGTTTTCTATATTTTTTTGAATTATTGGAGATTTTCAACTTATTTTAATTGATAGTGATTCCTTCTTTTTAAATTAATATTGCCTACATTTTTCCACACACTTTCGTATAAGATAACCTATGATTAGGTTATTATTAATATGATTATTCCCATATTTATGATTTTCTTGACAGTTACTTATTCTTAAATCTAATACATCCTATAGTATATCAATAACATTCTTTTAACATTACATAACTCAAATTTACTAATTCTAACTTATATCTATAACATTCTTCAATGTTTTGTGCTATCTCATGATAGTTTTGTAATCATTTTAATTATGATTTCTGCCTTCGTTACACAGTACGTTTCTTCACTTTCACTGTTCTTGTTTAACACTTCTTATTCTATTACATTGTTGTTTATTATGTTTTACATTGTTAATTTTAATATCCTAACTATTATTTAGCTTTTACTATTGTTTTTAATTCCATATAAATATCTTTTTATTTATCTTTTCTGATTTTCAAAGTTCGGTAAGTTATTATTTTTAAATTTTTATTGTTTATGAAATGAAATCATAACAAAATATATATAGAGAAAGAGAGAGGTAACAGAATCAATTTAAAAGATGATTTCATCTGTACTGGTATTTATTTTACACTAATTTATTGAGGTTGTGAGTATATATTGTATGTAGCATTTCAGTATAGTTTCTGAAGTTTCAAATCATCGAGATATACATGAAGCACTGTATCCGACTAGCACAGACGCAGTAAAATAGCATATATAGTTCGCATTGAATCGATTCAGTATATCATGAGATGTGTTAACACTCCATGCTTCATCGCCTAATGATATTTCATGTTCACTTCAGTTATATACATGGAATTTTAGTTTTTGTTATATAGGTAAGGTTTGGTCTCTTCAACCGTTGAATTAATATCTGATTTCTGTATTTGTTTATAATTGTAGCTATGAAGAAGCTTCAATATTAAAGCGAAACGTTGCTTATGTAGTATTATTATTACACACAATTTTTCTAATACCAAAACCTACAATTTTGGCTAGGTCTCCATACTGTTACAAAAAACTTCGACCAAAACTCCTAATTCCGGTGGACTATATTTATTATGTGTAACTAATTTATATCAGAATAGTGTCTAGTTTCGATCGCTACCTTTTGAACCTACTGTTACAAAAAAACTTCGACCAAAACTCCTAATTCCGGTGGACTATATTTATTATGTGTAACTAATTTATATCAGAATAGTGTCTAGTTTCGATCGCTACCTTTTGAACCTACTGTTACAAAAAAACTTCGACCAAAACTCCTAATTCCGGTGGACTATATTTATTATGTGTAACTAATTTATATCAGAATAGTGTCTAGATTCGATCGCTACCTTTTGAACCTACTAAAACGTTATGTATATCTATTCCAAAAGAGTATACTTCTACTCAGATCTAATTCTGAGATAGCGAGTTTTAAATTTTGTTCAAGAATATATTATTATCAGCTTATATTTCGCTGATTGGCGAAAATATATTCCGATTCTGAAATGATTGTGAAGGAGAAGGAAATAGAAATATGTTATTCCTCCTTGAAGTTGTTGTGATCTAATAAGCTTCAGAAGAGTCCGCCTTGTGGATACACTATAACACTATAAAAATGAACAATCACCCTTATCCACTAAGAGTACTGTAGGAGTACTGAGGATCTTCTAGCAATCAAGTAGTCATCGTCAGAGTTAAATTACTAACTAAATTAGAAATCAATATGTGCCTAATATTGTATTGTATGCGGATAAAAAAAACGATTACCCTCAAGTGAACATCAATCTGAATGCATTAAATTGCTTTTCCGCTTATCATCAATAGACTTCATTGACACTTTAGAAACAAAAAATCACCCTTCATATTTTCTATAGTGTCAATGAGTGCCATTACTTTGGAATTTTTGGGAATTTTCGACATATCTACTAAAAGTAACTTGAAATAATACTAAATTCATATTTGAAAAAGACATTTTCTATTGATGTAATACATCCAATACTTGAAAATTTTGGGAATTTTCGACATATCTACTTGAACTAACTCAAAATAATACTAAATTCATATTTGAGAAAGCTATTATAAGTACATTGATTATTCATGTCGTCTCTGAATATAAAAAGAAATTCTATGAATATTAGTCACATGTCGGTCACAACTTTTACAAAAGCATGTCTGAAGTGGAGTGAATATTATTTTACTATTCATCATGAGACTATTGCAGGTTCTCCTGGTATAGTATCTATCATCCACGTCACATACGTATGATATAGTAGGTACTCCCGCTGTAGCGTCAGAAAGGCCTATTGACTTTAAACAATATTTCTGAACAATGGTCGAATATATGACTATGTATTTGTGAATGTTGAAAAAGGCATATCCAATGAAGATCTGAAAACAAACTATCATTACCACTTGCTATAGGCTAGGTACGATAGATTGAAGTTGTTTATGGTTACTAGATAGAACTAGTTATCTAGTGACTGATCGTATTTCTAGCTTACCCTCATTAGAGGAGGAAAATGGAAACAGGATCGATGTTATCCATTTGTATGCTTTCTGTTTCGTAAATCATACACATTTTTGCTTCTGAAGCAAATTTGATAACCAAATATCAACTTGTGGATACTGGAACAAGCTCAACCATTTGAAGATAGCTATTTGAATATATTGTTCTTGAATGTCTATATCTCAACTGAATGAAAATTTAGCCAAATATCTGGAATATTAATTTTTTGTGAAAAATTAACAAATTCCCTCTTTAGCAATGTCATGTATTATGTATCTCAAATTATTAAATGATTCTAGTTTCATTATTGGATTCTACCATATTGATAACTACAATTGAATTGAAACAAGTACTTGATAACTTAGAAACTTCCATGTAACAATACATATTCATGTTTCGATAACAATAAGGAAAATGGCGAATACTCTGACAAATACCTTGGTCATAGCATTTTCTTATATTCGATGTTTATACTATTGCTCATAAAATATGCAGGAATCAATCATCAATAAATGTATAATATCGTTACAGGTAGAATGCAGTGATGGGCAAATCGGATATGGAAGAAAACGTCGAGCTATATCAACACTTCCTGCAGATCCGAACAAAATCTTCGAAATAACGATTACATCATTCATTAAAGTTAATTATGATGACGAGTCTGAAAATTTTGAGGAAATTATAAGGAATCACACTAAAGTTTTCAGCAACAACAAATTGCTAACCGACAGTCAGATGCAAGATCGGAGGTTCTATAAAACAATAGATAACCGTGCAGGGGATATTCGAGAAGAAATCAAGGAGGAGCAAGTTATCACTTCCGATGTTGGTAGAAGTTCGGGATTCGTGTCCAGAGTTGAATCAACATTCATGTTGCTAGCAGTTATTGCCAGGGTGTTTTTGTAAGAAAGAGACGAACGCTGGATCAAAATTTTATACAGTTATTTTATAATAAGTCTGTGATAATACCAATAACTTCGCAAAAAGCCGTGCTTGTTTCATACTCGAACTGCAATTCCCTTCTGGCTACAGAATTCTTGTAATTATACTAACTTTTAAAATGTCTCACATAGCCATTGGAAATTATCAAGTTGTTCAGTATGCAATACCTCTTGAGATATAATTTTCTGTATAGATAATAGGTCTATTACTACTAATGTGTTCCAATTGTCATCTTCTATCGGAGAGTTCTATCCTTATAAGAAAACTCATGAAATTCAACAAATTCGAAAATTCCAGTCACTACTTATGTACAATTAAGAAGATGCTGGTGAACCTCAATAACTCAATAACATGATCATCTGCCAACGAAAACGTTGAAATTCGATGGTTCATATCTATGGAAATTAATAAAATAAATTTAAATGAATTCGTTTTCATACCCTTGAGCGAAAAAATTTTCTGCCAAACCACCATATATTGTTTAAAAATCGTTGACACCAACTGTCGGTTATGATAATGTGATTTACATTTGCTAATCATGAATTTTAACGGAGCATAATGTTTGAGCCAATTGTAGATCATTGTCGCCGGAGTGTTGCTGATTGTCAATATAATATTTTCATCCAGAACTACCTACATTTGTTCCAACAAAATTAGATACGCTGATATTTTGGATGCCTCAGAATATTCCGGGAATATTTTTTTAAGAAAATGAAGTGCGAGAAGACGAAACTCAAAAATGTATTCAACACAATGGAAAAATAACACTTGAAGTATAAGGATCACGTATTATAATATCATAGTATAATGATCACTTTGATCCAATACTTTGATAAGATCGTTAGTACATTTCAGTAGTATAAATAGAAATAATATACATCGTTACTGTAGATTCAGTTTCGTTTATAATTATTGATTTATCAGGCATGAATAATTAGAAGAACGTTTTAATAATTTCCCTAGATCAATGTTGTGAGTTAACGATAGTATGTTGTGATATAAGACTGTTTCTCCATTAGCTTTTGATTCTATCTGATGTTGCTCCCAGATTTATCTGATTTCTGTAAATACTTGTCCAAAAGAGACGCGACTACATTCATTTCCTTCTCTAAAGAAAGCGATCACATTTCAATTTTGTCTTATTTACCTACTTGGTATTATTCGGCAAACAGTTTTCCCAAATAATTCTTCTGACATGGCTGAGTGAATTGGACATAAATAATCTATGAATTAATATAGGTCTACCGAATATTTTAAATCAGACTTAAAATCAGGATATACTTGAGAATGAATAATTTGGATCTACTCATTTTTTTTGTTAAACGCATAGCTAATTATCAAATTATTCAGAGTTTCACAAGATACTATAAAGCAATATTTTGAGGAAATAATTCAGCATGAAAGGCGAAATTGATGTGAAAATTGGAATACCCTAACGATTTGCGAAACACTAGCGCCGCTTGATATTATTAACTATTACTATTTCTAAATTTAACATAATAAGAATTCATCTTTTTGTTAAACATGTTTGAGCTTTATACTTTGAACTGATTAGATTGTAATATATTTGTTGAAATCATGAAACACCGGATCTACATCCAAAAATTTTAATTAAATTTTATTCTGAAGATTCTATGAGAATGTACCAAATCATGAAAATGTAGGACATTCATGAACTGCTATTTTGTAAAATTTATAATTTACGAAATACATAAAATCTAAGTATCTTGATACTTAGTTTGATTGTAAACCTCATTCTATCTTCTGAAGACTGTATAATCGGATCTTTACCCACACTGAAAATTCAAATATGCAGCAATACAATCTTTGTTCAGTCTAAAAAGGCAACAACATACATTCATCAAATCTGCAATTAATATTGTAACTAGTCTCTGTTTGCTATTAATGTATAATAATAAATGTAATGTAAATCTAATTGTTATTTCATTTCTGAGGAGGAACGCTTTCAAATCATTTTCTATATCAACTACAGCAAATAATGCACTTTTCGGAACAACGATAACAAATTATGAAATACGTATGTAGGAACATTATTTTAGTTCTATTTGAATACTTAAATGTTCTTTATTATTATATTACCAACATAGTGTTTATCCGATATGTTTCATAGTTAGCGAAGGCATTCTATATAATCCTTGGCGCCCGCAAGGCGATGCATAGAAAAGATAGCATAGATTGTGTTGCGTCCCCATGTACTTTCATTTGAATAATATCAATTTATTCAATACTTCTCTTATTCTACCTCAAATTGAGCATTTCAGATAACGCGTTGAAATCATTCTTTTCCGCTTAAAAGTAATCTATAGATCCTTCGCTACACGCGTTGCTCGATAATGACACTTAATAAATTATCGATCACGTGTGCCCCCTCTTTCGATTGTCTATTGAACAGTGTTCGTTTAATGGTTAACCACTTGTGTTAATTTACAACCGCTACCCCGCCATTAATTTTACATCCGCTACCCCGCCATTAACTTACAACCGCTACTAACTTATTTTCAACTTTTCAATCTAAACTTGAGTGACTTGACCACAGCAATCAACCAGAAGAAACCGGCCGGTTCAGCACGCTGTCCCGCTCTTCCTGCCGTACTTCAGCAGGAGTAACTAACTACACTGTCATTCAGCTGTGCGTATCATACGTAAGGTAGCATCTTGAGATTTAGTTTGCATTTTAATTCAACCGCGATTATTATTACAGTCCACTTTGCTCATTTGAAACAAATTCAATTCTGAGTTATTCTCGCGCGAAACATTGGTCCATTACGAACCGGATTGCTTATTTCGTGTACTTAATAATTCATTCAAACATTAAGTATTGCAATCTTCGCTATCATTTGATATTATTTACACATAATCTGAAATACTCATTTCAAAATATCTTCTATTCTAACAAATAAAAAAAAACGCATTTCTTGTGCAGGTAGTCGGTTAACTTGTACTTATCTGTTTGATTTGAAGCCAATTTGAATCTTATTGCCGACAGAGTTTGAATCGATGGTTGTCAGCCACGCTTGTTTATGCAAATCATTGTGAAAATTGATTTCTTGCTAATTCTAAGTTATTTTGTACGCCGACTTTGGCGCGTACAATCTTCTGTTCCAGGTCGAACGATTATTGTTCAATCAATTTATTTCATTGGAATTCAAGGTTTTCTCTTCCAAATTGGAGTGCAATTCTATTTACTTTTTCGGGAAATTTTATCAGAACTTTGGTAGAATGGCTCCTTCATCTAGTGATGTCGAGAAAAGAAAGAGAAATCGATATTATAGACAAACCGAAATCAAACGATTAGAAGAGGTTTTCGAAACCGCAAAATTTGCAGAAACTGATTCAAACTATCTTACAGTCTTCAAATTCAGGTTTGAACAAATCGAATCAATTCGAGACGAATTCTTTAAATATCAAAATAATCTTATTGGGCTCTTGCCTGCAGATGGAGCAGAGACTCCATATGACAACTATATATCTGAAGATAATGTTCGTACTCAATTCGAGAAATTGTATTTTCAGATAAAAACAATCGAATTTCGGTTGTTCAAACAAGATGTCGACAAACAAGCTCATATTCCTAATCATCATACTAATGTCACTTTGCCTAAAATAGGACTGCCTCAATTCAGTGATAACATTAACGCTTTCAACTCTTATATTGATATGTATGTATATCATGAGAATTCTGATTTGAGCGATATTGGAAAATTCAATTATTTACTTGGATCATTGAGAGCTGCACCGTTAGCACTTGTACAACACTTGCCAATGACAAGTTCTAATTATAATATTGCATATGAATCTCTCATCAAAAGGTATAAAAACTCTAGACTGATAGCTGCTGCACATTGAGGAGCCATTGAAAGTACTCCAAAGTTAACTATTGATGATGCCACTGCTTTGCGTCACATATTGCATATTTTTAATGATAATCTTGCAGCCTTGAAAAATATGCAGTTGGCTGTTGATCAGTGGGATTTTATCCGTGTCCAGATGATACTGAAGAGATTGGATGCCTCTTTGGCTACACGTTTTGAACTTCATCATGATTCTACTGATTTTCTAAGTTACGCTACGCTTTATGAATTTCTATCAAAGCAGTGTAGTGCTATCGAGCACACAAATATGTCCCGTAAATTGAATCCAAAGAAACTTGAATTCAGTAAACCAAATTCAACATACCGAACTTCTACTTTTATTGTTCAAACTAAAACATATCAATGTCCTATTTGCAGACAAGATCATCTTTTATATCGTTGTCCAGATTTCTTAAATAAATCTCCAAATGAAAGATATCGAATAGTCAAACATCAGAAATGTTGTGTCAATTGTTTGAGTAACTCTCATTCTCTCAAACAATGTGAAAGTAAAGTAAAATGTTACAAATGTGATCAGCTACATCACACATTACTCCATTTTGGAACAGTTAATAAGCCACCGCTAGAATCTGACTCGGCTACATCTTCGACTACAACTACTGACAGAGGTACAGCTTCAACCTCTAGCAGTTTGACTACTAATTTACACCCGCAAGTTCAGACCGCATTCCTTTCTTATGCCGCTAGCGTGTTACTGTCTACTGCTCAAGTGGAAGTTTTGAACAAATTTGGAAATTATGTAACTATCAGATGTCTTCTCGATTCAGGGAGCATGACCTCTTTCATAACTCAAAAAAGTATCCACCGTTTAGGATTACCAGGAAGCAATCTAACCATAAATCTGAATGATTTAGATGACATGCAATGTCTAGCCCAAAATGGGGATGTAACTGTCTCATTAGACCATGTAAGAAACTTGTTCCTAACTTGCTAGTAAATGCGGTGATTCTGACCCGCATATGTGATCAATTGCCAACCTCTTCAATACCTAATGAAAATTGGCCTTATTTATCTAGCCTCTCACTAGCTGATCCTCTTTTCAATCATCCCGGAAAGATTGATCTATTATTAGGTGCTGATGTTTTCACAAGTATTTTGCTCGATGGTCGCATTCTAGAGAAGGATGGTGGACTCGATGCTGTTGATACTATCTTTGATTATGTCCTCATGGGGAAGGTGAATATGCCACCTACTCCCTCTGTAAACTCCTTTTTTGGTACTTTAGGGAATTCCGAATCTTTAGATATGACCATGAAAAAATTCTTCGATGTGGAACAAGTTCCTGAAATGCATGTTTTATCCCCGGAAGATATATCTTGTGAAAAATTATTTTCCAGTAGGTACCACCTCACGAAATCAAGATGGGAGATATATTGTGTCTCTTCCGTTCCGTGATACTTCTCCAATATTTTCAGATATTCGTTCTCTAGCAGTTCAACGCTTCTTATCTTTAGAGAGACGGCTCTTAAAAATTACACCTGTGTATAATCAGTATTCAGATTTTATGAGAGAATATCTCAGTCTGTGCCATATGGAATTGATTTCAGAAACATCCACACCACTTTCGACCTACTATATTTCCCACCATTATGTGATAAAGCCTGATAGCTTGACCACTAAGTTAAGGGTTGTTCTCAATGCTTCAGCACGCTTACCGAATGGATTTTCCCTCAACGACCACTTGATGATTGGAACCAAGCTCCAGACAAATATGTTCTCTATTCTGCTGAATTTTCGTCGCCACTCGTTTGTTCTCCTCGTTGATATAAAAATGATGTATCGCCAAATTTTAGTGGTGAAGGAGCAACAAGTCTTCCAGAGAATCGTTTGGCGTTTTAACTCAACTGATCCAATCAAAGATTATCGTCTCTACACGATAACTTATGGGGTGGATTCGTCTCCATATCTGGCAATCAGAGCATTGCTGAAATTGGCAGACGATCATGCGGGTGAGTTCCCTCTAGCCGCGGAAGTTTTGCGAGAGAATGTCTACGTCGATGACGCTTGCACGGGGAGCTCAACTCTGGAGGGTGCCCTTGCGATTCAGAAGGAATTGATTGAGGTTTCAAAAAAGGGTGGATTCGAATTGTGAAAATCGTCCAGCAATCATCCTTCATTTTTGTCCCATTTTCCCGATTCTGGCTTGTTCATTAATTCCCGCAATTTTGATTCCGATCATGAAAGTTCCCTGAAAGTATTAGGACTTTAGTGGAATCCCACTTCAGATATGTTCAAATTTTCTGTCAAATCATTTGACTTCCGCTGTACTAAACGTAACCTTCTCTCCAATTTGGTGAGAATTTTCGACCCCCTAGGGATCTTGTCCCCGGTCACCTTTATGATTAAACATTTAATTCAAAAATTATGGTGTCTCACACTAGATTGGGATGAAACACCTCCGCAAGAGTTTTTTTAAATCTGGGAAACTTTCTCATCTGAGATTCTTGAATTGACAAAGATAAATTTGCCACGTCAATTATCCAATAATACGTATGAGTCATGTACCTTACATTGCTTCGTCGATGTCTCTGAAAAGGGCTATTGTGCGGTAATTTATTTTGTATTATCTTCCAGTTTGAAAATGGCTTCAATTTTCGTGTGTACAAAAGCCAAAGCGGCACCACTTAGAACATTATCTATTTCAAAACTTGAACTCGGTGCTGCAGTTCTTGGAGCCAAATTAGTATCATTTGTTGTACGTACTTTTCATGGGAAAATGTCATTCAATAACATCATATGTTGGAGTGACTCTTCTGTAGCGTTATGTTGGATTCGCGCTTCAGCGCACAGGTGGCAAACTTTTGTGAGCAACAGAGTGGCATTCATACAAGAACTGCACAACCAAATTTCCTCGTAACCTAATCAACCAACATTCCTGTCTAAATACAATTTTCCGCGTTCTAGTGATAATTCTACGTTTCATTCATAATACCCGACAACCCAAAGAAAGAAAGGCGAGACCTATAATGTTTGCTGAACTCTATCCAGCTCCATTAGTTTTGGTTGAAAAGATTGTCTCCGTTTGTTGATGATCAGAGACTTCTGCGAGTCGGAGGCCGACTTCACTTCGCCCCTGTTTCATATGATCGAAAGTTTCTCGTATTACTTCCGAGTCATTGTCGACTAACGGATCTGATAATTTGACACTATCACGACAATTATCTTCACGCTGGAATCCAAACAGTTCATTCATTGATTTTTCGTCTTTTTTGAATTCTATCTGCTAAATGTTCTATACGCCTAGTACTATCTAAATGTCTTCGCTGCTGGAAAACCAACCCCTAGCTAATCAACCTCTAATGGGCAATTTGCCTGCTGTACGGGTCACTCCGGCTAAACCATTTCTGCATGTGGGTGTAGATTATGCTGGTCCGTTCCGTATTACAATGTGTAGGCTGCGAGGGGCAAAACCTCTGAAAGCCTATCTGTGTCTTTTTGTATGTATAGTAACCGAAGCGTTACATCTCGAAGTGGCTTCCGATTCATCTGCTGAGCCTTTTCTAGGTGCTTTGCGATGAATTGTTGCTCGACGAGGTCGATGTCAGTGTATTTATAGTGATTCTGGAACGCATTTTTCTCGCTGCCCAGAAGCAAATCACTAGTATTTTGAAATCCTCGGCGATAAAAGAAGGCATCTCGTTCTCCCAAATCCCTCCTTCATCTCCGTGGTTTGGTGGTCTATGGGAAAGTGGCGTTAAATCTGTCAAAACCTCATTTTATAGGAGTTATTGGGGAACAAGTCTTCACTTACGAGGAATTACAAACGGTCTTTGCTCAAATCGAAGCGGTTCTGAACTCACGTCCTTTGACTCCTATGAGCAATGATCCTGACGATCTAAGAGCTTTGACTCCTGGTCATTTTCTGACGATGGAGCCTTTAGTTGCCGTACCTGAAATTGATCTGATGAAAGTCTCCGTCAATCGCCTCTCAAGATGGGAATTAATTCAACGTATGCACCAGAATTTCTGGTCACGGTGTTCAAGAGAACATTCTCACACTTTGCATCAACGTAGCAGATGGACAGATTCTTCTGTTCCTATCACCACTGGTACTTTAGTATTAATCAAAACTGATAATATGGGTCCTTTACGTTGGCCTTTAGGTAGGGTTGAACATGTTTTTCCTGGGAAGGATGATACGGTGAGGGTGTCCTCAATGGAAACTATCAATGGTGTGCTCCGACGACCCGTCGCCAAACTTTGTCCGCTACCAATCGCTTAAACCTCGCAAAATACTATCGTATTTTGGTGAGGCAGTATGTTGCGTCCCCACGTTCTTTTAAATTCATTTAAACAATATTATCAATTCATTCAATAATTTTCTCATTCTACCTCAAATTGAGTATTTCAGATAACGCATTGAAATCATTCATTTCCGCTCAAAAGTAATCTATAGATCCTTCTCTACACGCGTTGCGCGATAATGACACTTAATAACTTATCGATCACGTGTGCCCACTCTGTCGATTGTCTATTGAACAGTATTCGTTCAATGGTTAACCGAGAAACCACTTGTGTTAATTCACAACCGCTACCCCTCCATTAATTTTACAACCGCTACCCCGCCATTAACTTACAACCGCTACTAACTCATTTTCAACTTTTGAATGTAAACTTGAGTGACTTGACGATCACAGCAATCAACCAGAAGAAACCGACCGCTTCAGCACGCTTTCCTGGAGCATCAAGGACTCTCCCTGCCGTACTTCAGCAGGAGTAACTAACTACACTGTCATTTAGCTGTGCGTATCATACGTAAGGTAGGATCTTGAGATTTAGTTTGCATTTTAATTCAACCGCGATTATTATTACATACCACTTTGCTCATTTGAAACAAATTCAATTCTGAGTTATTCCCGCGCGATGCAGATTGTCACACGTGAAGTACGCGATTGACTGTCCACACTTCACTTACTACCATTGCGCAGTAACTGCTGTAGCAATTGAGATGATCCTGAATGACCGTGGTAATGAAAAGTAGTTGAGATGAGGGAAAGACCAGTACAGGAAGAAACTAAGGCCAAGGCAAGCAATAAAGAGGAGCTGTGGTTATATCGACCACGATGTCATCCTGCTTGAGATCAAAAAAAAATTAGTTTTATTTCGTGGGAGGAGTTCCTTCTGTAAAATTTTCAGTATCTGATTCCTATTCATTTACTCTATTTCGTGATGCTCACAGAACTCAAAAATGAACGTATGCTTGATGAAGGAGCCTTCGACTACCACAGAGCTTCAGAGCAGTTTGGGGTTCGATTCGAAGATGAAATATGTTCATAGAGGTTGCCTTTTGGAACACCTGTTTGAGTTGGAATCTGAATCCAGCCTAAATAGGTACTACAGTACTCCAAGAGTGACAAACTGAGACCTGTTTAGAGTCTCAATATAAGAAAATTTCATAACTTACATTCAAGCATAATAATAATTATAAGTAATCATTTTTATTCATTCTCTCACATAATATCCGAGAGTGTCCACAAAGAGGAGTACTGTTTCTTCACTTTTGGTCTATGGTAGTAGGTAGATAGTTTGATAGTCGAGCTGAGCGAGGTTTGGTTTTATGTCCAAGTTGTCGCAGACGACTGTGCGGCAATAGCTCTCAGCAGACACACCTCTACCTTGTGTAGACACAACAATACTGCGCTCGCCATCGTGGCTTGATGGTGTCAAGTCGAAGACCTCAGGGCTAATCGTGATAAGACCGGAATAGTTCTTTACACGAGGGAATGGAATTCAGGCCCCCTACTAGGGATTCGTCTGCTAGTGAGGACCTTGTACCTGGAAGGCTGAGTAAAGTACGTCATAGTTATCCTCAATGCCAGACTGAGCTGGAAAATGCACTTGGGAACTAAGGTGAATGATGCGGCTGCATCCTTTTGGGCATCCAGGAGAACCTTCTATGGCCACTGATTGTGCCTTGTTCCGCACAATCATAACCTAGGCAGCCGTTGCACGGCGGCTGAGTACAGAAACGATAATTTCATGCCTGGCGCTGGACATATCTCAGGAACTTGCTTCTGCGTAGGAATAACGGAGAAGAGGGGGACTGTCCATAATAGGGATCTCGAGATGCTGGTGGGGTTCTTTCCGCTACAAATACACATCAAAACAGTAACTGCGGAGTAGGAGTCTACTCGTGCTCACCCAGCGTGAATCTTTCAGTTCCCCTGCATGCTCATGGAACCGTTTTCCAGTCCGAGGTTTGCATGCGGACCTGGACCCTGGAAAACCTGAAACTAAAATACCGGGGTATGTGGTATCAACAGTCAAGCGACCCTAGATGAGCTTGGCGCTCATAGAAAACTTTCGAGCAAGTTTGGGAGTTCACAGAGATCCTGGTCGAACTCATAGTCAGAGTATAAAAGTGTGCTGGAGCGTCCCTTCTACTCTTTTCAAATTCCGAGTGCAGGCTGATTGGTCGTTTATTTCGTTTATTCAATATTATTGACGACGACATAATATGATGTTGTTACGTGCCGGCGACGAGCCGATGAGAGCAAGGCTGTGATTGGAGGAGCTAGGAGTAGATGTGCTAGGACAGTTCTCCCTCAAAATCGACCTTTTTTGCATGTAAATCTCCATAAGGAAATCTAAGGTTCAAATTGTCAGAAAACGGTCCATTCCAAGGTCATCCACAATCGCGCATGCGCAGTCATAGAAGTATATGGTTCACCAATCGATGGTCTATGGTTTAGTAATCTATGGTGCACCCGACTATGCTCTGGTACAACAATCGATGGACAGGTAGGCTATGGTTTGGTAATCTATGATTCCCCCAACTATGGTCTGGCAAATCTATGTTTTTTCCAATCTGCAGTCTGTGAACTAGTCATCTGTGTACTCGCATTCTACTGAAATGAATATTTTGTTATCCTACACCGGATTCGAACCCGAGAAATCAATTCCAAAGTTAGGTGGCTTAACCGCCCAGCTATGGAGGACTTGAATTAATCAATTTAAATTTAGTATATAACCTGAGTCACTTCTACTGGAATCAATTTTGTACTACACCAGATTCGAACCCGAGAAATAAATTATAAAGTCAACGGCTTAACCGCTCAGCTATGGAGGACTTGAGAATGAGTGATTTTAATGTAGTATATATAATCTGAGTCAACTCTACTGAAAAATGAATTTTGTCCTACACCAGATTCGAACCCGGGAAATAAATTCCAAAATCGACGCCTTAACCGCTGAGCTATGGTGGAGATGATAACAATCGTCTTTAATGTAGTAGATGTAGCTCCGGTGCACCCTAGGTTTGTCACGTGGGTCTAGCCTAATGTCACCTGTATCATCTTGATTATAGGTAAAGGTGAGCCTAACCTCATCCATAATAAGTTCAAATCGAAAGAATGTGATTTGTGTGTCACACAATTAGTTTGAAAGTTGAAAATAGTGATTTGCACATGTTTTAACGCGTGATTCATCATTCCAACACGTGCTTCGATATTCAGACACGTGTTCAGACACGTGCTGAAATATTCAGACACGTGTTCAGACACGTGCTTCAACATTCAGACACGTGTTCAGACACGTGCTTCAATATTCAGACACGTGCTTCAATATTCAGACACGTGCTCACCCTAACCTCAATTTTGAACGGAACCCCTCTGACGGTGACGTCATCATCATAGTTTACGAATTATGATGCTCGGACACGTGCTTACACTAACCTCAATAGTAGGGGACCATCTCCCCCGCGGAAGTGGTCCGCCATTGTTTAGATTGATTTGATAAGTTCATTCTCTCTCTTCGATATTCGACATTCACCAATATGAGGTTCATTGTGATAGATGTACAAGGCTTTAAAGTGCCTGAATTCAGAATAAAAGAAATGTGTATTACGAATGGAAAACAATCAAGTCACTACCTATTCAATTATCCCAAACCATATAGCGAGTTAGATGGAAACTGTAAGAGACAAATTCGACATCTCGAGAGGAATCATCATTGTATTTCATATGTTAGTGGGTTTATCAAGAATAGGGAACTGAAGAATATTTTGAAAATACATATAGTTGACATGAATATCGATCGTATATATGTTAGAGGAAAAGAAAAATCGAAAGCTATCATACTTCAAATAATTGTTACTGTGCTGTGAATAATAGCTTACATATTCATAATTATCTTATAAATTTACTACCATTGTAAACCGATGATAATAAATGATATAAATAATAGATTGATTTTTTATTTCCCTCAGTCTATATCCTGAACTCATATGAGAAACAAAATGATGAAGCTTTGTGGAATTTGTAATAAAAAAGAGATTAATACAAGTTTTATCCCTTGTAAACATAGATTGTATTGTTCAGAGTGTATATTCAATTTGAAGATTATATACTGCTTTGAGTGTGCTGATAAGAGAAAAATAATAACGAAAATATTTATAGATAACTATCGTGGTATTGTGTTCCATCCCTACTCTTCTCCAGGATAATTAAATAGATGTAATGTTAGAAATATATCATTATGAAAAATGTTTTCATATAGTATGTTACTTGTACAGTTTGTGTTAACTCTAACCTTACTTCTTGGAACTTTCTCATCGAATATAATATTATATAAGTCTACATTTAATTCTGATAATGGAAGTGCATCATTCAATCATAATTTAAATCGAAGTGATTCCATTCATTTAGAATATGAAAATTTGAATTAACAAAGACCTACCTTTACTATTTTCGCATCGAGGAAAAATCATTCTCCACATCATAGAGTTTCTACCCACCCTGAACCTCTATCCAGAGAAGAAGAAGTGAGAAATGATTATGAACATCGTATATCTTTTATAAATGTTCAACTCACAACTTGTAAAAGTAGATTGAAAAATCTAACCTTGGAATTATTGGATGTGAATAGTAAATATATATGAGAACGTATATATATCGAGAAATATTGTGAAAGTTCTCCTACCGCCACTACCATTTCTACAAACATAGATGCCCCCGCTAATAATCTTCTGCAAGAGTGTAGATCAGATTTATTTACATGTGTTGCAAACAATCTCGGATTGAAATTTGAATCAGATACTTGGGCATCTAAATATTATGAATGTAATAAAACGAAATCATCCAGTTTGAATATAGTTGACAAAGATAGAAGTGATGTTCTACCTGAACCTGTCCTATCTGAACCGTTAAATATTTCAATACAAAATTTAGAGTGGAATTATATGAGCTGTTACCAAGAGCTGCATCGAACAAAAACTAAATTATCAAATTGCATGTTGGAAGCAAAATTAATTCAACCCGCATCATGAAGAATGATATTCAAGAAGTAATTGGATGATCATATAAATAATTTGAATTTTCTTAAATACGTACCCAATCATACATATATTACAATCATATAACTCATACGTCTAATTATCTGAAAATAAGTAACTAAGAAAACCAAATATTATATGTTATATAAAATAATTATTATAATAAAAATATAGGTGAGGCATATTTATGAGTAATATACAATATTTAATATAAAACTAATCGTTTTCTTCCTCCTCCACCTCTGGAATAGAATGATATCCCTAAGGTAACGTTTTATAACTTTCAATAATATAGCGTTTATTATCACAAGCGCTTAAAACAATTTCATTTTGCTCAATAGTGTAAATATTATGATTATGAGATCTAATTAATTTTTGGGTTTTATTATCGAATTATCAGAATAGACTGATTCGTTAATTTTCAAAATATATAATTTTCCAGTATATTTACAAGATTGAATAAAGTAGGTTCATATATATCGAATTAACCAAGAATTAAACAGTTTCAAACAGTTATTAAACAGCTTAAGAACAGCTTAAAACAGCTATTAAACAGCTTCTAACAGGTATTGAACAGCTTCAAACAACTATTGAATAGTTTCTCATTAGTTTTTTCTTTTATAAAATAGTTTATAGATGTATGAAATTATCAAAACACTTTCTATATCTTCCTTTATCAATAGCATCATCTTTAACAATACATAAAAATTCATATGGTTCCTTCCAAACAGTATGAACATATATTTTTGAATTCTCCAAAAGTCATATCAGTCCCCACGTGATCATTATATATATGCTTTAAATTTAGATCGTCTTGTGCAATAGAATAATATGAATGAGCATCTAGTTCTATTGAGTGACACGTGCTCTAAAATTCAGACACGTGTTTAACACATGCTTCAATATTCAGACACGTGCTTCAACATTCAGACGTGTGCTTCAACATTTATACACGTGTTTCAACATTCGGACAAATTTAACACGTCTTTGATACTTGCTTTCGACAGTTACATGGTAGAAGTGCTCGGACATACACAATATAACATCATCAACTGATATATAAACAAATGCTTATTAACATATGTTTCAGTTTGATTTCGATCCATCTTTAGGCATAATGAAGATTGTTAAGCAAAAAGACTCGTTGAATATTATGAACTTTGGGTCAAGCATTGAAACTGTTGAACAATCACGACGGCACAGCTCTTTGCTGCCAAATACTCTACGAACAATAATCTGTGGTCCAAGTAATTGTGGGAAAACAAATGCGATGTTATCTCTATTGTTAGATGCAAACGGCTTGAAATTTGAAAATGTGTACATCTATTCGAAGTCTTTACACCAACCAAAATACCAGTTACTGGAGGAAACATTGAAGAAAATTGCTGGGCTTGGATATTTTCCATATACTGAAAGTGATAACGTCATAGACCCCACAGAAGCGGAACCTAATTCGGAAATAATATTCGATGATGTAATGGATGAGAAACAGGAGAAAATTCGTTCTTATTTTTCAAGAGGGAGACACAACTCAATTGATAGTTTCTATCTTTGTCAGTCTTTTGCTAAATGTCCAAAGCATGGATTGCGTGACAATGCCAATTGCTTGATTATTTTCAAACAGGATGAACTCAATTTGAAACATATATTTACCGATCATGTAAGTATCGACATGTGACTCGAGAAATTCAAAGAGATATGTAGCGCATGTTGGAAAGATAAATATGGATTCCTTATGATAAACAAAGACTGTGATATGAACAAAGGACGTTATCGCAAAAGTTTTCATAGCTATATATACATCTAACATGTATATATACTATCATTTGAAATAGACAAACCGCTCAGCATGGAAGTGCGTGTGAGTAACATGTTAAAAAAAAAAAAACAATTGAAGAGAAAAATTTGGGAGTTAGCAAACGTTGTGAGGAAAAAATATATGGCTGTGAAATTGGGTAAAGCTGAAAATGATACAATTCTAGATAATATGTTCAAGAATGTATCTAAGCCTCTGGAGGAAATTGCGAAAAATGCTGAAATAATCAAACAAAATTCGTTGATTAAGCCTAAACGTATTGTTTCTACAGCAACACAAATGGAGAACATACCAATCCCAAATATTGTAACTGAAGGGGAAGAATTCGTATATAACCCCCCAGATACTGAAGAGGATGTGTTTACCCCCGAACCTACTATCGATCAGATTCGTGAAGAATTCAGAAAACTTAAGAAAGATAATGCAGCGGCTCCAGAGGAGTTTCTGCAACAATACCCCACATTAGCACGTTATTACTTGGAAGGATTTTTATTGGATGATGATGTCAAAAGATACGATGATAAAATGGGTTTGCAATATAATTCGACTTTAGATAAATGGTTCATGGGTAATCAACCTATTGAAATTGATAGTGAGAGTAATATAATTATTAAGGACACTCCGTTCAAGGGTACCACAGGACTGTATAATTTGATATTCTACAGAGATGTTTGACTCCACCAATCTGAAGAGAACATCTCAAACAGCGTTGAAAGTTGCACGAAAACAATTCAAAAAAGCAGGTGGTCGGAAAAATGTTCGATTACCAAGAGTAATTCCTATTCCAAAGACTGGAGGATTTTTACCATTTTTAATACCTCTATTTGCCGGCTTATCAGCTGCTGGAGCATTGGCGGGAGGTGGTGCTGGCATCGCTAAGGCCGTCAACGACAGCAAAGCAGCTCAGAAAACCTTGGAGGAAACGGAGAGATATAATTAAACAATGGAAGCTATAGCTTTGGGGAAACAAGGATCTGGTCTATATTTGAAAAAGTATCGCAAAGGTCTTGGTCTATATTTAAATAAACATCCAAAAAACTGCCAGTAAACCTACCCAGAAGACCTCTGACCGATCTCGATCTACGAAAACTAGCAAAAGCTCTGAAAATTCCCCATTTTAGAGGAGTATTTATGCGTGATGAACTGCCATCCAACGGACCATGGAAAAACGAGCGTGGAATAGTTAATTTAGATAGCTCGGACAATGAAGGCACTCACTGGGTTGGGTTTAAGAAAGTCGGTGATACAGTCTTTTATTATGATAGTTTTGGCAATTTACGCCCGCCTCACGAACTGGTGGATTATTTCAAAAAATGTAAGATATTATTCAATCACGACAATTTTCAGCAATATAACACTTATAATTGTGGCCAGTTATGTTTGAAATTCCTCTCTAATTCTTCAGTTGTGGTCGACTAAAATTGTATTTATTAGTATATAAATACATTGTTGATAAAGTTTTCATCAATCATGTCTCAGACGTTCACTATCACGGGTCAGAGCTCCCGCTTGTCTGTAGATTTTCACCCTCCAATAGAACTAGATCCTTATTCAAATTATTCTATTGCACTTGTTGGTTTGCATACGTACAATAGCATTCCGAACATTGAAGAAGGTTTCAATAAATTTTATTATAAAAATGTGAAGGGTGAGGAAGAAGTAGTAACTATTCCTACAGGGTCCTACGAGTTGACAGACATCGAGGATTTCATACAAAGTGCAGTTTGTGGGATAGGAGTGAAGCAAGAAGAACGTGATCGGGAATTATCAATAAAATCTAACAGTGAATTTTATTCCTAAAGATAGTATAAGCGAACTGCTGGGATTCAGCAAAAAGAAATTGACATCTCGTGAAGTACATGTATATGACCGACCTATAAACATAATCAAAGTTCAAACTATTAGAGTGGAGTGTAACTTAACCGCAGGAGCATATTATAACAATAAGTTAGCTCATACGATATATGAGTTTTCACCTCTTGTACCACCTGGGTTTTCCATTGATATAGAGCCGAAGAATCTTATTTATCTACCGATAATCAACAAGACGTCCTTCGATAACATCACACTGAATATTTCAGATCAGAATTGGAAATGGGTAAATTTTCGTGGAGAAGAAATCATTATACGGTTGGAGTTGAAAAAGATCGCAAGAGATTATGGCTTCCAACAATAAATAATAATCCAATACTCACCGGCATTCATTATATGAAAAGAATTCATCTGAGAAGGTTGTTACAGTCGACGTCACTAGAGGACATGGGTTTGGATTTCAGCAATAAAAGACATCTTCATATTGACCATCAGTCATTATCTACAACGAGTTCAAGGGAGAAGGTTGCTGCAGCACTATCATTGGAAAATATAAATTTTTTGAAGTCCCTTGGTTACCATGTCCGAAAAACTTCAAATATTCAACGAACCAAACTTTAATGAAGACATCATTCGAGAAGAAATTCACACCTACTATCCACATACAACATCTTTTGGCTACAGCGATGAAATTGAGATATTAATCAATCAACAAGATGTGTTGGTAGATTTAGCCTCGTCTGCTTGATTCATCGAGGCAGAATTCCAGCCAGAAGCAAGTGGTGATGGTGAATGTACCCTAACTAATAATTTTGGAGCGTTTCTCTTTGAATATATCAGTTATGAATTGAACGGGAAAGAGATGGACAAAGTACGCGATCCTGGTATTGTCAGCACCATCAGAGCTTATCTAACATATGCCGAACACGAATCTATACCTCCAGCTATTTCTGGATGGTGATATAAGGATGCAATGAGTTCAGTCTACAATAATAAAATCAATTTATGGATACCTCTGAATTTTCTACTAGGCCTATTCATTGACTATAACAAAGTTTTGAGTGGTAAACATAAGCTGCGCTTGATAAGGTCTCGAACCGATAACGATTGTTATACCAATAGCACAGGTACGAAGAGGGCTGAAATAAATGTGAAGACGATAGCATTAAAAGTGCGACATGTGTTTCCAAATGATCAAGTTAAATTCCAAATGTTGGGGAATTTGAGTGTTGAGAAGCCTATTTTGATTCCATTCCGTAGTTTGGATCTGCATGAAAATCCGTTGATGAAGGAGAGCACTCGAGACATTTGGGCTGTTAAAACATCAATGAATTTGGAACGCCCCAGATATGTGATTCTAGCTTTCCAAACTGATCGAAAAAATAATCCTGTTAAGCAAAGTACATATTTCGATAATATAAACTTGCTAAATGTAAAATTATTCTTGAATTCAGAATGTTATCCATATGAAGCAATGAAAATGAATCTCAACGATCAACAATACGTGGAAGCGTACCAGATGTACTACGATTTCCAGAAATCATTTTCGAATAAAATTATGAGCGAACCGATGCTAGATTATGTAGCATTCAAGAACAAAGCAATTTTCGTGATTGATTGCTCGAAACAGAACGATGCTATAAAGTCATCAACAGTTGACGTTAAACTAGAGATGGACAGTATCCTGAATTTTCCTAAAAACAGCCGCGCTCATTGTATCATCATAAACGATCGTATCATGGAGTATTCCCCGATTAACGGATTAGTTCGGAGCTTAGTGTGAAGAACCAAGTGATGAAGTTTTTTATATTGATTGTTTATATGGTTTTATGTATTTTACAAATGATATTTTGAGGATAAATATTTTTGTATTGAATCTTTTTCCCTCTTATAATAATAATAATAACAATAAATAATTTCTCGAAAAGTCTATATTTTCGATTTTCCCTATGAATATGCTTCCGATAAAGGAAGATATAGAAAGTGTTTTGATAATTTCATACATCTATAAACTATTTTATAAAACCTAACATTGAATGATGAAATATCACTTGAAAATACAGGGGGGGATATATCCTCTAAATGCTTACTTACGTAAAAATTGTTAAATAGAGGGGTTTGTTTATAATAACTCTCGAACGATATGTAACGGTGGATCATAAGGAAATTATACTGAATCTAATGAATATTCTCTGTTGATATGGATACAAGAAAGGTAAATAGATAAAAAATAAATTGGATGTGTTAAAACAATGGTGAAATTCTCGAGGGAAAAATATTTTCAGCGATAACTAAACTAAACTTGATGAAATATATCGCATTTGCTAGAAGGAATTATAAATATCAATAAATGAGAAATTAGGAGGGGAATATATCCTCTAAATGCTTACTTACGTAAAAATTGTTATATAGAGAGGCTTGTTTTTACTCTTGTCAAAATGTATTACTCACCTCAAAAATAACTTCTCTTTTTTTCGTTATACATGCTCGCACACATAAAAGGCCTCGTTAACACGATTTCTATCCGGAATCGCAAGCATCCACTTTTTTCGTAGACAAACATATCGAAGACCACGAGAAGCTAAATAGCTGCAAGGTTAGGACGCCCGAATCTCTGAAACACACACACACACAAACACACAAACACACACACACACACACACACACACACACACACACACACACACACACACACACACACACACACACACACACACACACACCCACACACACACACTTCAGAAAACTTAAGAAAGATAATGCAGCGGCTCCAGAGGAGTTTCTGCAACAATACCCCACATTAGCACGTTATTACTTGGAAGGATTTTTATTGGATGATGATGTCAAAAGATACGATGATAAAATGAGTTTGCAATATAATTCGACTTCAGATAAATGGTTCATGGGTAATCAACCTATTGAAATTGATAGTGAGAGTAATATAATTATTAAGGACACTCCGTTCAAGGGTACCACAGGACTGTATAATTTGATATTCTACCTGACACCTACACCGTGGAAGATGGAAAAAATTACAGTCAAATGATGGAAATGACTAGTGCTCATAGACGTAATAACGATCCCGCTGATCGAATAAGGAACACTGTAAAATACAAACATGTACTGAAACCTTTGATTAATTCCATGAAAAGACCAAGGTCCAAAACATACACTGGAAATGCATATATCAAAAATGATATGCTTGAATATAACGAGAAACCAATCGAATATGTTCATTGGGATGACGTTAACGAAATTGTGGATAGACTGAGACTTCTTGTTGCATCCTCGCACGCTGGTAACAATAACCATCACAACGAGATAATCTCTATAATAGAAGAATTGATGGAGGCGGGTGTAATTGAACATAAACCGAGTGTAATACAAATTCATCACAGTTATAAAGATGGTTTCAATGGATAAGTTTGGCAGAGCCTCCTCTTCCATGTGGATATATGATACAAATATATTTAATAATAATTTCAAACAAGTTCACGGACAAGGATTATTCCTAACGAGCGATGGAAGTTATGATATGGAAAATCGTAGATTGTGCAACGTAAAATCACCGAATGATGATGGAGATGTTGCAAATAAAGTATATGTTGATAAATTAACACACAAACTGAATCTGAAAACGGAAACCAGTCTTAAAGATACCTTCAATGTTATGGTTGATAATTTGATCAAAGATATCAACAAAGATTTGGATGAACATAAATTAACGAATGAGAAGGTTATTCTCAACATTGATAAACATCTGATGGACATTCAGAATAAATATAATGGAATGGGGATCTATATAAAATCAGAGTATAAGACAATCAGTGATAGTGTGAGGGAAAACAGAAATGAATTGAAAGAGATCAATAACACATTTAACAGTGTGAACATACGTCTAAATGACATTACTAGTAAAGTGGAGGCGTTAGAACGACGGATGACATCTGTGGAACCTTCTAAGAAGAGACCCTCATCATCATCCACAACAACAAAGCAGGGCTCTGTGAAATATACCCAAAAAATTAATTCTACACTAGATTTCCACATTGATAAGATGAGTAGAGAACAAGTCGTGCATGAGCTTTATAAGCCGAGTAGGAAGAATTTCAAACGACTCAGAAGAATCATAAAAGGTTTGGATGATTTGTGGCAAATGGATCTGGCTGAAATGGTTAATTACGCTCGTGAAAATAGAGGATTCAAATACATTTTGGTTATGATCGATTGTTTCTCGAAATATCTATGGACACGCCCGCTGAAAACGAAATCAGCCGAAGAGGTTCAGAAAGCGGTCAGTTCTATATTGCTAGGAGGACATCGTAAGCCTAGGAATCTGCAAAGCGATCAGGGAAAAGAATTCTTCAATAAACACTTTAACGATCTAATGAAGAAACATAATATCAATCATTATAATACGTATAGTGAAAAAAGCAGCCATTGCTGAACGTAACATTCGAACGTTAAAGGAATCGCTCTACAAACATTTCAGTCTTAGCGGGAAATACAAATGGCTTGATATACGACGAAACAGATTGACAGCGAAATAATAAAGCGATCCTACTCACACATCAAGTTAGCTCTGCCTCACAAATACAACGTTGGAGATGTGGTACGAATAAGTAAGGCTAAACATATTTTTGAGAAGGGATTTACGCCCAATTGGAGTACTGAATTATTTAAAATCAAAGTAAAAATTACCAACCCGGTCACATATCTACTAGAAGATATGACCAACGCACACATCAGCGGATGTTTCTACGAGGAAGAATTACAGAAAACAAAACAACCCGATGTGTATTTAGTTGAAAAAATATTACGTAAGAGGAGGGGTCAACAGTATGTGAAATGGTTGGGTCTAGATAATAATCACAACAGTTGGATCGATAATTCGGATCTCCTTTGGAGATTATTAGGAACAAACAAATAGCTCGAATATTATTGACTCGAGGGTATGGATATTATAATAGAACAAAATTCCGTGAATATGAGGGTGAATCAAGAGTGAAGATTATAATATTTGAAACATTTATTGTTAAGATTATACTTAAGTCTTTTGTATCGAGAAAATTTTGAAATTAATAAAGAATATCACTTTGAGATCTTTAGTTTTTCTCCCTCCCCTCGTTAAATAACGGTGCAATCTTGAATTCTCATCAGTCTGTATGGAAGCGTACGTAGGAGAAGGTGCTCTCAATACGCTTATAAACAAGCTACCGTTTGAACTTCATATTCCTGGTTATCAATTGTGGTCCCGGTACAAAATTAGAAGAACGGTTGGGAAGAGGAGATTCAGGTATCAATCTACTCGATAGAGCTTGCCGCCAACACGATATTTCATGTCTGCGAAACGCTAGTTTGGAAGGACGTCACGAGGCGGATAAAATATTAGAGAACGCTGCTTGGCAACGTGTCAAATCTAAAGACACAAAATTTGAAGAGAGGATTGCCTCCTTCGGTGTGAATGAAATTATGAAGGCAAAGAGGAAATTGGGGATGGGCATGAGAAAGAAGGTTGGGTTCGGAAGTGCAATTGTCGATGGGGTGAGAAAAGTTATGAAGAAAAAGTTTGACTCCACCAATCTGAAGAGAACATCTCAAACAGCGTTGAAAGTTGCACGAAAACAATTCAAAAAAGCAGGTGGTCGGAAAAATGTTCGATTACCAAGAGTAATTCCTATTCCAAAGACTGGAGGATTTTTACCATTTTTAATACCTCTATTTGCCGGCTTATCAGCTGCTGGAGCATTGGCGGGAGGTGGTGCTGGCATCGCTAAGGCCGTCAACGACAGCAAAGCAGCTCAGAAAACCTTGGAGGAAACGGAGAGATATAATTAAACAATGGAAGCTTTGGGGAAACAAGGATCTGGTCTATATTTGAAAAAGTATCGCAAAGGTCTTGGTCTATATTTAAATAAACATCCAAAAAACTGCCAGTAAACCTACCCAGAAGACCTCTGACCGATCTCGATCTACGAAAACTAGCAAAAGCTCTGAAAATTCCCCATTTTAGAGGAGTATTTATGCGTGATGAACTGCCATCCAACGGACCATGGAAAAACGAGCGTGGAATAGTTAATTTAGATAGCTCGGACAATGAAGGCACTCACTGGGTTGGGTTTAAGAAAGTCGGTGATACAGTCTTTTATTATGATAGTTTTGGCAATTTACGCCCGCCTCACGAACTGGTGGATTATTTCAAAAAATGTAAGATATTATTCAATCACGACAATTTTCAGCAATATAACACTTATAATTGTGGCCAGTTATGTTTGAAATTCCTCTCTAATTCTTCAGTTGTGGTCGACTAAAATTGTATTTATTAGTATATAAATACATTGTTGATAAAGTTTTCATCAATCATGTCTCAGACGTTCACTATCACGGGTCAGAGCTCCCGCTTGTCTGTAGATTTTCACCCTCCAATAGAACTAGATCCTTATTCAAATTATTCTATTGCACTTGTTGGTTTGCATACGTACAATAGCATTCCGAACATTGAAGAAGGTTTCAATAAATTTTATTATAAAAATGTGAAGGGTGAGGAAGAAGTAGTAACTATACCTACAGGGTCCTACGAGTTGACAGACATCGAGGATTTCATACAAAGTGCAGTTTGTGGGATAGGAGTGAAGCAAGAAGAACGTGATCGGGAATTATCAATAAAATCTAACAGTGAATTTTATTCCTAAAGATAGTATAAGCGAACTGCTGCGATTCAGCAAAAAGAAATTGACATCTCGTGAAGTACATGTATCTGACCGACCTATAAACATAATCAAAGTTCAAACTATTAGAGTGGAGTGTAACTTAACCGCAGGAGCATATTATAACAATAAGTTAGCTCATACGATATATGAGTTTTCACCTCTTGTACCACCTGGGTTTTCCATTGATATAGAGCCGAAGAATCTTATTTATCTACCGATAATCAACAAGACGTCCTTCGATAACATCACACTGAATATTTCAGATCAGAATTGGAAATGGGTAAATTTTCGTGGAGAAGAAATCATTATACGGTTGGAGTTGAAAAAGATCGCAAGAGATTATGGCTTCCAACAATAAATAATAATCCAATACTCACCGGCATTCATTATATGAAAAGAATTCATCTGAGAAGGTTGTTACAGTCGACGTCACTAGAGGACATGGGTTTGGATTTCAGCAATAAAAGACATCTTCATATTGACCATCAGTCATTATCTACAACGAGTTCAAGGGAGAAGGTTGCTGCAGCACTATCATTGGAAAATATAAATTTTTTGAAGTCCCTTGGTTACCATGTCCGAAAAACTTCAAATATTCAACGAACCAAACTTTAATGAAGACATCATTCGAGAAGAAATTCACACCTACTATCCACATACAACATCTTTTGGCTACAGCGATGAAATTGAGATATTAATCAATCAACAAGATGTGTTGGTAGATTTAGCCTCGTCTGCTTGATTCATCGAGGCAGAATTCCAGCCAGAAGCAAGTGGTGATGGTGAATGTACCCTAACTAATAATTTTGGAGCGTTTCTCTTTGAATATATCAGTTATGAATTGAACGGGAAAGAGATGGACAAAGTACGCGATCCTGGTATTGTCAGCACCATCAGAGCTTATCTAACATATGCCGAACACGAATCTATACCTCCAGCTATTTCTGGATGGTGATATAAGGATGCAATGAGTTCAGTCTACAATAATAAAATCAATTTATGGATACCTCTGAATTTTCTACTAGGCCTATTCATTGACTATAACAAAGTTTTGAGTGGTAAACATAAGCTGCGCTTGATAAGGTCTCGAACCGATAACGATTGTTATACCAATAGCACAGGTACGAAGAGGGCTGAAATAAATGTGAAGACGATAGCATTAAAAGTGCGACATGTGTTTCCAAATGATCAAGTTAAATTCCAAATGTTGGGGAATTTGAGTGTTGAGAAGCCTATTTTGATTCCATTCCGTAGTTTGGATCTGCATGAAAATCCGTTGATGAAGGAGAGCACTCGAGACATTTGGGCTGTTAAAACATCAATGAATTTGGAACGCCCCAGATATGTGATTCTAGCTTTCCAAACTGATCGAAAAAATAATCCTGTTAAGCAAAGTACATATTTCGATAATATAAACTTGCTAAATGTAAAATTATTCTTGAATTCAGAATGTTATCCATATGAAGCAATGAAAATGAATCTCAACGATCAACAATACGTGGAAGCGTACCAGATGTACTACGATTTCCAGAAATCATTTTCGAATAAAATTATGAGCGAACCGATGCTAGATTATGTAGCATTCAAGAACAAAGCAATTTTCGTGATTGATTGCTCGAAACAGAACGATGCTATAAAGTCATCAACAGTTGACGTTAAACTAGAGATGGACAGTATCCTGAATTTTCCTAAAAACAGCCGCGCTCATTGTATCATCATAAACGATCGTATCATGGAGTATTCCCCGATTAACGGATTAGTTCGGAGCTTAGTGTGAAGAACCAAGTGATGAAGTTTTTTATATTGATTGTTTATATGGTTTTATGTATTTTACAAATGATATTTTGAGGATAAATATTTTTGTATTGAATCTTTTTCCCTCTTATAATAATAATAATAACAATAAATAATTTCTCGAAAAGTCTATATTTTCGATTTTCCCTATGAATATGCTTCCGATAAAGGAAGATATAGAAAGTGTTTTGATAATTTCATACATCTATAAACTATTTTATAAAACCTAACATTGAATGATGAAATATCACTTGAAAATACAGGGGGGGATATATCCTCTAAATGCTTACTTACGTAAAAATTGTTAAATAGAGGGGTTTGTTTATAATAACTCTCGAACGATATGTAACGGTGGATCATAAGGAAATTATACTGAATCTAATGAATGTTCTCTGTTGATATGGATACAAGAAAGGTAAATAGATAAAAAATAAATTGGATGTGTTAAAACAATGGTGAAATTCTCGAGGGAAAAATATTTTCAGCGATAACTAAACTAAACTTGATGAAATATATCGCATTTGCTAGAAGGAATTATAAATATCAATAAATGAGAAATTAGGAGGGGAATATATCCTCTAAATGCTTACTTACGTAAAAATTGTTATATAGAGAGGCTTGTTTTTACTCTTGTCAAAATGTATTACTCACCTCAAAAATAACTTCTCTTTTTTTCGTTATACATGCTCGCACACATAAAAGGCCTCGTTAACACGATTTCTATCCGGAATCGCAAGCATCCACTTTTTTCGTAGACAAACATATCGAAGACCACGAGAAGCTAAATAGCTGCAAGGTTAGGACGCCCGAATCTCTGAAACACACACACACACACACACAAACACACAAACACACACACACACACACACACACACACACACACACACACACACACACACACACACACACACACACACACACACACACACACACACACACACACACACACCACACACACACACACACACCTACCCTGTTTACCCCCGAACCTACTATCGATCAGATTCGTGAAGAATTCAGAAAACTTAAGAAAGATAATGCAGCGGCTCCAGAGGAGTTTCTGCAACAATACCCCACATTAGCACGTTATTACTTGGAAGGATTTTTATTGGATGATGATGTCAAAAGATACGATGATAAAATGAGTTTGCAATATAATTCGACTTTAGATAAATGGTTCATGGGTAATCAACCTATTGAAATTGATAGTGAGAGTAATATAATTATTAAGGACACTCCGTTCAAGGGTACCACAGGACTGTATAATTTGATATTCTACCTGACACCTACACCGTGGAAGATGGAAAAAATTACAGTCAAATGATGGAAATGACTAGTGCTCATAGACGTAATAACGATCCCGCTGATCGAATAAGAAACACTGTAAAATACAAACATGTACTGAAACCTTTGATTAATTCCATGAAAAGACCAAGGTCCAAAACATACACTGGAAATGCATATATCAAAAATGATATGCTTGAATATAACGAGAAACCAATCGAATATGTTCATTGGGATGACGTTAACGAAATTGTGGATAGACTGAGACTTCTTGTTGCATCCTCGCACGCTGGTAACAATAACCATCACAACGAGATAATCTCTATAATAGAAGAATTGATGGAGGCGGGTGTAATTGAACATAAACCGAGTGTAATACAAATTCATCACAGTTATAAAGATGGTTTCAATGGATAAGTTTGGCAGAGCCTCCTCTTCCATGTGGATATATGATACAAATATATTTAATAATAATTTCAAACAAGTTCACGGACAAGGATTATTCCTAACGAGCGATGGAAGTTATGATATGGAAAATCGTAGATTGTGCAACGTAAAATCACCGAATGATGATGGAGATGTTGCAAATAAAGTATATGTTGATAAATTAACACACAAACTGAATCTGAAAACGGAAACCAGTCTTAAAGATACCTTCAATGTTATGGTTGATAATTTGATCAAAGATATCAACAAAGATTTGGATGAACATAAATTAACGAATGAGAAGGTTATTCTCAACATTGATAAACATCTGATGGACATTCAGAATAAATATAATGGAATGGGGATCTATATAAAATCAGAGTATAAGACAATCAGTGATAGTGTGAGGGAAAACAGAAATGAATTGAAAGAGATCAATAACACATTTAACAGTGTGAACATACGTCTAAATGACATTACTAGTAAAGTGGAGGCGTTAGAACGACGGATGACATCTGTGGAACCTTCTAAGAAGAGACCCTCATCATCATCCACAACAACAAAGCAGGGCTCTGTGAAATATACCCAAAAAATTAATTCTACACTAGATTTCCACATTGATAAGATGAGTAGAGAACAAGTCGTGCATGAGCTTTATAAGCCGAGTAGGAAGAATTTCAAACGACTCAGAAGAATCATAAAAGGTTTGGATGATTTGTGGCAAATGGATCTGGCTGAAATGGTTAATTACGCTCGTGAAAATAGAGGATTCAAATACATTTTGGTTATGATCGATTGTTTCTCGAAATATCTATGGACACGCCCGCTGAAAACGAAATCAGCCGAAGAGGTTCAGAAAGCGGTCAGTTCTATATTGCTAGGAGGACATCGTAAGCCTAGGAATCTGCAAAGCGATCAGGGAAAAGAATTCTTCAATAAACACTTTAACGATCTAATGAAGAAACATAATATCAATCATTATAATACGTATAGTGAAAAAAGCAGCCATTGCTGAACGTAACATTCGAACGTTAAAGGAATCGCTCTACAAACATTTCAGTCTTAGCGGGAAATACAAATGGCTTGATATACGACGAAACAGATTGACAGCGAAATAATAAAGCGATCCTACTCACACATCAAGTTAGCTCTGCCTCACAAATACAACGTTGGAGATGTGGTACGAATAAGTAAGGCTAAACATATTTTTGAGAAGGGATTTACGCCCAATTGGAGTACTGAATTATTTAAAATCAAAGTAAAAATTACCAACCCGGTCACATATCTACTAGAAGATATGACCAACGCACACATCAGCGGATGTTTCTACGAGGAAGAATTACAGAAAACAAAACAACCCGATGTGTATTTAGTTGAAAAAATATTACGTAAGAGGAGGGGTCAACAGTATGTGAAATGGTTGGGTCTAGATAATAATCACAACAGTTGGATCGATAATTCGGATCTCCTTTGGAGATTATTAGGAACAAACAAATAGCTCGAATATTATTGACTCGAGGGTATGGATATTATAATAGAACAAAATTCCGTGAATATGAGGGTGAATCAAGAGTGAAGATTATAATATTTGAAACATTTATTGTTAAGATTATACTTAAGTCTTTTGTATCGAGAAAATTTTGAAATTAATAAAGAATATCACTTTGAGATCTTTAGTTTTTCTCCCTCCCCTCGTTAAATAACGGTGCAATCTTGAATTCTCATCAGTCTGTATGGAAGCGTACGTAGGAGAAGGTGCTCTCAATACGCTTATAAACAAGCTACCGTTTGAACTTCATATTCCTGGTTATCAATTGTGGTCCCGGTACAAAATTAGAAGAACGGTTGGGAAGAGGAGATTCAGGTATCAATCTACTCGATAGAGCTTGCCGCCAACACGATATTTCATGTCTGCGAAACGCTAGTTTGGAAGGACGTCACGAGGCGGATAAAATATTAGAGAACGCTGCTTGGCAACGTGTCAAATCTAAAGACACAAAATTTGAAGAGAGGATTGCCTCCTTCGGTGTGAATGAAATTATGAAGGCAAAGAGGAAATTGGGGATGGGCATGAGAAAGAAGGTTGGGTTCGGAAGTGCAATTGTCGATGGGGTGAGAAAAGTTATGAAGAAAAAGTTTGACTCCACCAATCTGAAGAGAACATCTCAAACAGCGTTGAAAGTTGCACGAAAACAATTCAAAAAAGCAGGTGGTCGGAAAAATGTTCGATTACCAAGAGTAATTCCTATTCCAAAGACTGGAGGATTTTTACCATTTTTAATACCTCTATTTGCCGGCTTATCAGCTGCTGGAGCATTGGCGGGAGGTGGTGCTGGCATCGCTAAGGCCGTCAACGACAGCAAAGCAGCTCAGAAAACCTTGGAGGAAACGGAGAGATATAATTAAACAATGGAAGCTATAGCTTTGGGGAAACAAGGATCTGGTCTATATTTGAAAAAGTATCGCAAAGGTCTTGGTCTATATTTAAATAAACATCCAAAAAACTGCCAGTAAACCTACCCAGAAGACCTCTGACCGATCTCGATCTACGAAAACTAGCAAAAGCTCTGAAAATTCCCCATTTTAGAGGAGTATTTATGCGTGATGAACTGCCATCCAACGGACCATGGAAAAACGAGCGTGAAATAGTTAATTCAGATAGCTCGGACAATGAAGGCACTCACTGGGTTGGGTTTAAGAAAGTCGGTGATACAGTCTTTTATTATGATAGTTTTGGCAATTTACGCCCGCCTCACGAACTGGTGGATTATTTCAAAAAATGTAAGATATTATTCAATCACGACAATTTTCAGCAATATAACACTTATAATTGTGGCCAGTTATGTTTGAAATTCCTCTCTAATTCTTCAGTTGTGGTCGACTAAAATTGTATTTATTAGTATATAAATACATTGTTGATAAAGTTTTCATCAATCATGTCTCAGACGTTCACTATCACGGGTCAGAGCTCCCGCTTGTCTGTAGATTTTCACCCTCCAATAGAACTAGATCTTTATTCAAATTATTCTATTGCACTTGTTGGTTTGCATACGTACAATAGCATTCCGAACATTGAAGAAGGTTTCAATAAATTTTATTATAAAAATGTGAAGGGTGAGGAAGAAGTAGTAACTATACCTACAGGGTCCTACGAGTTGACAGACATCGAGGATTTCATACAAAGTGCAGTTTGTGGGATAGGAGTGAAGCAAGAAGAACGTGATCGGGAATTATCAATAAAATCTAACAACAACACTCTACACACAGAACTAAAGAGTGATTTTGAAGTGAATTTTATTCCTAAAGATAGTATAAGCGAACTGCTGGGATTCAGCAAAAAGAAATTGACATCTCGTGAAGTACATGTATCTGACCGACCTATAAACATAATCAAAGTTCAAACTATTAGAGTGGAGTGTAACTTAACCGCAGGAGCATATTATAACAATAAGTTAGCTCATACGATATATGAGTTTTCACCTCTTGTACCACCTGGGTTTTCCATTGATATAGAGCCGAAGAATCTTATTTATCTACCGATAATCAACAAGACGTCCTTCGATAACATCACACTGAATATTTCAGATCAGAATTGGAAATGGGTAAATTTTCGTGGAGAAGAAATCATTATACGGTTGGAGTTGAAAAAGATCGCAAGAGATTATGGCTTCCAACAATAAATAATAATCCAATACTCACCGGCATTCATTATATGAAAAGAATTCATCTGAGAAGGTTGTTACAGTCGACGTCACTAGAGGACATGGGTTTGGATTTCAGCAATAAAAGACATCTTCATATTGACCATCAGTCATTATCTACAACGAGTTCAAGGGAGAAGGTTGCTGCAGCACTATCATTGGAAAATATAAATTTTTTGAAGTCCCTTGGTTACCATGTCCGAAAAACTTCAAATATTCAACGAACCAAACTTTAATGAAGACATCATTCGAGAAGAAATTCACACCTACTATCCACATACAACATCTTTTGGCTACAGCGATGAAATTGAGATATTAATCAATCAACAAGATGTGTTGGTAGATTTAGCCTCGTCTGCTCGATTCATCGAGGCAGAATTCCAGCCAGAAGCAAGTGGTGATGGTGAATGTACCCTAACTAATAATTTTGGAGCGTTTCTCTTTGAATATATCAGTTATGAATTGAACGGGAAAGAGATGGACAAAGTACGCGATCCTGGTATTGTCAGCACCATCAGAGCTTATCTAACATATGCCGAACACGAATCTATACCTCCAGCTATTTCTGGATGGTGATATAAGGATGCAATGAGTTCAGTCTACAATAATAAAATCAATTTATGGATACCTCTGAATTTTCTACTAGGCCTATTCATTGACTATAACAAAGTTTTGAGTGGTAAACATAAGCTGCGCTTGATAAGGTCTCGAACCGATAACGATTGTTATACCAATAGCACAGGTACGAAGAGGGCTGAAATAAATGTGAAGACGATAGCATTAAAAGTGCGACATGTGTTTCCAAATGATCAAGTTAAATTCCAAATGTTGGGGAATTTGAGTGTTGAGAAGCCTATTTTGATTCCATTCCGTAGTTTGGATCTGCATGAAAATCCGTTGATGAAGGAGAGCACTCGAGACATTTGGGCTGTTAAAACATCAATGAATTTGGAACGCCCCAGATATGTGATTCTAGCTTTCCAAACTGATCGAAAAAATAATCCTGTTAAGCAAAGTACATATTTCGATAATATAAACTTGCTAAATGTAAAATTATTCTTGAATTCAGAATGTTATCCATATGAAGCAATGAAAATGAATCTCAACGATCAACAATACGTGGAAGCGTACCAGATGTACTATGATTTCCAGAAATCATTTTCGAATAAAATTATGAGCGAACCGATGCTAGATTATGTAGCATTCAAGAACAAAGCAATTTTCGTGATTGATTGCTCGAAACAGAACGATGCTATAAAGTCATCAACAGTTGACGTTAAACTAGAGATGGACAGTATCCTGAATTTTCCTAAAAACAGCCGCGCTCATTGTATCATCATAAACGATCGTATCATGGAGTATTCCCCGATTAACGGATTAGTTCGGAGCTTAGTGTGAAGAACCAAGTGATGAAGTTTTTTATATTGATTGTTTATATGGTTTTATGTATTTTACAAATGATATTTTGAGGATAAATATTTTTGTATTGAATCTTTTTCCCTCTTATAATAATAATAATAACAATAAATAATTTCTCGAAAAGTCTATATTTTCGATTTTCCCTATGAATATGCTTCCGATAAAGGAAGATATAGAAAGTGTTTTGATAATTTCATACATCTATAAACTATTTTATAAAACCTAACATTGAATGATGAAATATCACTTGAAAATACAGGGGGGGATATATCCTCTAAATGCTTACTTACGTAAAAATTGTTAAATAGAGGGGTTTGTTTATAATAACTCTCGAACGATATGTAACGGTGGATCATAAGGAAATTATACTGAATCTAATGAATGTTCTCTGTTGATATGGATACAAGAAAGGTAAATAGATAAAAAATAAATTGGATGTGTTAAAACATTGGTGAAATTCTCGAGGGAAAAATATTTTCAGCGATAACTAAACTAAACTTGATGAAATATATCGCATTTGCTAGAAGGAATTATAAATATCAATAAATGAGAAATTAGGAGGGGAATATATCCTCTAAATGCTTACTTACGTAAAAATTGTTATATAGAGAGGCTTGTTTTTACTCTTGTCAAAATGTATTACTCACCTCAAAAATAACTTCTCTTTTTTTCGTTATACATGCTCGCACACATAAAAGGCCTCGTTAACACGATTTCTATCCGGAATCGCAAGCATCCACTTTTTTCGTAGACAAACATATCGAAGACCACGAGAAGCTAAATAGCTGCAAGGTTAGGACGCCCGAATCTCTGAAACACACACACACACAAACACACACACACACACACACACACACACACACACACACACACACACACACACACACACACACACACACACACACACACACACACACACACACACACACACACACACACACACACACACACACACACACACACACACACACACACACACACACACACACACACACACACACACACACACACACACACACACACACACACACACACACACACACACACACACACACACACACACACACACACACACACACACACACACACACACACACACACACACACACACACACACACACACACACACACACACACACACACACACACACACACACACACACACACACACACACACACACACACACACACACACACACACACACACACACACACACACACACACACACACACACACACACACACACACACACACACACACACACACACACACACACACACACACACACACACACACACACACACACACACACACACACACACACACACACACACACACACACACACACACACACACACACACACACACACACACACACACACACACACACACACACACACACACACACACACACACACACACACACACACACACACACACACACACACACACACACACACACACACACACACACACACACACACACACACACACACACACACACACACACACACACACACACACACACACACACACACACACACACACACACATACACACATACACACATACACACATACGCACACACACACACACACACACACACACACACACACACACACACACACACACACACACAACTTGTATTAATCTTTTTTTATTACAAATTCTACAAAGCTTCATCATTTTGTTTCTCATATGAGTTCAGGATATAGACTGAGGGAAATAAAAAATCAATCTTGCAAGAAACCAATATTACTGACATACCAGTGCTAATGCAAAAGCTTACGACTTCTTTATCAATCCAGCAACATCCAATTTCAGTGGCACAGCAATTGCTGTTAAAAATAATAACTCCATCAGAGTACTAGAGCACACAGTTCTTTACGAATCATATTTGCAGAAATTGAAGCTCAAAATAGGCAAAGAAACGTGGCACATATTGGCTATTTATCTACCACATGATAACCAAGTAGCGAAAGAAATTACTTCAATACTTAAAATTCATATTGAAACACTTTTGAACCAAAATATAATACTGGGTGGAGATTTCAATTGTACTACGGCTCCTACTTTAGATCGACTAGGCTCAATAGAAAGATATCCTACCTTTGCAAAATCCTTAGGAAATCAACTTAATATTTTGGGTTTACAAGATTGCTGGAGATTTATTCACAAAGATAAGCCAGGTTTCACTTTTATATCCTCTACACCTCCATATTCTGCATCCAGAATAGACAGAATGTACTGCTCTACTAACATTCTAAATAACTTAATCTCCGTAAATCTAAAAAACTCATTTTCAGATCACTTAGCAGTATCGGTAACTATACAAACATATGAAAAACTAAAATTTATATCACCATACTGGAAATTTGACAACATGCTATTAGATGATAGCGAATATGTAGATAATATAAATGGGTTCATTGAAAATGAGATTTGTAATATACCAACTAATGTAGACTTATTGAAGTGGTGGGATATTTTTAAAATGAACATAAAAGATATTTCAATATTATACAGCAGGCAGAAAAGAAAAACTAAACAGCTGGAATTTGATCAACTAAAAAAGCAATTGAATCGCGCTTTATCTGTGAATAATCCAACGACTGAAGACATGAGAAACCTATTCATTACTATTAAAAATTCTAAAGATGCTTATGAAAGACATAGCGAAACTATTTTGAAAAAATTACACTATGAAAACCTAATTACTAGTGATCGACCGAGTATTAATAAAATGACGTTCACCACATTTAAGTCATTAAATAAACTAAGAGAAGGCGATAACATTATCACAAAGCCAATTCAAATGTGCTCGTTGGTGCGAAAACATTTTCAATCATTGTATTCTAATAAGCCCATCACTTTAAATGAAGACAGTTCGCTCTACAAACAGATAAAGGAATTACCAGAAATTGATAAAACAGCTTTGAATGAATCTTTTACAGAGCAGGAATTTACAAGAGCCTTACATTTGCTGAATAAAAATGAAGCGCCTGGCATCGATGGTTTAACCACAGACTTTTATGTAAAATTCTGGGATAAGCTGAAACATATTTACCTCAAAGTTGTTAATGAAATAATTCACAAAGGAAGTTTACCTAGTTTCCTGTCAAAAGCTGTGATAAATCTGATGCCAAAAAAAGGGGACTTGAAAAATATTGAGAATTGGAGGCCCATCTCTCTTTTAACTGCAGATTATAAGATTTTTGCCAAAGTTTTGTCCATTAGACTAACTAATGTGATTCATAAACTGGTCGGATCAAGCCAAAGTTATTCTGTGCCTAACAGAACCATATATGATAGCTTACATCTACATAGGGATATTATACACAATGCCAATGAAAATAACTCACCCCTAGCTATCCTAAATTTAGACCAGAAGGCAGCTTTTGACAAAATTTATCATAAATATATCTTTAAAGTTCTGAAAATAATGGGATGTGGTAATTTCTTCATAGACGCCATAAAAATTCTTTACACTAATGCTAAGAGCCACGTGAGAGTAGGAGCACTATTGACTAGTGAAATAGTTTTTCGAAGAGGTATAAGGCAAGGATGCCCATTATCTGGTCCATTGTTTTCAATCTCCATTGAACCTTTCCTTTCATTATGCGAAAGACAGCTTAAGGGTGTTAATTTACCAAATAATGAACATCGAATTTTAACAACTGCGGCATATGCAGATGATGTGTCTGTATTTATATGTGATGAGAGTGACTTCGCAACCTTCTTGGGCATATATAAAATCTACGCAATAGAATCCGGATCAAGACTAAATAGTGAGAAGTCAGTTGGGTTTTGGACAGGAAGATGGAAACTAAGAAACGATAAGCCTCTCGATTTTACTTGGACGTCAAAAAACATAAAAGTTTTGGGAATAACTTTTTCAAATAATATTAAGGAAGATACTGAAAACGCCTGTCTAAGTCTTCTAGAAAAAATCAACATTTCAAAAATTAAATGGCAACAAAGAACTCCATCGCTATCCCTGATAGGCCGGAAAATAGTAATCAACCAATTTATTGCACCGAAGCTCTGGCACTCGTTACAAGTATTACCCTTCACTGAACACCAGTTAGGAATTCTTCAGAAAAATTTAGTCGATATTATGTGGACTGGAAAGCACTGGACTACAGAAAAAGATCTATGTTTAAGTATTGCTCAGGGAGGACTTGGCCTGGTACACTTAAAGTCGAAGATGCAAACATTCAGAGTATGTCTTTCACAACGGTTGATGAATTCGGACTCGACACAAAATTGGGCAATAATGATGAATCAGCTAATTAAAGTCTCAAACCAACATGAAATGACTTGGCAAGCCTTTTTCACACATAATAGTCCAACATACCTATATAAAACAGCAACGTTATTTATCAAGTCAATGATAAAGGCAGTCAAAGAAGCAGATTTGAAGATTTTACAATTTCCAAGAAATGTACAAGACCTAGGACATATTCCAACCACCTAAACTTCCCTGATCAGGAAAAGTATCCCTCCATTGTTTAACGATGAGTGGGCCAAACGAGGTTTCAAAACTGTTTCAAATCTCCTGGAAGATAACAAATGGATATCTGAAGAGTCATTAATAGAAAAACTGGGTAGCGTACAGCCCTTTTTGAAAAGAGAACTACCTATTCAATATAGAAGAATCAAATCCTTCTTCCAACTATATTACGATACTTCATATAATACTGTAAGCACACAAAACCTCCCGCACACACTCGTTTTTACATACAAGCAAGAAACATTGCGTATTGAAAAATCCACTAGAAAACGTTTGCAAGAAAAATTGATTTCCACATATTTCAAATTGAGAAAACTCGAAATCTTAGAAGGTGAATGGTCTGATGATATCGTGCAATGGAAAACCTTCTTTCGGAAACCAACATTTGGCATTGACGCTGAGATATCCTGGAGACTAGCTAAAAATAGGCTAGCAGATCCCATCTTTCTAGAGCATGCAGGATTGCGCCACTCAAACTCGTGCCCATTTTGCGAAAATGAAATGTGTTCAAGTTGGCATATGATAATGGAGTGTTCCCGATCAAAAGAAGTATGGAACATGGTAACGAAGATGTTAAAATCGATATTCAGTCCAAATCGAACAATACTGGTGAAGGATCTATATTGCGGATACTACGACACCTCCATGGAAGGAAATCTAGCCAATTACCTGTTGAATCTAGCAAAATCTACATTGTACAGATCTGCAACACCAATTTTAAAAGATGCCGCTGTAATAATGGAGCCCCCTACAGTTACATTTATCAAAAAACTAAAATCCAGGATTCTAAATGAATTCTCGTTTTATCTAGGAATAACAGATCTTGAAACATTCAAACGCCAATGGTGCATCAAAAATGTGTTATGTACAATTAACGATCAGACCTTACAGTTTTCGGAACATTTTCTAATATTATTGTTGTTATAGTAATATTGTAATGATAATTCTTTTATTTCATGTACATAATGTAATTTTAAGGAAAAAAAAATCATTTTTATTTTATTTTAGTGTATATAGTGGATGTTAAACCCTTAAGATAAGATTATGACTTGTATTTGAAATTTTATTGGTTTAATAAATAATAATAATAATAATAATAATAATAATAATAATAATAATAATAATAATAACACACACACACACACACACACACACACACACACACACACACACACACACACACACACACACACACACACACACACACACACACACACACACACACACACACACACACACGCACGCACGCACGCACGCACGCACGCACGCACGCACGCACGCACGCACGCACGCACGCACGCACGCACGCTCGCACGCACGCACGCACGCACGCACGCACGCACGCACGCACGCACGCACGCACGCACGCACGCACGCACGCACGCACGCACGCACGCACGCACGCACGCACGCACGCACGCACGCACGCACGCACGCACGCACGCACGCACGCACGCACGCACGCACGCACGCACGCACGCACGCACGCACGCACGCACGCACGCACGCACGCACGCACGCACGCACGCACGCACGCACGCACGCACACACGCACGCACGCACGCACGCACGCACGCACGCACGCACGCACGCACGCACACACACACACACAGTTCTTCGAAGGCAGCAGACGTGTTTCAAGAATGTGTACGAAGTTTACGAGTTACGAGTGAATTAGCGAAATAACAGCGTTCATATACGTGTTTTCATTTTCTATTTCATAGACATTTTTCTTCTGAATTGTAAATACATAGTTAATAGTGACAATCAAGTGAACATTTAGTTATTCGTATTATTAGAATATTACCGCTGATCGGCCGACAGTGCTGTAGCGGTAAGTACACATCTTTTTACGATCCAATATGCTTCTTAACATAATAAAAAAACGCTAACATAAGTAATAATGAATGAAGAAATTGTATCGTCTGGCAGGATTCCTGAATACAGGGGTTCTGCGGAAAGTCAACCACCGTTATCAAAGAAGAAACAACACAATGCTACTTTCTCCAATGTCGTTAAAGCATTAGCATTCCCAAAAAAGGACCAAGCAATAATATTCCCTGCAATCGATGGGTACCAACTTAAAGATTACCTGATTGAAACTGGGAAACTAGTTGAACCCAAAAATATAACTTTCGCGTCCCGTATGTCTAACAATAGAATTTGTATTTACTTATCATCTAAACAATTGGTGGATAACTTCGTTGAAACAAGACAAGGAATCAATATAAATGATATATTCGTACCTGTACGAAAACTCATAATGCCCGTGAAAAGAGTCATATTATCAAACGTTTCACCATGCATACCGCATCACGTCATTGAAGATGAACTAAAAAGTAACAATATCAAAACTGTATCACCGATCTCTTTCATTGGAGCAGGTATTGGTATTGACGAATACAAGCATATTTTTAGTTTTAGGAGACAAATCTTTGTAGCCGGAAACCAAACTGACTCGTTACCCAATTCAATCCTAATCAATCACGATGAGGAAGAGTACAGAATATTCCTTTCCGATGACGTCGTTAAATGTTTCAAATGTAAAGAGTCAGGACATATAGCTTCCAAATGCCCAAAATCTGAATTAACTTTTCAAATTACGGATGAAAATTCAAATAATAAACGACCTGCCCCCTCAAACTGAACTGCACCTCCGACACCTACGCAGATAGATGAAATTATCCTCCTTATTGATGATACCAATAATGATCCAGCCAACTCCCAAAACGAAAACATTTTCCAACAGCCAAAAAGAACAACAAAAAACAAAAAGCGAAGGAAGGTAGAGAAAAGTCCAACACAAGATTGCTACGAAGGAATAGAAAAGATATGGGAAGAACATCCCGAACAAATATTGGATTATTCCAATTTTGTTCAATTTTTAAAGGATGTTAAATCAAACGATAATCCATTGGAAATTGCGAAAGGATATAGCAGTGATATAAACGGTTTAATAGAGCTACTTAAACAGGTAATTCCATCTTTTTCACAACGATCTCTAAAAGAAAGATGTAAAAGATTAGCCGTGGCGCTAAACAAAAATAATCCAGATGGAAAGAATATCTCTCCGCCAGAATCTTTAATATCCTCACGTACTTCGCTGAACAAATGGACATCCAATGAAAGTATCGACTCTACTTTTTAATAATAATTACAATATAAATTATGAATAATTCATTCACTCTAACTACACTCAATACAAAAAGCATTAGAAGCTATTTCAAAATCCTAGAATTAGAAACATTCCTCGAAATCAACAATCCAGACGTTATACTTTTACAAGAAACAAATATCACCGATTTTCCAAATAATTACAATAACACGAAATATTAGTTTTTCATCAACCCCGTAACAGAAAATTACAGTGGAACAGCAATTGCTGTGAAGAAAAATAGTTTAGTTGAAATACAACACCACGAAATTTTATATGAATCATACCTTCAAAAAGTTATCATAAAAATAGGCACGGAAATATGGCAAATATTTACAATTTATTTACAATAAGATAATCAATTAGCCAAAGATATATTTTCAACACTGATAGATCACTTGGAAACCATTTCAAATAAAAATATAGTGCTAGGTGGAGATTTTAATTGTACCATAAACCCCTTAATAGACCGATATGACTCCACAGAAAGACACCCCAGTTTTTCCAAAAATTTAAACGAGGCTTTCAACAACCTGTCATTTCAAGACTGTTGGAGATATTTTTATAAAGAAGCTAGAGGGTTTACTTTTATATCACCATTATCAGCTTCAAGAATAGACAGAATTTATTGCTCTGAAAATATTGTGAATAACTTAGTCAACATAAAATTGAATAACTCTTTTTCCGACCATTTCGCAGTTTCAATTAATATAAACACTAGGACAACTCTGAGATTCTCACAACCATATTGGAAATTTGATAATGTATTGTTAGAAGATAATGATTTTATTCAAAATATGAATACCTTCATTGAAAATGAACTAGCCAATATACCAAATACTCAGAACTTATTACAATGGTGGGATATTTTTAAAATGAAGATAAAGGACCTAGCTATACTTTATCGCAGGCAAAAAAGGAAAACTGATGAAATAGAGTTCAGACAGCTTCAAAAACATTTAAGACTGGTTTTTTCCTTGGTCAATCCATCTATTGATGACATGAGAGATCTGTCCAACACCATAAAGAAATCCCAAGACGCATATCGAAGAACTACCATGAAATTAATCAGTAAGTTTAATTATGAACACCTAATAAATACCGACAAACCAAACATAAATAAAATGGCCTTTAGTACTTTTAAACCACTAAGTAAATTAAAACAAGGAACTGGAATCATCAAAAAGCCAACGGAGATCTGCACATTAGTTAGAAAACACTTCCAAACTCTTTATTCCTGCGATAGAACAGCTAAACTTAATGAAAACAGCCCTTTATATGATAATTTGAAGAAAGTCTCGGAAACAGATCAGGCCATACTAAATGCACCACTCACAATTGAAGAATTCACTAACGCATTAATGTCACTTAACAAAAAGAAAGCACCCGGCATAGACGGATTGACTACGGAATTTTACATAAAATTTTGGGATAAATTAAAACTTATGTATATGAGAATTCATAATGAAACAATTCATAGGAAAAGCCTTCCGAAATCTATGTCCACAGCTATAATCAGCCTTATGCCAAAAAAGAATGACTTATTAGAAATAGAGAACTGGCGACCT